>CM021716.1:13595007-13653042 GCA_011074415.1 Stictonetta naevosa
GTGCCTGAGAAGTCAACCCCCGGTGACAGGCGGCGGAGGACGGAGCCGCTTTCGGGACGGAGGCGCTGGGAGGATTTCGGGCGCTGAGCGGCGCTGAGCTCGACCCCGATGCGTTTATTTTTTGCACCTGACCGGGCCGGGAGAAACAAAGGCGACTTGGCCGCTTCTTTTCGCACGGATCCCTCGCGCTTTCTCTTTCTGCGATCCCAACGATCCGCTTGGCGAGCCGTGCGGGAGCGGGTCGGGAGCGGCGTCGTTCGGGGCTCCGCTCGTTTGGCAGCGCGCTCCGCGCACGGCGGCGGTGCGGGCACCTGTGCCGAAGTTCTCGCGTGCGCTTTGGCCGCATC
Source organism: Stictonetta naevosa (assembly GCA_011074415.1). Taxonomy (NCBI): domain Eukaryota; kingdom Metazoa; phylum Chordata; class Aves; order Anseriformes; family Anatidae; genus Stictonetta; species Stictonetta naevosa. The sequence continues at coordinate 13,595,355 of CM021716.1, forward strand.
ACCGGCACCGCTCCCGGCGCTCGGGCGCCGTCATCCAGACCCGGGGTCCCGGTTCTTGAACTCGGTAAAGTATTTATTGCCTCGGCAGCTAGGCTGCTCTGTTTTCTGGACAAGGAGAGGGAGGATTTTTCCCTTTTTCTTTTTTTTTTTTTTTTCCATTTTTTTTTTTCCTCGGGGATCGAAAGGAAAAGCTCAGGTTACCCCAGAGGAGCGAGAAAAAGGTAATTCCGAGGAAGAAGCTTGCAGTGCCTTGGGTGGCTCTTCCACTTCTCTCCGTCCCTTGCTCACGTTTTGTTTTTTATAACACTTTTTAATTGGAAATAGGATTTCCCTTCGCTGCTCTACATTCTGTCTGTCTCGCTGCTCGTCAAGTTTGGTGTTTTGAAATCCTCGGTGATGGGGAAAAAAAAAATGGGTGGAGTGTATTACCAGTCACAATATTTTCAGCGTGCGGGGAGGAATTGCTGCTTTAAGGTGGTTTTTTTGGGGGGAAACTGGCGAGAAATGGGCACGGGGCCGGCAGCGAGCTGCAGCAGCGTCGTTGTGGGGGTGCTGAGCGCGGTGCTCCTGTGGGATTTGTGGGGATGGGGATGGGATGGATGGGATGGGATGGATGGGATGGGATGGCTGCGACCGAAACAGGAAAAAAAACAACAGCTTTGGGTTTGGTACGGCTTGTCCAAGAGGGGGAAACGGGCTCGCAGCTGTAATCGAGGCGGTTTTAGGTACCGGAGAAATGGGAGATTGTAATAATTGTAATAATTCCCACGTCGAGCAGTTACCCGTACCCTTTAATTGCCGCTTCATTCGCAAGCGTGCGCGGCCGAGCCTTCGGAAACCTGACCTGGACGCGGGGTTCTGGGAGGCTGAGGAAAATGGGCCACTTTCTCCCCGTGGTCTTTGTTTTCTGGGACAGCTGTACAACGGTGGATATGTTCTTCGCGAGAGGGTTTTTTTTTTTTCTTTATAACTGGAAGTGCTTAGAGGAAAACCAGTTTAGCAACACCCCCCCCAGGTCCTCTGCTGGGAGGAAAAATGAAGGATCTGTTATTTGCAGCTAATACGCCTCCTTTTCCCCTGGTGCCGCGTCGTGTTGCTGCGAGGCTGGGCATACTCCTAACTCAAATCCTTTCGCCTTCCCTATCCCCTTGCGTGGACTGGACTTTTTTTTTTTTTTTTTTAGATTGGTGTTTTTGAAGTCTCTCGGCGAAGTTTCCTGTCCTTCCAGCAGCGCAGCAGCAGGCTGACACCCAACCCAAACTGTTCCTGCCTGCTTTCAGGGCAGAATCATTTCATAAACAGCTCAGCCTTCCCCGGGACTTTTTTCCCCTGGATGTTCCTGCCGGCTCTGCTGGCTGCTCTAGAGCTCTGTCGCTCTCTCTGGGCTCCCCTAAAATTGGTAAAAAGCATTCCCGGGGTTTTTTCTTGCTCCTGCAGTTGCCATGGGTGTCCCATACGTGCTTTATTAATTCCCAGAGCCGGCAGCTTGTGGCCGTTGCTGGCTGGGGGCATTGCACTAGGGAATTCTGACACTTGGCACAAAAGGATGAACACCGCCTTTCTGTTTTGCTTTTGCCTTACTACCACCTGGGATATTTTTAAGCGTGTGGCTTACCTGTGTTGTGTGCCCGTGATATTTGAAACTCGAAGCACTGGGGAGCCGAGAGAGGCGTCCCGTGGGGAGCTGGGGGCGCGCTGGGCGAGAGCGAAGAGGGCATTGCTCTGCCTCCTGGCCGAGGGGCTTCCACCAGCTTTTTCCTGGTGTTTGGCCAAGCACAGCGACGCTGTCAGAGCTCCGTGTTGAAATTTCACCTTGTTGCCTCAAAACTTGCATTTATTCCTTCCCCTTTGTTTCTCCAGGCGATACGTTTGTGCTGCAACCCCCTTATCCTAGAAGACCGCTGGGGTCCGCGTGTTTTTCTCGCCTCCCACCAGACCCTTGGGGGGTGAGGAATACAAGCACGCTTTTCTCGTTGCAGGGTTTCTTAGGCTTGAGATCCAAGAGGCCAGCATCTCGCCCTCCCTGACAGCCTAATACCTTTCCGTGCCCTGCCACCTCGGTGTGCTTGGATGCACAGCAGTGCCCGGTTTGCAGGACAGCTGCTCGGGATTCGGTTCCCGTCCTGCCTCCATCGCTGGGACGTGCTGGGGCCACGCTGCTCCCCGTCAGATTCCCCTGCACGGGTGCCAGCGTTTAGTCACCTCTTCTAAATAGTCACCTCTGTACGGGACAGCATATGATGAGAAGTCAGAGCTGTGCTAAGCGCGCTCGCTCTTAGTAAACGCGAGCTGGCCCGCGGTCCTCCCCGAATTTCCCACGAGATTTTTGGGGGTTTTCTGTCCCTACGAAGATAGCCGCGTGCAGTTACTTCCTGAACAGTTTCTTTACGTTTCTTTCACACCCGTACATTTAAGAAGCATCCGTTTTTGTTTTGACTGGTACCGAGATGCTGGGTTTGGACACCTTCTGAGCGCTTTGCAGGCGGGGTGAGCTCCTTGGCACTAATTCTGACCAGCTGCAGACGTGCTCCACGTCGCTGCCTTCCCTTGCACGCAGGTACGGGTGCACCCACGCGTTATTTCGAGCGATGCGGCTGCAGGGGGTGCAGTGGCTTTGCAGGTACCTAGCAGGTACCAGACCCGACCTTTTTGCCCTGCTTTTTGGGATGTGGCTGGCTTTCCTTCCGGCTGTGATCCTTCCTGTCCCGTTACTTTGGGTACGCGTGCGGACAAGAAGGAAAAAACGTTCTGCAAATGCTGGAAGTTGCCTCGTGCTGGCCCTATGGGAGACCCCAACTCTGTTTTCCTATAAGGAGGCACCGAGGCCTCAGAAATATTCTACAAACGCAGCTACCAGCTTGTGCATGGATTAAAATAAACTTAGTAACAAGAATGTCGGAGTGTGTGCCAAGAACTTAGCTGCTTAAGAACCCTACTTAGAAAAGTGAGTCGGGTTTTACATATTAAGGAATATGTTTATACCTGTGAGCACTTAAATTCCTGGTTACATTTCATAATTTTTTTCCTCTTCGTGTATTGAACCAACTGCTGATTCCATCCGAGCTACTTTTCTTCCTGGTAGTTTTCAACGCGGGCTGAAGATTTCCGCAGAAAGCGAGCTGATATTCCAGGCCATTAGCCGGCTCTTTGATGAAAGGATCACCAAAACCTGCACCTTTTGCACTAATACACCACCGGAGGAAATACCTTCCTGCGTAGCGCTCAAATCACGCTCTGCAGCAGAGGGATCGATGCTCTGTATTAGCCATTAGGCGCTTAAAATACCCAAACCCCACGCCGACTTAAGTACTGATAAACGAAGTCATCAGGATGCTCCCAAAAGTCCTGCTGTAGCGCTGGAGAATGAGGTGGTGGCTAAATGTCAAATGAGCCGATTGACTTCCTTCTTACTACCTGTGTGTCCTCCCTGGCTTCCTTCTGCTAGGTTTGATCGACTACGATAGGGAAGGGAAAAAAAAATAAGAAAAGATTTATACTAAAAAGTACGAAGGAGATGCTCACCCAAGGAACTACAGAAACAAATTCAGATTGCTCACAGAGCCCCTTGACCATCATCTTCGGTTTTGCACTGCTTGATTTTACTCTTGGGTCATTCCTGACGCCTTAGGTCCCTTTTTCTTTTTTTTTGCCTTTAGATCTTCTCGGCTCCTCCCGCCGTGGTACTTCTCTTTCAAAATTACGTCTCGATTCTTCCTCCTTCTTTGACTCCCTCGGTGCTTACACACCGGGCTTGGGAACTTCACCAAAGATCCCCTAGCGAAAAAGCCGATGAGAGCGTTACTTTGGGGGAAGCGCTCTTCAGGGCAATTCCCCGCGTGGTGTGCCTGCTGTTCTTTAACTTGCTTTTCCGAAGGTGCTTTTTAAGTTGGTTTTTGGCTAACAGATACGCAAGTGCGAGGTCTTTTGCTTAGGTTATTTTTGTGGCTCCTTCCTCTTAAGTGGCAGCTCAGATCTCCTGGGCGTTAGCATCGCTCGGACAGGTAAGCTTCGTGCTAGCCACAGGCAGCCGGCGTTTTTCAGGGTGCCTTTAATCCCTGCTGCTTGCCTAGCAGATAGATGTGTAGCTACAATCTTTATCTTTTTTTTTTTAATATATATCACCAGATTCAAACCTCATATCCTGAAAGAAACTTTGGCTTTTAAACTTCAGAGGGTTTTTCCGTGTTCTTACTCCGCTCGGCGGCACTGGGTCTGTTCCCCCCCTGCCGTGCCAGGCTGGGGACGGGGAGAGCAGGGCTCAGACCCCAGGCAGCGAAACCAGCGGCCGTGCTGGAGGGACGGGCACATGGACGGGGCTGGAAGTTGTGGGGAAATGAGTCAGTGAAAAGCAGAGGGAGCGCGGGGTGGAAGTACGGGCCCACGGGAGCATTCAGGACTAGCGGTGCGCGTGGGGAAGGTGCCTACTGCTCTGCCACTGTCACAGCATGGCACATAGAAGTCCTGCCTTCTCCCGGGTACTTGCATATTTTTGTACGTCCTGGTGAGTTTTCTTTAGAATTTATAAATATTTGCGAAGAGGAACAAGCGGCACGCACGCAGGTACAGAGTACGGCTGCTCCTTAACGCGAGCACAGCACTGGCTTTGCAGGCGGTGGTCCAATGGAGTTGGACCGGGATAGAGCTAAAATTTGTTAGTTCCATACCATGCAGACGCTTTGTTTTTCTGTAACCTTGGGCAAATACTTTGGTTTTTGGCGGTGGCGGTGGGTATCAGTGTAACCGCGAGGTTAGGTTAATGTTAACCCCATGTAAAGTGTGCGGATTGCAGGTGTCATGTAAACATTAATGAGGTCTTTGTGATGCTAATTAGAACGTACACCACTGTTATATCTGCAAGCAATTTTAACAAGCACTGGTTTTTGCAGAGACTTCCTCAAAGCACTGTGGTTTGGGTGTATAGTTTTTCACTGTCCTAAATTTTCATGCCAAACTCTTCCTTAAATTTACTACAAGGTGTAAATCACTTTCCATTTGCTCACTTGTAGAAATATTTCAGCAAATGTACTGTCTGGGATGGGAAAGAGTGTTGTAAATGTTCAGTTATTTTAACTGTTGCTTCTCATTAAGTGTCAACGAAGTTTTTGTGTTAGTGCAGATTTTCATTTTTCCCCTCCTGTTCTTTCCGTTCCCTAACACAGGACATCTGAAGAAACTCTTGGAGCTTGTTACCAGAGCCCACGTTCCTCTGATCGTTAAATCATGCACTGTTCAGCTGTGAAACACCGTGGCATGTGTTTTTGCTAACAGAAAACGTTGTCAAATATTGGTAAGTTCTGAGCATCTAAAGATACTTCTGTAATGTGGTCATGGAAAGAGAGAGGAGCTGGAGATTACAATGTCGTTAAGGCTTCCAGTTTTTTAATAAAATTTGACTTAACGTTGATTACAAAGGCTTGCTTAGAAATGTTACCCCACTGCAAAAGTTGAAGAAACGCCTATGGGCTATTCTCCTGCTCCTACCTTACGGTAAGGGTGCCTCCATTAATGACAATCACTTGGTTTATGTCCATTTGATGAGACGTGGAAAAAAGGTGCAGAACTCGAAGCAGGACAAATTGAAGAGCTGTACAAAATAGGATAGGTCTCAACTTTCCTAGTCTCACCAGGCTGTTCTGGCTTATTCTGCGACTCTGGGACAAGGGTGTAAATGAGAGCCTTAACAGTAACAGTTCCAAGACTATGTGAACGTACATATTAATTTTACACTTTTCTAACCAAATAATTTCCCATGTATTTGTGTTGGTCGTGCCCCTCCGACCCCCCTTCCTTTTATTTTTATAAACTGTCTAAATAATAGGACTAAAAAGAGCTAGCCAACACAATCGCTATAGAGAAGCAATCAGAATTAGAGAAAAGCAAGACTTGGCAGTCTGAAATAGAAATTGAGAACAAAGTCGATGTTATTTGCTTGAATTGGGTTGTATTTGTTTTCAAGATTTTCACAGTTAAGCTTGTTGCCATAAAAATGAAAATCCTAGCGGTTTTACTTCATTTGTTTGTTCGGTATGCTGTTTCACCATTTATAATGATATTAGTTTAGATTGGAAAAGCTTCCTAATTTGTATCTTTTGATGTTTTCTTTCACAATCTGTTATTACAGAGGGTCAGTCGTGAAGTCAACACTATTGATTTATAACATATTTTCACTAAAAGAGCTAGGCTGTATCTACTGAAGATACATTTAAAATACAGAGACGGAAAATAGCTTGCTGTAATAGCCAACAGTATATAAACAGTATAAAGTTTGGAATAAACTAGAGTCAAAAGTTTTAGCTGAAGTTGAATGCTGCAGGTGTAGTGAGTGTATTCTGCAGACGATCCAGTCTTTTTTGTATAAGGAAAAAAGGGTGTATAAGAACATACAGTGGATGCATCCTCACCAGACAAAGCCTTTGTGTAGATGATTTTTTTCCTGGCTTCTCTGCCTTGTAATCACAAATGTTAATGTTTTATTTCAGAAGTCTATCTCCGAATGTGCCTCAGTACACCTACACTCATATATTTCACACAGGAAAAAATCTTGGGTTTGTGTAGTCTCTTAACCTAGAATGGCATTGGCCGGTAGAAACTGGCAATTTAAAGTCTCAAGAGGAAATTCTCTTGAATATTCCATTGCAAATATAATTTTTCTGAAGAAATCGTACGGGTAGTTTTTTAGCCTCGGTGTTATATAGGTCAGATAAGGTGAATTAGTGTCCTTCAGGCCACAAATGTCTCTTTAAAAAGTCATTAAAGTGAGAATGTTTTGAAAAGCTACCAAACAGGAAACCCTGTTGTTTCAAGGATCTGTTTGAAGTTTTTGTATCCAAAATTAGACTTTTTTTTTTGCCGTTCTTTGAAGGAGTAACTCTTGATTTTGCTGTTACAAAAAGGTAATCTGACTTTAATTATCTGTAATGTATTGATATGCTTTGAGTCAACATCTTTTCATTCGTTAGGTCATAAATAGGTGTGTTATATTTGTGAGTTTGGAGGGAAAGGACTTAAAAAAAAAAATATTGTTCTGCTGTTCAGTAATCTTGTTGTTTAATGTTAATAAGTTCTGTTTTTGTCTTTTATCATAGTTCTGCCTTTCTCCTACGAGAGTTCCTACCAGAGCTATCAGAAGGTCAAGAAAAGTGCACTGCCTGTGCTGCCCTAGGACTGTTGATGTCCTCAGCTGTTGTAGGAGAAGCACCAGACCTGGAACCCAGTTTGTTACTGGTAAGTAACTTTTTTCTTCCTTTTTTTTTTTTTCTAAATTGAAGTTTGCATGTTTTCTCTAACAAGATCACTACAAATCTTTTCACTAAGTATTAATCTAAGAATACTCCAGCAAAAACTGCGTTTCTGGTGGTTTTGTTTGTTTTTCTCCACTAATTCTGATTTCTAATTGCTCTCCCTCCAAACTGTGGAGGCTAACAGTTTTCCACTAGGTTTCACTTTCAGACCTGGTTTTCATGTGAAATTATTCATGCGCTGTCAGTTAATGATGATTAATATCTGAATTTTTCTAAGATGCCTTCAGAAGAAGCCCTGTCATCTCGCTACATTTTTGTAGTCTGCAGCTTCAGCAGGCTGTACCTGGCCCAGTAGCTTCAGGTGGATGGCTTGGCAGCTCAAAGCCAAGTCACTGGCTGTAACTTGTGGAGTAGCTTGTGGAAATGTTTAGTGGTATCTCTGTTATTTTATGTTCTGTTTACGGGCATTAGGTTTTGCTTGTGGTCCTGGTTTAGGTTGCAGAAGCAAAGCTTTAGCAGGAGGGTGAAAGACTTGGAAGCATGCAGACTTTGGAGTGTCCTTATTCTTCTTGCTGAAATCGGCCTTCCTTTAGTTCCTAATTGCGTTTTGATCTATGTATTTTCACGGTGCAAGCAGCTACAACCTGATGATGTTGTGTTAGACTTACTGCATTTCCTGACTGAGTCTCATCGGGACAGATGGGGGTGAAATCCCCTTACCTGCGCTGACAACGAACGGTGAAGTGAGCGAGCTCTGCCAGCGTTACGGCTACTGAAGGTGTAATGCTTCCCTGCTGCTGCTTTCTGGATAGTAACTACTGCAGGGATGCTGAGTGGAAACGCTGTTGTGCTGTTGTCGATGGTGGCGTGGCATTGGCTTGAAATCAGAGACGTTTTAGTGAACCCCCTTCAGGCAGATGTTAATTAAATATTGGTAGGAAGGTGGTTTATTTTATTTTTTTTGGTCCTGCGGTCAATGAGAATTGAGGGTCCCTCTCAAATCTGTTCATAAAAATGCAGCTAGGTGTGTGGGGTGTGTTCTTGTTTTTCGTTCTTAAGTTCACTGAAAGCCATGTGCCTCAAATTCTTGCATTTGCTGTAATTCTGCAGTATTTCTCAAACTGAATGACGGGACTTCATTTTCTTCATGTGATTCCTAACCCATAAGGATGAACATTCACTGCTTGGCTATAATTAAATGCTGTTAACCCCATTCATAAGGGAAAAGTGATACACTGTTTTCATGAAGCCACGAGTTGTGAGTAACCTCTTTGGGCCAGCGGCCTGGTTTGGTCCGTGTACAAACATCTACCTGTTTCTCTTTGAATTCAGAGTTGTGGCTCGAAGGACCAACTTAAACAATGAAAGACTGGCTTCTGGAATTGAAATAGAGTAGGAGAATTTGTTTTGTGGCAACTGTTCATAAGCATTGAATAAAACACAAATGCAGTTTTGGGGTATCCAGTATAAAGAAATTAACACTCCTCTAGAATTGTGTGCCCTTCTTCTGCAAATCCACTGGTGAGAAATCAGTTTAGTTGTGGAGATATGTATTTGAAAAGACTTGTGAGTAGCGTCTTTGCAGGCAGTTGACATCCATTAATATCCTGATTCTTCTGCTTTCTCTCTCATTTAGGAGAATAAGCTAAGTATAGGTACTGTCCTTTTCAGTTGCTAAGGTTACGTTGTGGTTTTCTTCTTTTTTCTTTTTTCCCCTCCAGCACAGGGCACAGACAGAGGAGAAATCCTTCCTATTTCAGTTGTCTTTAGGTAGAAGTGAAACTCGTACATGTTCTGTGCCTTGTGGAAGGAGGAGCTCCAAGCCCAATCTCACCTTACAGAGCGCCTTTATAGAGGAATTTAAAAAATGCTGGAATGTCTTGGGAGTGGAGACATGGAAAGGACATGGGGGAAGCAGAGAAATGGGGTGTGTTTGTGTTTTGTTTGTTTTCTTTTTTTGGTATAAAGAACTGTTGGAGTGAATTTAAGTTCTTCCTTAATCTGTTTTTCCTTTTCTCTGGAGGGAGATGGGGGAGGAAACAACACATTTTTGGTTAAATTCCAGTTGGCCTGTTTTCTCCAGGGAGCGCAGCGTGGCTGATGGAGCAGCACACTGCTGGGAGTGCTGGTGCTCGCTCACGGGAGGCCTTAGCATTAAGTGCACCGACTTAAGCTTAGAAAATGATGAAGTTTAGAAAATAAGTGTCACGTAGTATAATTTTTTGGTTAGCTTATATTCTGCGAGAGAGCAAAAAGTATTTTTCTCTTGTACAGGACTTCCGATTGATCAGAAAAACTGTAGTCCAGTTTTTGCAGTTGCAGCTTTCTTTCTTAGTGAAGGGAATGAAGCACTTTGGAGTTTATTTTTGTCCCCACGATTTCCTGAGGGACACTTACATCTGTGTGCTGCATTTCTTGGCTGTGGCTTTTTGTCAGAATTCAAATAATTTACTGAGTTTAGGTGCAACTGATTTGAACCCCTTAATTTTACTGGCATTGAGATTTTGGCCAGAAGACTTATTATGGGTATGCATGCTGAGAGATTGGCTTTCTAAGTATTACTGGTTCTTTTCACCATACGCAAAATTCGCATTAGGTGAATATCTTGTTTATTTAGACTGCTATTATGCCATCAGGTGATATTTTCATGTTCAAACAACTGCACTGATAATGTAAAATAAACAGTTTTCATAAATGATATATTTGTAGAACTAGGTTTGTTCTAGCTGGGGTTAAAGTTTATATAAATTATTAATGCTTACTTTAAGACCGGGTTTTTGACAGCACGGAAAAACAAAAAGCTGCACTGTAGCTTGACACAAGTTTGCATGATGGTGATGATTAAATCTGCTCGTGTTTTGTTCTTTTTTTTGCTGTTGTGTGCGCATGTTGTTTGTTTAGGGACTTATTTTATTTTTGAAAAGTAATGGAATTAAATTACTGTACAATCTATGAACTGATTTATGGAGAAAAGCTGATATCCTACAGTTTGTGGAAAGTCTACATATGAGCATTTATGGTTCATTGACTTCTTGGAAAACTGTTGTGGCCATGTGCTGTCACCAGAGGCCAAGGCCAAAAGAATTTTAGGAGGTGTTCAGCTTTGAAATCCTTCAGAATATGGAAAAGACCCGAGTGATAATTATTGTTAACAGGAAAAAAGGGATGGGGGGTGAAACAAAACACAACAACACCCGACAACAGGCCACAAAACAGCATGTGAAATTGGAACACAAGAGCACAGGGTTTTGAAGCTTCCTGAATTTTTAACTACTAGAAAATTGCCTTAAATTTAACTTGGATTAGTTCCCTAGAGATCCTTGACATTAAACGGGTGTTCTGGTTTGACACGGGTAGGCAGAAAACTAATTAATTCCTCTGAATTTGAGGCATATTTAATTTTCTCCCCCAAAGACCTCTCATTTAAAAGGTACAATGCTGTGACAAATGTCGAATGTGGAACGATGTGTATAACGTGGCAGACCTTTGGGCGGGGGAAGATCAAGACATCTACAGTAATGATTGCTGGCTTGGTAGATGTTAACTTATTGATTAGCTTGGAGACACGAGTATCCCTTTCTTCGCATGCTGGAAAATGCTGTGACTTGGCTACCTGTCAGGGGAAGGGATGCTGCTCTTTGTGGTGGCTGTCTTTGTTCACCTCCCTCTCTCCTTTTATACTTATATTTTACGTCCTTTGGAAGAAAGATAAGTTGTCTTCCCTTTGGAAGAACAGTAAGTTGTCTTCCCTTTGCACGGAGGAATGTATGCTCTCATTCTTACTTTTTTAAATTATATTCATTCTATTTTAGAATGTCAGGTGGTTTTGCTTTCTTGTCCAGAAGGCACATACCCACCTTCTGCGCCTGTCCCCCGTGCCCTTGGAAGCGTGGGCAGGTAGGGCACGGGGACTGTGCGATGCTGCCGCAGTGACACGCTTCTGCCTGCTCCTGGTGTGCCTGGAGGGTGTCTTCTGTCAAGAGCCTGGTGGGCGGGAGGGAAGCCAGTAAGGAATCTTGCACAGATTTAAAAACCTCTTGATAGGAAATTAAGTCAGAGAGAAGCTATTTCATAAACAGCCTAGCAAGTGCTTCGTCCATAAGAAGCACCGGGTTAGTCACTGTCTGCTACTCAAACCGGTCCAGTATGAACCAAAGGTAGAAAGAGACGACAAATACTGTAAGCCAGTTTTCTGGCATAGGCAGCTTAAAGAATGAGGTGTATCTAGAGTAGGCTGATATCAACACTGAGGGGAACCCAACCATGCACTGAAGTAAGCTGAATAAATATACAAGAGAGTAAATAAACGAAGTCTCAAGGAATCAGTGTAATTTCTAGCTGAAAGATATTTGAGAAGAAATCCAGGAAAAGCTGCTGTTGCATAAACCCACAAAAGCAGATGACCACATTGACAAATACTCCTGACGCTAATCTATATTAAATTGAGGAAGGGAAAATTATCCTTGCAGGAAACAATTCTTTTTTTCAACCAGTTCCAGGGAGATGCTGCCTTAGAGCGTGGATTTTGATAACTGTAAAGGAAAAGCAGAAGGAAATGCCAGATCTGAAACCTTCCAACCATTTCTTAATTGTATGTTGTGAGATTTCTTGCATCTTCCCCTGAATCATGTGGATACGGCAGCTGTTGAAGACAGAACTGATGATGGACAGCTCACTTTATCCTGTGTGGCAATTCGTATTTCCTGAGGGGACTAAGCTGACTCTTCAGCTCCTAAAAGTAGATGCAGTAGTGGTTTCTGGAATAAGGACAAAACTGAACTGTCGCTCAACCTTAATAGGCGGTTTTCTCAAAATTCAAGATGCTAGAAGTGGTGGCAGCCACCTTCAGAGCGTTGATTAGGGAGGTTCTGTTCTGGCTGGGACTAATAGGATCTTTTCAGGCCTTTCCAAAGGCCATTTCAAATATCAATTATGGTTCTTGCTCCCCAACTGTTTCTTGCTTGGCTATTTTTATTTATTGAGGTGGAGGTGGCTTCTGTGTGAGACCTTGGCTGAGGTCCCCAGACGGATTTCAGCATTACATGGCTAGTGTTATTCAGACAGCGTAGAGCTATGCTGCTATTGACCTCTTCCCATTCAGATAAAAGGGGTAAGCTTCTTTGTGCCTTTTGTGCTTAGTTCTGTAGAAAAGCTGCAGAGAACTGAAATACATAAACACCAGTTCAGCCTGTTTGCGTTGCAGGAAGAAGGAAGGCCCTTCCTCTTTGGGGGAAGTGAATGTTTTTCAATGGTTAGGGACCAGATGCTCTGGCAAATTAGCATTTCTGATGCTGCCGAGGAGATAGCTCGGTGTGTGCAGGCCGAGGAAGCTTGTGAAGGTTGTAGTTGTGTAATCATCAGGTGGATCCTCTGGAGATGAGGTCCTGGGCACCATATGTTCTGTGGGCCGAGGGGTGGCTCTCCAGCCAACGGTGTCGGCTAAGCTGTAGCTGTTCCTCTTCTGTGGGGGGTATTAATAGCGCAGAGCAGGGAAGGGGGCACAGGCGTTACGTATCCATGCCCCACAGCACTGGGAACCTGCTTGCACGTGTCAGTGAGCTCGGAGTCGCGGCTGTCCTAGGACGGCCCTCTGCTGCGAGGCGACTCGAACAGATGGGCCCGAACGTGTGCTTGAACTCGATGCATGCTCAGAAGTTGCTTCGAGCTCGCGGCAGCCTCCTTACTGACAGTGCTTATATTTAACCGTGTGCGCTTTAAGCCTGTAAGACCTCAGCATTTTGTTCTCGCAGTGATTTTGTTTTTATCAGTAACCACCAGAATCCTGAATGCAGGCCTCTGATGTGTGTGCCTGCCCATAATTGCACTCCAAATCTGGGCTTGTCAGCACATACCAATTTTACAGTTGTATCTTGAGATGTAGACCCCCACATCAACTTTACAGTTGGAACTCCTTTTATTGGAACAAATTTAAGCTTTTGAAAAGAAGTAGTTATAGTTATCCTTCACACCGTATGGCAGCTTGGCACTCTTAATTAGTTGGACGGTTAAACCACTGTGACATGGGATATAAATCTTGACGACAAGCTCCAAGGAGCTGGTATAAGCGAGGTGAAATGCCAGAAATTAGGCAAAGGAAGTTGTGAAGTCGTGGCAGGAAAGGCGAGCATGGCATTGGTGTGGTGGGGACTTGATGGGGTTGTTGGGCACTGGCAGCCTCCTCCCTTGACCAGCACGTGGATGCTGTGAGCCAGGGGGCTGAGCTGGCATGCTGGGTGTCAGCCGAGCACTACCTTGGGAGAAGAAGGACAAGGAGCCCCTGAGAGATGTTGAACGGGGAAATGACCAAACTGCATCCTAGGAGAGACTGAAAGCTGTGCCAAACGCCCGTGCACAGTAGTCCGTGTTGGTCTATTGCTTCTCGTACTTCTGCTTTGCAGGGAGAATAAAATTCAGTCTGAAAATATAGTGCTATTGATTACTGTTAACGTATCCAGATTTAAGACCTCTTTTTTCCCTGGTTTGAAATATCAAAGGAAGATAACTTTGGATGTAACTTACACAACACAGACGTCTGTCATGCTGCTAGCACTAACTAGTCATTTTTTCGGAGCACGCTGTCAAATGTTATGGAAGGTGATCAAAAGTCATAAGAATTCTTAACAGCTTGATGGATGCCTTGTTATTCTGGGCACAAAAGCATCCTTGCTAAAAATGACCGTTTAGGTGATTTATTAGAATTCTTTACCCAACGTTTCCGAGTGGCTGTGGGGTAAACTTGGAGATAAAAAGGCAAGGAAATCACAGGTTTTATTGCAAAGTTAAAAATGTTGTGCCTATAAGTAGTTAAGCTTCAAATAATGTTAATTTCATAGTTCTGATCCCTTGCCAGTTAGTTTGGGTGGGGACTTGAAATTTTGTGATCTGTGGTCTTGGATTTGTCTATTGCTCTTCTGACTTGAAAACAGTATTTATAGCCCCTCAACGGCAATATAGCAAGGGAAATAGCTGGTTTCAATTGGCTTCTGCTGTTTGAGGATTTCAGCTATTCAGTGTGCTACGCATAATGCTTTTTCCCTTGAGGAAATTGTGTTTCAGAGTGCTCTTCAATAGTTTGTATCCATCAGCGTGGTTTCAAGTGTAGTACTTCTGTCAAAACCAAACTTTACTGAACCCAAACAGTAAAAACTGGCAGCTGCTTTACCCAAGTAACTCCAGACAGGTTTTCTTACAAGTCTGCAGAGATTTAAAGAAACATTTCTCTGGGATGCTATGAGATGCTGGAGGACTGAGCTTCAAATCTAGTCTCTTTTAATGTAAATTATTTGAATTCGGGTAAAAATATGCTGCATTGTGTAATAAATGTAGAGTCTTTCTAGGCAGTTGTATGTTGTGGGATTCTTTCAAGAGGAACCTGTTATTTAATTTAGTACAATTTGGGGTTGGTCTCATTGAATCTTAGAGAAGCATGTCTGTGAGTTTGTTTTGGGTGTTGTAATACAGTTGTTTCCTTCCCCTTACAGGACTTGTGGAAGAGGAAACACAAAGATTTCCAAATGAATAACCGAAAGGAAGATATGGAGATTGCTTCCCACTACCGTCATCTGCTTCGTGAGCTCAATGAGCAGAGACAGCACGGCATCCTCTGTGATGTTTGCATTATAGTGGAGGGGAAGATATTTAAGGCTCACAAAAACGTTCTGCTCGGGAGTAGTCGCTACTTCAAAACGCTGTACTGCCAGGTACAGAAAACCTCCGACCAGGCCACGGTCACCCACTTAGACATTGTAACTGCACAAGGCTTTAAAGCAATCATTGACTTCATGTACTCGGCACACCTCGCGCTGACCAGCAGGAACGTCATCGAGGTGATGTCAGCTGCCAGCTATCTGCAGATGACGGATATCGTACAAGCCTGTCACAACTTCATAAAAGCAGCTCTTGACATAAGCATAAAGTCCGATGCCTCGGACGACCTCGTTGATTATGAACTCGGAGCCCCTTCCAGCAGCAGCACGGATGCTTTGATTTCGGCGGTGGTGGCTGGCAGGAGTATATCACCCTGGTTAGCCCGACGAACGAGTCCAGCCAACTCTTCTGGAGACTCAGCTATCGCCAGCTGCCATGAAGGAGGGAGTAGTTATGGAAAAGAGGATCAAGAACCAAAAACAGACAGCCACGAAGACGTTTCATCCCAGTCCCTTTGGTCTAGTGACATGGGCTATGGGTCTTTACGTATCAAAGAGGAGCAGGTTTCGCCGTCACATTACGGAGGGAGCGAACTCCATTCTGCCAAGGATAGTGCAATACAGAACACTTTCTCGGAACAAGGAGTAGGGGATGGCTGGCAGCCCACTGGGCGCAGAAAGAACAGGAAAAATAAAGAAACTGTGCGTCACATTACGCAGCAGGTGGAGGATGACAGCAGGACAAGTTCCCCAATGCCGTCTTTTTTACCTGCCTCAGGATGGCCGTACAGCAGTCGAGACCCAAGTAAGTCATTCTTCCGCTTCCGTTGCTGACATGGGAAATGCTGAGTTAATTATATCTGTTTATGGTATGATCTTATCAGTCTCTGGGATGTATTAGCTTATCGGGGTGTGAGAAATGCAGAAACCTGCGTTGCCAGCAATTCTCAGGCACCGCGCACTGTGCAGCTCAGCTGGGAGCCCCAGTGTCACAGCAGTGCTGGTCCTTCTGTGAAAGAAGGAGGTAGTTCTGGCTTGGCCTCGAATGTAGATTGGCCTACATCACCCCAAAACCCAATTGTAATCATGAGAATTAATGAGATGGAAGGTTAGAATTTATTTTGGCAGGTCTGTAAAGCTCATCACTTCATGTCAACGTTGAGGAATTTTCCTTGCGTATATATTGATGTTGTAATTAGCCACACAGGTGTGATTTAGTGAGTCTTAATGATACGAGTTTCAGTACTCCCTGATATTCAGGTGTCACTCTGATGTGTGGGGAAGCCACGAAAGCTTGTTGCTGGTAATAGCAGGATAGGTGTTTGGTAACTTTAAATTTTTTTGAGGTATTTCCGAAGCTTAAAAATGTATTTTGATGGGTGATTATTTGTAGTCTGAGTAGCTGCTTTTTAAAAAATTACAGCCGGGGAGGAAAATGTTTTCTTGACTTCTTCTGAACCTTTGGTAGTTATTTTTGTCTCCAAATGAAGATGACTGCGCTTCTTGATTTGCTAATCATGTGCAATAAATAGATCCAGGAACGCTGGTGATGTAGGGGGTTTGGCGTGTATTTCTTTTTTTCCTAAGGACTTGAAGAGAGGGTGGTGTGGTACTCCCTCAGGCTGACTTGAAGAATTCAGTCTGTGATGCGAGTTAGCCTCTTCCACTGCATACCAGAACCCGAGCCAGCCAGAAGAAGGGTGTGTGAGATTCTGTTGTTGGATTCAGATGAAATAACCGTATAAGCAGTACTGAAAGTCTGCAGAGTCTTTATGGGCTGAAAAAAGATGTTTAAGTTGCTTGCAGACTGACGTTTAAATGTGGCTTTCATTGGTATTTAAATGGATGGGTAACTCGACAAATATCTTTAGATGCATTACATTTTACAGTTATCTACTGCAGTCGGCTTGCATGTAATTATTCTAATTGGCTGATGATAAAATCTAAACAACTTCAGTTAGAAGAAAATATGGGAGATAACTTCAGATAATAGTGATTTATGATGAATCTTGGCTTTACAATGCTTGTGCTGTAGACTTGCTTTGAGTGAAGTCTCACCATGGGCTGCTTAGGATGCTATTGCCACACATTTTTCATAGCATCCCATAAAAACAACTCAAATACTTGTGCTGTCTACGAGGTGTGCGGGTTTTGGACAGGTATATGAGGCAAACCACACGTGTTGCGGTGACTACAGAAGCAGAAATGCAGCACTGATCTTAGCCAACTGCCTATAAATAGAAGGCCTTTATGCTTTTGAAAAGAGTGCCAAATATAAGAGATTGTATTATGGGAGGCTGAATGATGGCTACATCACTTAATTCCTAATTGTTAAGGAATTAAGTAGGATGGCCCTTTTCTTTACAACTGTTTGCAGATGAGAAGATGCCTTCTGGTGTCGACTCAGTGCAGCAGATGCAGTCACATTATTTATTGCAAATCTTGTCTTAAACACAGTTCCCAACAAAAGAGGTGTTCCTAATGAATGGTGGAGGCTGGGTGAGGTGTTTTCGTATTCCACCAGTCCTAGCAGAGCAAAAAGAAGAACCGAACAGCAGCACTTGTGCTCCGACACCCCTGCGGTACAGGGGGAGCCTTGTGTGTGGCTCGAGTTGATTTCCCTGATTTCTGGGGGGAGATTTTTGGAATGTGATGTAGGTGGATCTCAGATCCGTGCGCATTCAGCTTTAGTTTGCACTGGGGCGTTTGGAGCAGCGAGCCTTGTGTGCTTGTGTCCCTAGGTGTGTGGTTTTGTGAGGTCATGGTGAGCCCCGCAGGTGGGATCGCTTCTCTTCCAGTGCACAGACAAGGAGAAGCACCCTGCTACCCCAAACCATTGGTCTCTCTCCACAAGCAGTGGGGTCTTTTGGTCTCGCATTAATGTTTCCCATCTCCAGCAGGTGGAAGCAACCCTCTTGTGAAGTGCTCGCCCTCCAGCTGTGAAGCTGCAGGGTTCTGCTGGGTTACGCAGGGGTGCCCCAGGTGCTTCCCTTTCCCGCTGGAGTTCAGAAGGAGTCTGGGGATACTGCAAACCTAGCTCCAATATACGAAGAAGAAATGTTGATTCTCTTGTGTGAGAGAGAATGCGCTTTGTAGTGAGTTTTGGGGATGTGGTTGAGCGCTTCATTCCTTACATTTCAGCTTAAAGTTGTCTTTGAATTGAGTAGTGTCAGGCTTCGTTCTTTAAAACAAACTTCATGGTCTGGGCTTTTTGTTCCCTCCCTCATTTAGAAGTGTCCCTAGCCATATGTTCATGGCCGAGATGAAAAGGTGCCTTTTGAGGAAATGGCTGAATGTTCCTTCATGAATATGCTGAGGGAAAAAGTTACCTAGAACTCTGTTCTTTGAAGCTCATTAACTTTTCTGATTTAATCAGTTATTTTAAGATACTGCTTGCTAAGTCTGAAAGCCCTGATTATGGGATAATTTGGGTACCATTGGCAAATGCTTCTATTTGCCCAATATAAAGCCGATTTAGGAGAGTCCATCCTAAAACTTCAGTGTTAGTGTCCTCCTCCTGAAACTGTTCCAGGCAATCATTTGGCCTTTTTTCCATGCAGTGTTTTGGAAGGCGTATCTTGAAATAACTGTGGCATCACCTTTTTAGTTCAGTGATTCTGGGGGGAAAGGTGTTTATATGGGAACACTTAATCTGTTGTATTTCAAGGAAGTTCTCTGGTCACTGGATCGAAACAACTGGCAGCTCGTTTTCACTTTGTGGTGGTGCTTCTTTTGGTGGGAAACTTGTTGATTCAAGAAAGGTGCATTGAGCTGTGCGTGTGACGGTGCAGTGGGGCCTAAAACAGGCAAAAAAATTCTTTTTTAACTGAAAGGACAGCAAAATTCTTCTCAAATCAGTCAAGTCTCTTCCAGTTGCTGGTGGGATGATGCTTAAAGGCTTTGAATTTGATTACACTACAGATTAACATAAAAAGGAGTGTCTGGAGTAATCCTATTAATGGTAATCTAGCATCATGGAAGGAGCTACTGAAGCAAGATTCCTGATGTCTGTCACGAAGAGCGTATCTTCTTTCTCCAAGACAGAACGATCAAACAAGATTTGCAAAAGAATCCAAACTAAGTCAGGATGCTAGATGGAGAATGTGATTAAGCTTTCAGTTTCTGCGGGGTGGTGTCAGTCAAGCACACAGCTTGAAGCGGGCCCTGTTTTCACGCTCCTGCCAATTTATTAATTTGGATTCTCTGTTGAGTCACAGAACACATTAGGCTTTTTCTTTCTCATCCTGTTTGGGTTGTTCAGGATGTCGCTCTGTCATTCCTTATGTGAAACGTTCAGATGTATGTCTTCCTCGCCAAGCCGCATTAACTTGGAACAGCAGTTCTCCAAAGTAAACGCGAGGATGGGCTTTTATAAATAATAAGTTTCTTCATAACTGAGCCAAGAAGAATTTCCTCCACAGACTTGCGAAAATAACAGGTCTGCATTTTATTCTAACCTTTTTTTTTCTGGAACTTCGTAGAGGTTTCTAAAGAAACATATTGCTATTTATTAGTTGTAATACCAAAGGTTTTAATGAAATTCTGAAGTAGTCTCGTGTCTTGAGCACCTTCATTTTCCTTGGGCTGCTGTTCAGTTAACACTTCTGGATGAAGCTTGTACAGAATTGTACATTTTGAGGGCCTTGCCTGCAGGACGGGATGATATTTTAAAGGCTGTCACCAAAGAGGGTGGTTATCTTCACTGGAAGAGCTGTTACGCTAGCAAAACATTGCTGGTTTTGCTTCTCCCTATAATGGAGAACCGTGTCACTTGGGGGGTGTCTTTTGAAGAATTTATTGATGGTTTTATTAATGTGTTATTTCAAGCATAGTAGTTATGATTCAGGAATTTATTTCTAAGGAAATACTCCCACACATCTTCTGAGTGTTTGCACCCGAAAGCTGCAAGCAATCTTTTTTTTTTTTTTTTGATGCCAATTGACTGTGAAATGAAGCTAATTATTCTCCAAACAGAACAGCCATTTATAAAGACATTATAGTTTAGGATCTTTTGGCTTTACTTTAGTGACATGCAGTGAAATTCTTGTATTCTGCAAGAAGAGCTTCAGGATTTACGTCAGCCCAGAGTAGTAATCCTCATGGGAAGGACGGACAGGACTGCACTGTGTCCTCCCTTGTAGAGTTCCAAATTACTTCAATATTTCCCTTCAAAATCCTCCGATTTGCACAGGTTTCCTCCCTCGTGGTGAGGAGAATTTCAGGCGTATTTGTGGATGACGCAATCTGATTGCAGCGCCGCGAGTCGTGCTACTGGCTGTCCGCGCAGATTGGAGACAGCTGGTGTCGTAAGCTTTTTCCCATCCCTTTTTCCTGTCTTGGTTCCTTGGGAGCGAGTTACGGTTGCGGGAGCTGTTGGCGAGCCCAGATGCTGAGCGGTCGGATCGTGTAGATCAGAAGCGTTTCGGAAGACTTCGGAGAAAGAGCCCCGTGCACGTGGGCTCAGCCGACTTGGTGCAGGTGAGGCCTCAGCACCTGTCTGAATGCGTAGGGGGTCTCCTATGGAATTATTTATGCTTGCAAAAAAAAGATCTTTTTCTCAGCAAGCTGCTGGGTAACTAATCTTTTCCGTGCAAATCTTCAAATCCTGGTCTTGTCGCATCATCTTCAGAGATAACGCACAGATTTTTGTCAACATCAGTGGAAGACATCTGCTGTAGTGAGGACCAGGAATTCCTTCAATTGCTTTAGGACATCAGGGGATACTCAAACAAAACAGGAAGCTGCTTGCCTGCCAAAAATGTGTAGACATGCTAACGGGGCAGTGATGACAGCCGAAGCAGAACCGGGTAATTATTTTTGCTTTTGCTGTATTGATGCTACGCTTTGAGTCCTGGCTACAGGTTTGTTTGCATTGTAAGCATCTGTGTGTTTATCACATTCTTTTCGTGATCCAAACACTTGAAAAAACATACAACCACCACCAAATCACTTTCTTGAGCTGGGGTGTTGGTTGTGGCTCGGTGTGCGGTACGTATGTTTGCCTGCCTCTTCCTGGAGAGAGGAGGGCAGACCTCTTGAGAAGAGGACAGTGGTGACTAGAGCATGCAAACTGCTTTGTGATGACTGCCAAATGTGCGAGACACGCCGTGTGCACGTAGCCGTATAGCCAGCAGATGCAGCCAGTCCAGCGTTTGGGGAATCGTCAGCTGTTTGGTGGTTTCTGTAGATGTAGCTACCGCACAGTAAAATCTGGTTTCAATAGATACTGTTCAGGAAACTTAAGTTGCTGCAAATCCATTTCTTAACCCCAGTCTCCTCGTTTCCTTGCCTTTTATTTATTTATTTTTGAAACAGTGGAAATTGCATTGTTTTTATTGTGGTATTTGGCAAGCGTTTTAGTCCATGTGGTGGAATAAAGGTCTTAAATATTGAGAAGAGGGGGGAAAACTGAACATAGTGTTTGTGTTCGGGATTTGGATGTTTAAGGAACTCTTAAGATTTTTTTGTTTTGCAAAAACGGAATAGTTGTGGCTTTACGTGTTACTTTATAAATAATCAAATTACTGTCCTCAAGAGCTGGTATTAAAAAGAGGAAGAAAGAAGATGCACAGGCTAGCACTGAACGTTCATGAAGACATAAGGAAAATGTAGCATGAATGAATTCAGAAAGACTGGGGCTTTGCAGTCTGGGACAGAGCTCCTTGGCATGAAGGGGTGTGCTGACACAGAATGGAGATACAGAAGGGGAAGGAGCGGTAGCATTTGTATGAGAAGAAGGAATAAGGAGCAGGAAGAGGGATAACAGAGGATGGAGAACAAATCCTGAGAAGGAAAAGCTTGCATTTGGTGTAGTAAGGGACAACCCAGCTAACGTCTGTGGTAGCATCTGAGAGAGGCTGAAGAGACGAGGAAGCAAGATTAGACGAGAACATGCCTGTATTGGCAATACCTGCTGAGCACTGAGGCACAGTGCATGAATTTATTTCCAATTTCCTACCCTCCTCTTCCTACTAGAGATGGATGAACCTTGCTTCACTGAACTCCTTCCTGTCCAGGCATTTGCCGCTCTTACCTTTTGCAGACTGACATCAGAAAGCAATGCCCTGCTCACAGCCTTGATGTTTCTTGAGAACCTTTAGATCTTACCTAAAACAAGATCTTATTGGTGAGTTGTAGATCTTTTTGGGGGACAAAAGTAAATGTATTGTTACAGCAGTGAGTGAAAACTAGGGTGGTTAATGATTTAGTTGTCAAATTAATATCTGATGTTTAAAAATGGGCTTGAACTTTATTAGGTTCCTGCTGTTAGATCATAGTTTGGTGCTCAGTTTTGGAAAGATCACCTTTCAATTAGGATAGGTGTTTTGAATCCAGAAGTTCAGATTATTGTAGAAGCGTTGAGTATTTCTGAGGATAAGCATGAGTAAATTCCAAATAGCTTGCCACCTTGGAAAACAAAGTTGCTGCATTTTTCTACCTGCTTTACAAGAAGTTGTAGTTACAGTGCAAGGTATTCTACTTTGCTACTCTTTAGAGGGTTTTAATGATGTTCTTAATCACGGAGCAATTCCATGCTGTACGCCATGGCAGTCGGTGATGCCAGGCTCCCTGGCTCAGCCAGGCCTGCAGGGGTTGCGGATTTCTGCCCTAATGCCACCCCCAGAATTCTTTCTTAGTGCCGAAATCAGCTTAGCCCCTGTTCTGCATTCCACTGGCTTATGGAGCTGCCCAGGTTTCCAGACTGTCTTCGGTGCTGTCCTCCGGCACGTAAAGCCGGTAGTTTGCCTTCTGGAAGCAGCTGCTGGTTGCAGCAAAATGCAAAAACAAAGCAACCAAACCTCCGTGTCCGTGTGCTGGGTTTTGCAGAAGGGTCGTGGAGGGTGCTCTGTGAGGAATTCAGGTTCTCCGTATCACCGCAGCAATAGGCTAATGAAATTACTAGGATGCAGTCCTCGCAGAAATAACCATTTCTAGTTCCTGTTATTAAAGGGTTAGGTCAGGTTATTTTCGAGGCTGGAAACAAAAATCATTGCTTTTAAACCCAGACACTTAGCCATGGCTACACCCTGGCTTTAAAATGGTTCCACCCTAACCCAGCTTTAGCTCAAAGCTCTGTGTCCGTTTCCTTTCCCCGCCCTGCATTCCGTTTTCCCCAGGCTCCAAAGCCGCCCTCCTCCTCCTCCTCCTCCTCTTCCTCCTCCCTATGGTAACAGCCCCAGCTCTGTTAATCTGCTTTAACCCTGGAGATCAGAGGCACTTCCCCTCTCTGCAGTGCCCTTCTCCCTGTGTTTTGTGCCTTGTGCCAGGGCTAACTTAGGCTCAGCTTGACAGATACCTCTTATCCTATATATATATATATATATATATATATATTTACTCTTTTTTCTTTACTGAAATTGAAAGGAGTAAGAAATCAAGCTTTTAGCACTTTAACACTTTGTGATCATCATCTCAGTTCAGGACTTCCACTTTCGCATTTGAAGTGATGCTTTTGCATTCGCACGCAGTAGGAATTTGGTGTTTGGACGCAGCGTCAGAATGAAATGAAAACCTACTTTGCTGTATTGGTCTTGGGTTTTACTTTTTTTTTTTGACATTTCATGGATACCGCCATTCATGTTTAATGTGGTACTTCAATGCTGTACTTCTCTTTGTGTCTGTGTTGTCAGACAGATGTGTCAGAGACTGTGCTTCGCTACTTCTCTGTACTGAAGAGCAACAGAAAATAGTATCAGATGTTGTCCGAAGTCCTGGCTCCTGAAAAAAAGAGGTTAAGCTTACAGTCAGGCGTAGTATTTTTGAAGTGATAATCTGTGTGAAGTTAGTGCACAATTCTCTGAATATTTTGGGGAAACAACAGTAGTTTAAGATATTTCTGTGTTGGCCATTCTCTCCTGCTCAGACCACTTTAATCCAATAGTTTCAAAATAAGTAACTCGTCCAATTTAACCATTTCTGTCATTTTTGGAGGAGGGTGTTCTGTTGTGTCTTGGTGCTTCGGTCAGTTCAGTGGCCAGGCTGACCTCGTGGGCCTACAGACAGTTGAGTCGAGGTCACCTGCAAGCGGTGACAGTGACACCAAGCAGCCGCGTTTGGGGCCAGGAGCTCCTTTTGTTGACACAGTCCGCAGGAAAAAAGCCTGCGGAATTTGATTTGGTTATAGGAAAAGTGAGTATTGCAGGAACAAAATTAAAAATAAAGAAATTTCAGATACCTGAAGGAGTAGAGGGAATTTCTCAGTGGATCTTTGTACACTGCCTGTTGTTTTGAATGAAAACAAAGGTGCAGGTATGCTTCTGCTTTATGTATACCACCATGGAAATAATCAGTATAAAAGCAGCTTGTACCTGTGTAGAAATCAAACATTTTGTTAGAATGTCTATTCTAGAAGTACTGAGGGAAGTTGCTGTTGCTATTGATAAACGGTGAATCCCTGGTGGTTACAGGTTAAGACCCATAGGTTAGGGTTTGCCTGCAGGGGTCACAGGGCCGGCCTGTCGAGCCCCACAATTTCCCCCCAGGTCTTCCAGAAGCAGCTGACAGCACCTGAAACTTGCTGATTTATACAGGAGGTGCTCCTCAGTGCCTCAAATCCAGCAGCACAGGGCAGTGTCCCCTGGTTTGTATCACGGTCGAGGAGCTGAAAGATGGCACGAAGCTGGAGGAAGAAGAAGGTGAGGGAGCGCAGCCTGAAGCAGGTTGCGTTTTCAGCTCCACGAGGATCTACTGAAGATGTCTGTTGTTAACCTAAAGGCGGTTTGTAATGCTCGTGTATGTCGTGGCTAAACATCTACAGTCTCCTGAACCTGGGGTTTGGAACTCACTTTGAATGTGCTGCGGATTATATCCATGTGCATACTATTATGTTAGTAAAAGTGTGGCTAATCAAAACCACTGTAGTTCATGGCTTCAGTTCTCTGTGTAAATATTACAGTATGTGAGAATGCTGGGTTTTGTTTGACAAATACTAAGTTTTGAAACCCTTTTTCGTAGAAACGGGGGGTATCTAAAATACAAACTTCAGGGGTGTTTTTGGCAGCTGGTAAAAGAAGTAATTTTTGTCTGTCAACCTGGGTACCTCTTTTTCCTTAATGACAAGAGAACACTAGGAAAGGAAAACTTTTCCTTCCCGTGAGTTTACTTTAAGCCTTTTGCACGTAAGGACATCTAGCTGAATCTTCCTAAGTTTATAGAAGAAACATCATACGTGAAGTTTTAGATGATATCCACCGTCACGGAGATCTGTGTGGGTACTCCACACAAATACGTAGAAGAACCTCAGAAAACTGCCTTTGATTTCACCCGTTCCATCCAAAACAGTTCAGTTCAGGTCAGAATTGGGCAGTGTCCTTGAAAGAAAAGGGTAGTTGAAGTGGCTCCCACTTTCCCGTGGTACTTTATTTCCACCCCCACGCTCTATTCAGTTGTTCCGGTGACGATGTTTGTGCAACCATGCAGTGAATCAGATTGGGGAACTGATCTGGGTTTTAAAATAATCTTTTTTTTTTTTTTAATAACCTGGTTTATTTTTAACATATATTAGTTCCTGTCTCAGTTTCACTTCACAACTACGCAAACAGTTGGATACAACTGAGGGGGTAGCGGGGGGCTGCAGGAATGAGCGTTTGGGGCGGCAGCAGAAGTTGATAGCGTTGGCACCTCTTCCCTCGCATCCTTCTGCCTTTTCTGCTTGTCATGTTATATATAAAAAAGTTCAGTTTTCCACCGTACTGAAAGTTGTCCAACTAGTGTGTTGGAGACCCTAAACAGCTACCCTGTTTAAGGGAAGTGAGACCACGTCTGGAGTACGAGACCCAACTTGGTGATCTCCAGTACAAGAAGGACTTTGAGCTTGAGCAAGCCCAGCAGAGGCCATCAGGATGGGCTAGAGGGTGCTGTGTACCAGGAGGGGCCCAGCTTGGTTTAGCCATGAAGAACAGAATGGGGACAGGGGGCTTGGCCAGAGCCAGACCCTGCCCAGATGTACAGCGAAAGGATAAGAAGAAATGGACGTGAGTTACAGGAAATTCCTACGGGATAATTCTTTACGGAGTGGTCATATGAGGGAGCAAAGTCCCAGAGAAGTTGTGGTGTCTCTCTCCTTGCAAATATTTGGAACTTGACTGTACAAGGCTATGAGCAACCAGATGAACTCTAAAAGTAGCCCTGAAGTCACCTCCAACCTAACAGATTCTGTGATTCTTAAAAGAGGAGCCATAAAAATGCAGCAGTCACGCAGCCACAAGTCAGGACTGCTGCTCGCTGCTGATTGCTGACACCGCTTGAGACGTAACATCAAACACTTGCCTTGATGCTTGCCTTTCTGCTTCCAGCAGTGGGACTCGTGTGCATGAAAGCTTGTCTTTACTTCTCTTCATCTTCCCATCCTACCACCCTAATTTGTATATTGAGAGAACGTTCTCTGCCTTGCAAACTATTTGTTGAAAGTTATTTTCAATATTCACACTCAATATAAAGAATGGGATAACTTGTATTGTTGTAACTGAAATATTCTGTATAAAAGATTCTTGTATAGATTTTTGTTTGAGTACTGTTTCACCTTGAACAACCTTTATTTCACTTTAAGAGAAGATGACTTAGAACACTGCATGCGGTGACCTTGGCCAGAGAAGCCACGTGCACTGTTTGGTTCGTGTAGCTCAGAGGCTATACTAAGCTGCACTTGCTGGAAGGTATCACTTAACTGGTTTGTTGTTAGCAGTTGTAAAAGTCTGTTATCTATATGTTGTCCAAATGCAGTGATAATAAATACATAGGTGGATTTTTCTACCTCTTTATTGAGTAAACTGCATCAGCCTCTGAAAAATCAAAGCCATAATTTTGGGGGCATGGGGGTGTCAGACTGTTTGTGGCTGTAAAGTGTGCTTTCTGAGTTAGGGGAATGTAAGATTAGCCGGTGTTTCTTTAATTAGCTCCAGATAGTTGCTGTTACCCCTACCTTTGGCAAGTGTCCACAAAACACAAGCGTCCAGAGGCTGGCTGGGTTTAGCAGATGGCGTTACTGATGTTGGGGAAGCCAGCAGGATGATGTTGATAAAGGTTTCAATTCTGCCAAAGCAGGTAGCGGAGCTGTGCAAGTGGGTGAGCTGTGCAGAATGGGTAAAGGGTGTGTTTTATGGTCAGGAGGTGCCGTGAATTGCTGCTGTCTGGGGGGGTTGGAGGGACAGAAGGTGGCTTGTGGGGCTGCGGTGCGTTCCCCAGGTGCCACACGGCGATAATCTCTGGTTCACGGTGCGCTCCTGATGGAGGGCTTGCTCTGCATGACGAAGCACTGACGGCAAGGAGAGCTGAGGACGGGTTGGAAGGCGTCCTAAAAGCTTCCTGATGTTTGCCAGGGTGATAAAGAAAACTTTGAGAAACTGGCTGAAGGCTTTGGCTGCGGATGATGAGCTAAATGCTGCTGCCCTCATCTCACAGAGCGCTGCGTTGATGCTGGCTGGATGATGGGCCGTGCAGCCAGCGGGCCGGGAGCTCAGCGGGCTGAGCGGGAGGCTGAGGCCTTGAAGGCGGAGAGGGCAGCCTCGTGGGATCCCCTCCTACCTGGAGACCGGGCATGAAAAGAGGAATATTTAGGAAATACTGGCAAAACGTTTCCTTGAGTGCCTGGGGAGCTGCTGCTTCCAGCAGAAGATGTGATCTTGTATGGCTTTCGTCCCCACCTCTCTTCCACGTGATAAATGGGGTTAGACCTCTGAGTGCAGACTTCCAGAAGATATTCAGCCATGTACATGAGAGAACAGGAGTAAAAGTTGGAAGAAGAGATGACTGCAAAGCAAATTGTGGAAGAGAAGGATAGCATCAGGAGTCTGGGAAACAGCAGAAGGTGCTGGGGATGTGCCGAGAAGGTAAAACCAGTAAGTACAGCCAGGAAATGGTGAGAGGGGAGCCAGCTGCAGAGCAGGTCAGCAGCGAGTAAACGCAGGGAGAAGACCTAAAGCAAAAAAAAAAAAAAAAAAAACCAACAAAAAAACAACAACTTTGCATCAAATAGTAATTAAGGTACTCAAATGGATTATTCCTTTAATGTGGAGAAACTTTTTCTTGGTCTTTCTGAGGTGGCACAAGTATTTTTCAGTTGTTGGACCAGATTTAATGCTTTTTGCTGTCAGTTTTGCTGTCACTTTTCTCCCAGATGTAGAAAAACAGATCATTGTGTTAATGTTTTGTTTGGATGCCTTAGTAAGTTGCATCACCTTTATTTCTGCTGTAGCCCTTCCCAAGGAGCTGGCAGGCACGTGTAGGGCCGCTTCGTCTTTGAATAGTGCAGTCTGAGCTAAAAAGTGCCTGGGGCTGAATTTCTTACTGGTGACAACCTTGATGCTGATACCCTGCAGCTGGTAGGTTCCTGCCTTTGTTTTGGGTTCCCGATGCCTGGATTCGTGACAAGATCTGAGCTTATTTGACTTTGACGTAAAATCTTTTCTTTTTCAAATGGTAGCAGCGGCATGCCTGCCGAGGAATGGGATTTCTGGTCTGGGTTTGCCCTTCTCATGCTGTAGCCACGTCACTGCCTCCCCGTCACAAAGCAGGAGCCCGCTTGGTTTGTTGTGCCACGGGGCCGTGTGGTCTGCACAGGCGGTCGGGCTCTCAGCACTCCTGTGTTGGGCTTCTGTGCACAGATAAGAAGTTTCCTGGCCAATCTTTGCTTTCAGACTTTCAGGGATTGATCATTGCAGGAACTATACAAAATAGGCCCTGCGTTTCGTTTCTAAACGCAACTGAACACAAACTGCTCACCCAAGTCAACAAACTAATAAAGCTTTCCGAAGGCTTCCGCGTGTTGGAAAGTAGCCTTGGTGTAATAGAATAACTGCAAAATAATTAATTGTTGAAGAGACTAATGAGCTCAGTTTTTGGAGCGGCACTAATCCCGCGTTTAACTTGCTGCACTGAGCGGGATTTCCTGCTCGTGGCTCCCGAAACCGTGTAGCCGGAGGGGTGGCACACACAGCGCGTGGGGTAGGAGCCAGCTGAGGATCCGGGGCTGCCCGTGACCCGTTGTCTTGAGTCACTACAAAGTAGAAGCTCATCTAGTAAAGCTTGGTTTACGTACGTCTGAAGAACTTCAGTAAACAGTTTAGATTGCTGGGCAGTGACGGATGCTTCCGATTCGCGTGGTTCTTTGGCTAAATCTCGTTAAACGAAGCTGTGTCCTGGAGAGAAGAGAGAAGTGGTTTTGGAGGCTCTGTGAAGAGGATCTTCGTGCATTTTTGGGTTTTGGTGTACTGAGAGTATTTTAGTACTTACGTGACTAAGTGGATATTTATTTTGCCTTAATGTGTATTTGATTAGCTATAAATACTGGAAGCTCTAAAGCCTCTATTTCACTGTCTGTCTCTAATCTTGGCTTTTGAGGAGCGTTTAATGTGTCATTGTGGTTACAATTAATCTGCCTGTGTTTTAGCAATTAGCGTTTAAGTGCGGCAGGCAGTAACGGACTCTGGCAACTGTCAATCAGCGTCTGCAATGGGCCATGAAAAGGGAAGGGACAAAACGGCAGGTGAGTTGCTGCCCAGGGACTTGGCAGCAGGGACTTGGTGGCAGGCACCCCTTGTGGCCCGAGGGGTTTCTGCCACTTGAGGTGGCGAGGAGCACAGGAACAGCAGGATTGTCGTTATTGTGGCATGTGATAAAGCTGGCTGGTAAGTTACTGTGTTAATGGGGCAGAATTGACTGTTTTCTCTGTCTCTTGTAACAGCTGTTGATTTTTTTTTTAAGTTCTTGTAACTTCTCTTTATGCGGAAATGTTTGTTTTAAATACAAACTACATGATCTTCCAGGAAAAACGCACATACCTGTTACCTGAGGCATGACAACAGTTAAACACGTAAATAAAAATCAAAGCAATGAATTCTTCAGCCTGGCTAGGAGTTGATCTCACTGTATTTGTTCTATTATACAGACAGCAGCAGATGGAGGAGGGAAACAATTTGCTTTAAAGAGAGAGCACCTCTGGCAGTGTGCGGGGTCGCTCCGTTTGGAGCCCCCAGCCCTGAGTGCTCCTCGCACCGACCGAGTGCAGGATCGCTCTGCTAAGGATTGCTTTTCCCTCGTTGTTTGCTTTGAGGCTTTCTGCTTGTTAAAGGAGGTGGAAAAAGTTAACAGCGAGAGGGAGTGGTGGCACAGTGAAGTAAATCGGGACCCGGGGAGGATCTGACGTGCTTGGGCTGGGGCTGCTGCTGGCTCCTTGAGCAAGGCGCTGCGTCCTCCGGCCGCTGCCACCTGGAGAATGCGGATGGTAACGATGGTCCCTGCCGTGCTGGAGGTTACAGGAGGAAGGCATTGTGCCGGGGTCCCCGTCGGCGTGCTTTAATAAGGCCGTGCAAATGGATGACTTGTCCTGGTGCTGGAGCAGAGCACTGGCATGCTGCTCCGCCTGCCTCGTAAGCCCTGTGCTGCCCTGCAGCCCTCTGCAGGAACAGGACTTAACACCACGCTCTGTGGGGACAGCGCCCGAACGCCCCCGTTTATTGGGATTTAGCTCTTTACAGCCTTTTTGGTTTTGTTTGGGTTTAGTAACTGATGTTTTTGTTAGTAGTCCATTGTGATTTTATAGAGTTCCTTGGTAGCTAGCCCTCGTAAGGCAGCTGGCTGATCTGTTTTGTGGCTTTCTGTTTTGTTTTGTTTACTGCTTCACTTCTGTATAAAATGCACCCCACGATATACGTTGGAAACCACTGATTACTGTTTATTTTTCAAGTAAATGACCCCTTGGAATTTATATTAATTAGCACTCCTCTGTTAGATGTTTATCCCTTTCAAAACCTTCGCTGTGGGGAGTGGAATGAAGGAAGGATTGAGGCTAGCAGGGCTGGGTGCCATCGGGCTCCCGGGCAGGGGGACAGGGCCCGCAGGCACCTCTGTGGCGTGCGGGGCGACTCGCTACTGTACCTGTGGGGACAGGGGTGGCTGTGGGCAGAAGGCTTGAAGTCCCCTGGCCATGGGGGCCCGTGGGCGGCCAAGATCATCTTCAGGTTTTTGGAAGAGGAGATGCGAGAGCGGTGCTCTGATCTGAAAGGCGAAAACGGGTCATGAGCTGGTTCCTGGTAGTTCAGACCCACACCTACCACGCACGCACTTCTCGTCATGCCTCACCTCAGGAATTCACGGCTCTGACAGCATCTTTCTTCCCACAGGTGCCGACGTGGCCGTGGCAGAGCCCAGCAGCTCCGACAGCCGAGTGGAGCGCTCGGACCCCTACGCCAACGTGGACGAGGCGCTGGTGGGCGGCGAGGCCAGCTACCTGTCGCAGCCCCTGACGCCGGACAAGGAGGACGCGCTTCAGGCCGCCACCGTCGCCAACCTGCGGGCCGCCCTGATGAGTAAGAACAGCTTGCTGTCCCTGAAAGCCGACATGCTGGGAGAGGACAGTTCGCTGCTGTTCGAGTACTTACCCAAAGGCACGCACTCTCTCTCTCGTAAGTTTGTGTTTTTGTATTTTTTTTTTTGTTTACTGATGCTTTAAGTTGGAGTCCTTAGTGAGAAGAGAACGCAGGTCGCTGTCTCGTTTATTACTGCCGATGTGTTTGCATCTGGTTGTAAGTTCTGCTCAGTCACACTTGTCATGAAGTTTGGAAACGCGTTTCTGGTATTGATCCAACTTCAGTGCTAACTGCTGAAGCTGTGGAAGGAAGGCGCGTGGTGTGTGTGCGTAGCTCTTGGTGTCAAACGCCTGGTTTACTTGCTTGCAAAAGGAAGTTACAAGTGAAATACAAGTGTTTGAGGCCTTTTGTAGGTACAAATGTTTCGAAGCCAAAACTGACTGATGTTGAAACTGAAAAGGGGGAAACTGGAATGTTCATAGAAACGGTTACGATGTTGTAGATGGTGTGATCTTTACTTTCTGCTATTTCTGGCAGGATCTCTAAGTAACAGGCAGCTATTAAATTGTTTTCTTACGCTTGTGCATGGAAATGAGTGTTTCTCTGTGGGTGATCTGTCGTATGCAGCTGATTTGCACCAGCCTGTGTGGACAGCTTATCTTTCAGCACATTTTCTTCATTGCTGTTGTAAAATACTTGGATTCTCTAGCAGAAAAGAAAAATTATTAATGCTGCATTTTAGTAATCTTCTCAAAAGATAGGGTTATCTTCTGTGACATAGTATAGAGCAAGCAGCAAGTTGTAGTACTATGTGTTCGTTTTCAGCAGAAAAAGATTATTTTCATTTATACTGAGAAAATTGACCAATTAAATAGAATGAAAGTTCACTTAAGATATCTATTACATTTTTATTTTCCTCACTGGCAAAAAAAGAGAGCTAGTAATGGTCACCTGGGCTGCATGAAAAAGAGAAATAACTGTACGACATAATGTCAGTCTTGGAGCCTCTTTTCCCTTTACGTGTCTGAACAGAAGAATTTTTATTTATTTTAATCAGCCTAAATTTAGAGAGAAAATAAAGGTTTTGTACCTTATTCTGCAGCTTATATGTCTGGGTGGAATTGCTAATGCAACATTCTTGCTATTCCCACAGTAGTTCACTTACTGAATGATCTCCAATTAAATCAGATTTAGAAGGTTCCAGCTAGGCTGCTGTGTCGAAAATCCCTTCGTTGCAACGATCCAGCAAAGGTCCTCTCTAGCAGGCTGGTGTGCAGTGAGAAGAGTGCCCTCAGCTGGCACCGGGGTGGGGTGGGAGCACAGATCTCTGTATGGCTGTGAGAGATTTATGCGCAGTGTGTTAGAATCTGTGATTCATGACAGATGAAATCAGTGGTTTTGTCTCTGTCATGATAAAGTGGAACAAAGATGGGACCGCACTCCATCCATCATCTCCTTCTTGGTTGGAGGATTTTAGGTTTTCCTTAAAAGCTGATGGAGCACTTGGCTTAAAGACAAATGAGTATAAAGCAGCCATAAATTTGGGCTGGAAGCTACAGATTGCCTACCCAGCTGAGAAGTGGAGTTCCCAAACAGGCACGGTATAGGCAGAAGTCCAGCTGGGTTTGAAATAAAGCTGGAGAGACTTAGAAGTAGGGGTAAGCGTTTGATGGATGCGGTGACTCAGGAGGTGCCCTCCAGTCTATATTTGAGGTACCTGTTTTCCAGCCTTCTTCCTATTACTCGGATTTCATTCAGCTAAGCTTTAATTAGCTCATCTTTCTGGAAGAGAATTGCTTAAGACAAAGAGATAAACTGCTCACTTTGTGTCTAGCTCTCAACAGTAAGTCGATGTGGCTGTGGCTTGTTAAGAGAATTTTTACAGAAGCAGGGAATTAAGGGATGTATTTTTTCTTTTATGTTATTCAGATCACAGCTATCTATTTATTTTAATCACTTGAAGAAGATGTTCCGATATGACTCGCTTGTTTTTAAGTGGCCGTTATTGAATACAATA
The DNA here is from genome assembly GCA_011074415.1 of Stictonetta naevosa. Classification (NCBI taxonomy): domain Eukaryota; kingdom Metazoa; phylum Chordata; class Aves; order Anseriformes; family Anatidae; genus Stictonetta; species Stictonetta naevosa. The sequence continues at coordinate 13,628,563 of CM021716.1, forward strand.
GGACATCAAGTTTAATGAGAATTTGCAGCATAAAAGTGACAGCAAAGCAAGTGATGAGAAGAATATGGAGCTCTGAAAACACAGCCTAGGTTGGTGTTTGCTTTGTTAGGTGTTTTTCACATTTTTCTTCAGACACAATTTGAGGATACTGAGTCATTTTAAGTCCTGGGTTATACCCAAAAAAAGGGGGTGGTGGGGAGGGCAGGAACACAGCAAACGAGATTCTTTTTTTTAAATACAAAAACCAGCACAGCGTGTGGCAGCTCCCACCTACCTGGTTTGAAAAGGAAACATACCAATCTCAAGAATTTTAAGTGATAAATCTCTAGAGTTTAAAAAACGTAAGATGTATTTCAGATCTTAACTGCTGCCTGTAGATTGTGTTTTCTTAGGAGCTAATACAGTGAGTAACTGACTCAAGCAGCAGGTTTAACATCTATTTTTCTTTTCTGGAGGAAAAGGCTGAGTTGAAGTGGAGAGATCAGAAGAGTATATTATGCATGTTTAGAAACGGCTCATCAGGATTGTAAAGGGGCCATAAATCTCAAAGTTACCACATACATTACAAGTTTTAATTTTTCTGCCACATAGTTCATCCTGTTGTAAAAGTTAATAGAGGATACCCCAAGGTTTTCGTTTTACCTCATGTTCTTTTTTTCCTAATTCACTATATATTGTAACGATATATGAGCTGTGAAATTACTTAACACTCAGTTAATGGAAAAGGAAGCACAGGATGTGGGGAGTTGCTCTCTTAGAGGAGCATCGCTGTGATACAGTCAAACTTAAATACAGCATTTCTAACGTTAACTGGTTCAAACTGATTTAAAAACTGAAAAGTGTCTTGCCATCCCCGTGATAGGATTGCCAGATAACCAGCGGGTGAATGGCTTTGAGAATTCATGAAGCTCATGGCACATGGTCAAGATTGATTTTGTTATCATGCTAGTCAGAAACCTAAAGAACATGTAAGTTTTGCAGAAAAAAAGTACGTATCAGTTATTTGTGGGTAACACTGATGTCTTGTTGGGTATTGTTAGTTAATGAACCTGAGTAGCTTCTTTTTGAGGATGTCTTTTTTTTTAGATGAGACCATATAAGTTGTTCCGTTTTCCTCATTTTTACGTGTTTTTATGGACTGTCTGCAAAAGGTTATTCTTCGCTGGTTCCAACGCCAGCCGTGCCGTTGTACTCCGCTCCTTTGTCTAAGAACATCTGTTTTATTTCACTGATGGTACTGAACTTTGGTGGCATTGTTGTGTGCGGTTCCACCACATCTACAAAACTCTCAAAGGCTTTAGTTGAATGTTCTCAGAAGTTTTTGCCAAGCGTAATCAAGAGGATGAGGATTTTAATACTCATTAGAAAGTGAGTTGGTTACTTTACATCCTTGTGTTCTCGTTCAAGAAAAGAAAAGAAGCCTTTCAGATTTTGGGGTGATTGAGTCTGACTGCCATAAAGAGCAACCCTTCCACATTTTCGGAACAGTACATTGCACACTTCTTTATATGTCTAACTTTGGCTTTTCCTGTTTACCCTATTGCAACTGAAACTGTTTATAGAAGCAATTCCTATGGAGCGTGTTGTCCAAGTGATTGCATGGTACACAGAGCCCTTTTCTTTGGGGCAGACCAGCTAATACTTTATTTTTAGTTAGCGGTTCATCGGAGCCAATAATTTATCCTTGCACTGGATGTTAAAGGAATACATTTTACGCAGTGGTCAGCTCTCCCAAGTGGGAGTTAAAGGTATTCACTTTGGCATGAAAATTCTGTGCATGGTAAACCAAGATTTTGGGGAGAATGGGTGTAATTGTAAATGAGATATAATAACCTTTGCCTTTGTTTGCCACAATAGCTCACTGTCCAGCTGCCAGAGAATACTGTATTCGTGTAAACGCTGCTAAGCCAATGCATCATCTCCAATACGCAAAGCTGACTGAAGGAAAGCGCTTTTCATTTCTGGTTTACAAGTTAAAATACTTTTCAAAATTTGCATTCATTGGATTTTAATGAAGGGAAAAAGGTTTCTCACAGTACTGGTCAGAGCAGGACAAAACTGAATTCGGGTGCTGCTCGCGTTCCTGTGTACGAAGTACGGGTCGCCTTTGTGGGGTTCTCTTGTGTTACTTGCACTAGTCAAAACCAAATAAATATTAATGATTGTTTTAAAAACCGCATTTGTACCTTTTTGCTGTGTTGCACGTGTTTGTGGCTCGTTTGGGATGACTGCGTGTTTCTCCTTGCTCTGTTCCATTGCTCATTCATTAACTCGCGCTTTAAGAAGTGTGCAGATTCTTAGGGACCTGTGTAACTCCAAAGGTGCTAATAAGGAATGAATCAAGTCGCACCCCCTGGCTAACCTCACTGCATGCCAGAGCACTGCTTTTGAGGGAAGCACAACCCAGCGTTGCCTGTAAGCAGCCTGAAGTCCTGGCATGCAGCTGCAGCGCAGTTGGGATGATCTGACTCGGTTTGGGACCTCCACACCCAGGGAAAAATGTGGATGGCTGGGCAGGAATTCTGCAGCCAGCCTGGGGACACACTCCTGGTAATGGTTTCTGGCAGGAAATAATAATAAATTAACTGGGGGGGGGGAACCCCACCCCATTTTTTCCCCTATCTTCCCTTTATGGGGTCTTGGCACTTTGGTACCCTGCCTTTAAACTAAAACAGCAACAGATGAGCCCCGCCAGAACAAAAACTTGAAGTATTGTTATCACACTTCAACAGTTATCTAAGTTGTGAAAGGCTTCAATCTGCGATCAAAGCAGAGGAAGGCAAATCAAACATCCAGTTTGTGGCACTGAGTAGAGTTTCCTTTGATAGCTGATTACAATAAAAAAAAAAAAAAAAAAGTTCGGTTTGGGATTGTTCAGCTTCAGAAACCTTTGTGCAGTTTCAGTTGAATGCTTTGTTGGGACCCGGATCGCAGTGTATTGTATTCAGGCAAAGTATAAACTGACTTGTTCTTCATAGCTTCATTAAAGACTGGGTTTGTGTGTGCATAAAAGTCTCAGTCATACTCATTTGTATTAGAAATAAAAAGACTTGAGGGCACAGTTTGCTTTAAATATGAATTTGCTTATTTTTTATGAATTTGCTTATTTTTGTGCAATATTCACTTCTGATTTAGCTTGCTTGCTTTTCACAAAAAAAAAACAACAACACCAAACCTGCTCAATACATCATTGCAACACACAGTCAAGGTGTTTGTTAATGTTTGTTCGACTATTTGTGGTGCACACCGATCGTGATTACACGCTTTTCATTTCTATATGGATTTGTCATTGATTGTCAACGTCGTTTTGGGGATATTATGTACTGTTCGGCTGTTGCTACAGGATAGGCGAGCAGGTATGACTGCTTCCATCAGACGAACCATGTTTTCCTTTCAACTACAGCAGGATTTTAGGATGTTACAACTATTGGGTAGCATTCAATAGCTTTGTACAACTATTTGAGCTTTCATGCTTGCTAGGTATAGAGTCAAAACCGTACATACATATTTTTTTTGTCTTTTGTAAAGCACTTTGAGATCAAGAATGAACGGTACTGTGTTAAATAAAACACTGAGGTCAAATCTTGAGATCTGAAGCTTCGGCGTAAATTTTCAAGAACCTTTAGTAGCAGAACATTTGTCGTGTGTATGTTATTTAAAGATTTAAATGTATATGTTTGAAGCGGTGCTTCTCGAAGAAGTGTCTTCCAGAAATGTGATTGCTCTGGACATTTGTGCCGCACCGTGCTCCTTTCTCCCACCGGACTCCTTAGTGGCCGTGCCATGGGATAACTCCACCGCATGCATCTCACGCAGACGAGATGTTTTGGGTGGGGAGGCTGGGTTTAAAAAAAAAAAAAAAAAAGCCTGGCATCACTGTACTGCTGCATTCCCTCCCACTGCCAGAAGATAAGCTGCGAGTGCTCATTCACTGCCTTTTCAAGGCCTTTTTAAAAACCACCAGCTGGTGCTAGTTCACGTGGGTGAGATTCGTTTCCTGTGTTCCCCAGGGCCTGGCACCAACTTGAATCGTTCAAGGGGCGAATGTGATGGCAAAGTGGAAGCACCATCTCCCCCGCTGCCTTCATCACACCTTGCCACTCAGAGCCCCCCTGCGATCTGCTGTTCTGGTGACATGTCACCAGAAGTCATGGCAAAAGGAGAGATGCCTTCCTCAACCCAGGTAAGATCGTGGGGGAAAAAAGCCAAAGGTGTCTTTATAATTGAGTTATCCCCAGTTAGGAGCACTCTGAAAGACTGTAATACCTTTTATTTGGTCTGTTAGCTGTCTTTTTTTAATTTAAGTGATTTTAAAACTAGAAATCCGTTGAGGTCAGGGCAGGTATAGTCCTCATTTTCCCCTTTCAGCCTTTCCTCAAGAGAACGTGCATTCAAAAAACTGTATTTTATTAAAGAAAAGAATGTTTAAGAATATTAATAATGGCGTAAAGGTAGCCAAGCGCCCAGCTCTCCTCTGCCCATTTCTGGTGTTTTGAATTTGGGTTTCTTGTAATGATCTAGATAAGGTTAGAAGCAGACTGTATTTATTAGGAGTCTGGAGTTTGACATAAAATCCATGCCTTTCTGTAGCTTTCCTTAGTTTTCATGTTTTTCAGCGAGCCTTTAGTCCTGTTAAGCACGTGATGGAAGCACAGATTTTCCTTTGCAGTCACAGCAGTGCAAAGCGGGTCGGTGCGATCGGCTAGCAGCCGCCTCCCCGGTCTGCAGCGGACCTGCCCAGGCTGCATCACACAGGGTTGCCATCTGCCGCACGCTGGCAGATTGCAAATGGGTTAGGGGAAAAAAAAAATCAGCTTTTATTTATAATGTGGATTAGCAATGCCAGGGAGCGTTGCGTAAAGGGAACCAAGCAGAACGTGTTTGTTTTGCATGGGCTTTTCTGTGTGGACAGGAAGATTAGCTGTGCGGGGCTAGGGGAAGATTTTCTGCTCCTTTCCTATCTGTTAGAAATCTTCTGTCCTGGGCTCCTGCTGGCCTGAGTGGGAGCTACAGGTGCTATGGGACACTGGAAACTGAGTAGTGACTCTGTTACTGACTTCAGTAGGCACATTGGTTACTGCCTTTAAACACCAGGTCTTGCAGAATATGGCCCGATTAATTTAGCAGCTTTGTCAATGCTTTGTAAAGGTGAATAGTGTTGCCAAGCCCCCCTTAAACAAGGGACGAGGGGACTGATAAGATGGGAAGCTAAGCACTAGCTACAAAGATGCCCTCCTGTAACTGCTTGCCTTAACCTCAATGTGCTTTTCATTTGCAGGCCGCTTACGATGGATTTTTAGCACTTTGGCAGTTTAATAACTCTGACACAGGTAAGCAGAGAGTAAAAATACGTATTTTTAATTAGCATTATTTTATGCCAGAAGACAGTGATTTGTACATGTGTGTGTATTTCTGTTTTAGATCCATGTTTTTTGAGGTCTGAAGACATGGACTTAACTAATGATGGCCTGTTCCTAGATTCAGCCCTATCCAAGAGACTGACCTGTGGCTTCTGCAGGAGGGTTTTTGAGTGTGCCGAGAAGCTGAAGGAGCACATCCACGAGCACGCTTTCTCCATGCTCTTCCCCTTCGACTTGGCTGCCTGCGCCTGGCCTGGCCTCGCTGACGGGGTGCCTGCTGGCCAGCTCGCCCGCTTCCAGTGCTCCAAGTGCCCCGCGAGCTTCACGCTGAAGTCGAACATGGATCGGCACGAGAAGACGATCCACTTCAACTGTAAGAAGATGCAGTGTCCTAACTGTGCCAAGCTGTTTCGCGACAAGACAGACTTAAACAGGCATCTCATGTCTGTGCACTCGAATGAGCGTACCTTTGTGTGTCTCGTTTGTGGCAAGGGCTTTGGTACACAGAAGAACCTCACGAACCACGTGAAGGTGTGCTACCTGGCCTCTGCCCAGCTGGGCGGGCTGGGGCTTTTGGACAGCGTAGAGCAAAATGAGGATCCTGAGGAGGTGTAGCTGCTGTCACGTATACTAGACGTTCCTTTTAAACTAGGAAAAGCAAATTGTTTCCTTATTTTCTTGCTGCAAATAAACTTATCGCAGGTGTAACATAAGAGTAATTCCCCAAAACTGATCAGGTTGATAACGTGCTGGTTCCAGATACCGTGTAACTGCACCCACGGTGCAATTTTTCTGTAAAGATAACTTTTGTCAGTCTGTACAATGGCACTTTGGATATTTTATTGGTATGATAATATGGTGCACTTAGTATCTTAAACTTTATTTATCAGTAGATCTCAAAGTGCTTTATAAAAGAAATGGTGATGTGTTTTCTCATATTCCCTACGAAAATAACATACCTACACCTGTGAGCATGTGTTAGCAGTAGAATTAATAATAGAATTCAGTCTTCAGCGTTCTGGTCTAGTGCTCTGTCCATTAGAGAATTCAGGCATTTCAGGGTTTTTCAGCTCATGATGAGCTGTGAAAGCACGGGGTTGCTTAGCACAGTAAGTTGTTTATGAAGTCTGTGTTTGTCTCATTTAAAGGAGAGGGTGGAAAGCATTCTGCTTGTTCACGTGTGCAACAGCGTATGTCATTTGGGCTTGAAAACTGTCACGAGGTTTGTATAGTTTAGTTCTTGATACCATGTTTGAGCATTTTGGGAGTTCTCAAAAATGTAGTGGAGTAGAGCTGGGGCTTTCTGGAGCTCGGTAATTTTTTTGACTAATTTATTTAATTATGTTAGCTAAGCTGAATCCACATTTTTGAACTTCAGGATTTTTATAGATGATCTAATTGTAAGTATGGTGTACATACAAAATCAGGAGTGGTTGTTACTGGAAGGTAGAAATCTTACTGTAATTCATATTTTGTTACATGAAATTCATTTATTTTTATAAAAAAGTTAAATGTTTACGTCTCTTGCTATATATTTACATGCAAAACCAGATTATAGAAACTGTTAAATGAAAGTAGCATAATTAAGTGTAGTGCTCTCCAGCTGCGCTGTGCAAAGCACAGCTTGTCAGCAGTTTGAGCTTTAGTGTTGCATGTCTTGTAGCCTTGCTTTCCTCAACGTGCGAGATACACAACTAAGGAGACTAAAGCAATTTCTTCAGAGGTCTTCAGAAAAGTCAGTTCTCTCCGTACAGTTGCATCTCAGGGAGACAAAAATGCAAACTGGTTGTGCTCAAAGTGGACTGGAACGGCCTGGAGGTCTCCAGTGGGGAATTTCTTGCAAGGCGTTTTCCTGTGGAGTGGTGGACGAGAAGGACCTGCTGTTTCCTTCTGCCCCGTCCCCGCAGAGAGCGGGAGGGTTACGCTGGTGTAGGGCTGCTCTGCCCATTCCTGGTGGAAGCCTCAGCTTTAGGGATGCAGGTCCATGCTGCACGAAGGCTGGGCTTCTGACAGCCGGGAAGCCAGAGTTTCCCAGCTCGCCTCAGCACTTACTCTTCATTTAGTAAGGGTGTAGACAGAGCTGAGAATACTTCCACGCGTAATCATTGCGATACACCGTACTTTATTCAATTTTGTTGTCAACATCTCATTCATTTTTGCCGTTGTTTTTCCCATCAACGTCTTTGGCATCGTGTCTAGTTCACAGTGTGTTAGCTGTTCTTGTTACAGTTGTCATCTTGTTAATTGCCTCCTAATTTACTTTGCTTTTAAGTGATCAGCGAAGCGAGATAGGAGAAAGGGGAGTGAGAAGAGAAGGTTGTTACTAAAATGAGTCTTACCTGGTAATTTGGGAGCAGCTTGGTGGGATTTGTCTGAATCAGAAAAGCGAAGTGTCAGCAAAAGTAATTTCAGCAAGTTCTAAAAGGTTTTGTTCATACTGTAAGAGTTTCAAAGACATTTCAAGTTGGTTCACTTTTTTTTTGTGCTGCAAATTTTTATGCCATTGTAATATCAGTCACAAGGCTGACTTTTGTAATGTATTCAAGGGACAAAAGGGATGGCGTTGGAAACCCAATCACAGGCATCATCATCGCAGATGTGATGTGTCCTGTATGTCCAGCGTCGGCACGTGTGCTTGCCCAGTCACATCTCACCGTTCTTAATTAAAATCATGGCAGAATCAACTATTTTAAGGTTGTGACTTCTGAACCTCAAACTGTATAGGAAAGTGCTCACGGAACTTTTTTGAGAACTTAATTCAACGTGGTGTTATTTTCCTGCAGTGAGGCCAATCATTGTCTCTAACGGAGGTTTAAGTAGTGTTTTACTTTGCCTTTGTGTTGGAGCGCTTCCTGCCTTCAGCACGGAGGTTTTGCAGTGTTTACCCTCAGGTTCAGGAGCAGATTCCTTTGTTTTTTAGCATTAGAATCATAGGGTATGGCCAATAGTGTTTGCATAGAAAACTCTAAAAGGAGGATTTTTGTGTTAGAAAAGAGGAAGATGATGGAAATTGAAAATTTGACTAATCCCATATTTCTGTTTACAGTCTTAAATGTTATGAGGATTAAGTGAGCAAGAACAGTCTTAAAGTTTTTGAGTTCTTCGTAATGCACAGATGAGTGTACTATTCCAGTGTTTATTAATTTCTTACTGGTTTACACAGTTGAAGTACCTCCACCAGGCAGTAAATCACTAGTGCATCAGGGGCTGCTTCATTTGACAGCCTCAGTGAGATAAGCTTTTGAGATGACAATACCAAAGACTTTATTCAAGCCCTGTTGGGTTGGTTTTACAAATGCACATCTTCTGTAAACATTTTAGTGAAGTACGTAGCTTTTCACTGTGATCCTATTTGTATTACTTTCTTTGTTTTTGGTGCTGTTCTTCAGACAGTAGTGTCCGGTAGCTGGCCTCCTATGGCGCTGCTGTTCATGGTCTCGGTGATCTTGTTAAAGATTAGTTCCTAGGACCTTAATGCTGCTATGAAATATTGTCATTTAGACAGAAGATTATATACCAAAGGGTATGTTCATCAAACGTATGTGCTCGTAGGTACATATATTTAGCGATACTGTGAAAGTGTTAACTCTTCAGTACAGTTATTTTTCTAACAATGCTGTTATTTTTCAGGTGTTACTTTTGTAGATACAAAAGCTAAATATATGGCAATTTGGTGACAAAATAGTTTTCAATAAAACTATAGCTGCAACAAATGTTTGTGACTGTGTTTAAATATCCTGTAGTGATTTCAGATGTGTACAGGTGAAAGTAAGCATGAGGGATGTTGGAATCAGAGTGTTACTAGCGTGATGTTGGGAACGCATTTTGAATCTGACCTAAAGACTTGCTTCTCCCCCTTGATAAATGGAAGTAGTTAATCGGTATGATGAGTCGGTGACTTCTCTGAAAACATACGGATTTGTTGCTCGGGACAGGTGTGCGGTTACGTGTCCCATCGGTGTGAACCCGCTCTGACTGTGCAACAAAGTGGGGTACACGCGTCGGCGTCTGGGTGGCTCTTCGTGCGCTGAAGTAGCGTGGCAGTGCTGCTGCTGTGCACCCGAAGGTTTGCAGTTGCCTTTTCAGCTGCTGTAGGAGCTCAGGCATAAACTGAAGAGAGAGGTACGGGCAGTAAGGGGCAGAAGGCAGCCAGTCATCTAGGAAAGGACAGGATCGGGTACATCTGGTGGTGTAGGAAGCGGAGGATTTTGCTGCGTTCCCTACTCATAGGCACTTTTCCTTTCTAATTGTGGGCCCTGGTGGTCTCCTTGTTGTTATTTTCTGAAGTGAGGCAGTTAGACCTGGTGTGTGGAGCAGCTCCTCTCTGCTAGCTGTCTGCCAGGGGCGCTGGGGTGGCCGTGGAGCAGAGGAAGGAGCGTTACGTGACCTCTGTTGGCTTGGCTTGATCAGCTTACAGCTTGCTTACCTTGTCTAGACTGCATGGTAATAGGTTTACAGTGATCCTGGGGAGTATAAGTGCTTGTGTGGCCTATCGCTAATGCTCAAGCAGTTACAAGATCAATCTGGAAACATATTTATCATAAGTAGCTCTGTATCATAAACCTGAAACTTGCTTATGACTTCCAAGGGGGCTCCGTGCCTCTGACCATATAGATGGGGGGTATCAAATCCAAAGGAGAAGATGCAACAGAAAATGCTTTTCCTGTAATTTAAGTTTTCCCAGGAAGGGAGCAAAGAGAGTTCCATATTCTAGTTGTTTCCCTGTAAATAGGAAGGTGGATTTGCGGCAGGAGAAGGACCGTGTGGGCCAGCTGAGTTGTTGCAGTATCAGCAAGAGCTTGCGCAGGGCTCTGGGCATGAGACGTGTTCGTGCGGCTCTTCTCGGAGGTTCCCAAGGCAGTGCAAGTGCGTGTGCGTAGGATCACTCGAAACCAGCCTTGTAAAATTCTGCCTGGCTGCAGTGAGTAATCCTTCCTGACAGGTGAATGAAATATTCTTGGCTTTCGCTGTCCCTGTCATCATCTGCACTGCAGCCATGGCCAGGTGAGTGGCAGGTAGGCTTTTCTTTTTCCTTGGGCTAGAAAGTTCTTGACAGCTTTACAAACGTGCTGTGAGAAAGAAAGGCACCTGTGGGACAGAGAGGAGGAGTTGCTGAGCAGCCTGGCACAGCGAGTGAGGAGTGTAAAAGCGTTGGATCCAGTTGGGAGCGTTGCTACACAGCGGTGCAGCGCGTGCGTTTTCTTCCAAGTAGTCAAATGCTAGGACAAATTCATACCATGGCAGGCTTCAAGAGCGTGCAACTTGCTCATGTAGTCTGCATTAGAACAACAAAAAAGATCATGTTGGAATACTTTTCTAGGATGAGCTTGTGTTGAAGTGTTCTGATGGCGAAAGGTGGTGGTAGCTTACTCAAGGATGTCTGGATGTCAGGAGCATTGTCCTGTAGTTTTCACTAGTTCTACATGAGCAGGACATGTAGTTACTTACAGTATTGTTTTATCTGCCTTGAAAATACAAGGCAAAGTAAACTGTAAAAATAAAAAAATAAAAAAATAAATAAAAGCCCACCGATTTGGCACTAAAGTAAATAACGCCGAGTACACAGGCCTACTGAGTTCTTTCAAACAGGCCCTCTCTGTTTCTCAGCACGCATTTCAACTCCCTGGGCATTATTTGTGGTATGCTAAGAGCATGCAGTGGACTTTCAGCTAGCGGGGCGTTTGTAGGGGATAACCTTTCAAGAAGCATCCAAAAATATTGCAAAGTACTCAGTATGTTAGAAGCCTGTACAGTAGGTACGGTGTTTCCCTCATTCCCTTAGTTTTCCTGCACAGACTTTCATTTACAAAAAGCCATTAGCATACATGCTAGCGTACTTAAGATGATTAACTAGAATTTGCTTCCTTTTCTGTTCTCCTTGTTATGTAAACAATATATTGCTTTGGGAAATTATGATAATTACGACAAAAGTGGGTGAAAATTAACATATTAATGGGAAGCAACAGAACTATTAGAAGGTAGAGATTTCAAGTCACAGCCACGTGGACAGTCATTTCCAAATTTCTGGTGGGTGGATGTCCTCGGGGGATAGCAAATACTCTGTTTTCACCTGCTGTATTTTTGCACGTTGCTCTCATTTTGTTTGGAGCAGGAAATACCAACACAGCTGCTATGTGCATTCATCTGACAAATTAGACCCTTGGGCTGTCAGCACTGTGTGTATCCCCCGAGTCTGCTTTCCCCGCGCTTCTAAGGAGATGACAAGAAGAAAAGAACCAACAATGTCAGAATAGCTTCAAAAAAAAATTCATCATTTTCTAGCTCAGCAAAATATGATGGGGGGGGGAGGGGAAAAAAAGGACCATCAAAGCGTGTACAGTTGGCTTGTAAGGAGGCTTACAGGGGTCGTGCTGTAATTCAACATGATGCGTTCTTCCGTATTTCTGTATCCGTGCCACAGCAGTAATACTAGCGGGAGGTCGGATGATGTAGCGTACGTGTGTCATAGCTTCCTGTTTGCTCTGGATGAAGCTCAGCGTTTGCACCTTCACTGAACTGCTCCTGGAGCATGTGAGGGAGCACTTAAAAAAATGCAAAAAATAAAGCAAAATAAAGAGAAGCGTGCGGCGCTGTCAGGGTGTTGCATCTGGGGTCTGCTGTTCGTGGCTGGCTATTTCTTCCACAAATAAGCGTCGGAATTTTAGATGGTGATATCTAGGATGATTGCTTATAGTAAATCAGACTTGCAGCAGGTTGCCAGCCCTCTTTATTTGCTCTTTAACAAGCTTTAGGCGATGTGTGTCAGGCTGTCGCTAAATGCTTGTGCGCTGGCTCATTCAGAAGCTGCTCAGATGAAGGCACTTGAAGTTCCCAGCTTTAATAGGGCAGTATAAGTACAGGGGTTTAGGAAACTGCAGGTGGTGAGGAGGTGAGAATGTGATTTCACAGCAAACTGATCTAATAGTGAAATGCTAAACCAGAAGACTGACCGCTCGGAGACGCTCTGAAAGTAATCCATCCCTCTGTTCTGCTTGCTCTCTTGCAGTCAACGAGTTCACAGTGATCAGGAAGAAATTCAAGTGCCCATACTGCAGTTTCTCCGCCATGCACCAGTGCATCCTGAAGAGACACATGCGGTCCCACACGGGAGAAAGACCGTATCCCTGCGAGATCTGCGGGAAGAAGTTCACGCGCCGGGAGCACATGAAGCGGCACACCTTGGTAAGGAGGCCCCCGTGAGGCAGCTCGGGCGGGTGTTGGCTGGAAACGGAGGTGGCTTGTTCAGATTAAAGATAAGAGGAGCTTCGTCTGATCTAGGTTGGTGTTTTTGTTTTCCCCTCTGGGGCTCCTCGAGCCTCTGAAGACTTCTCTAGTATCTTTTCTCCCCACCTTTCAAAGGCCCAGTGTTTTGCTGACTGTTCATCCAGAGCTAACCAACACCTGCTCTCCTAACTCAGCCCGAGGGGTTCCTGAAGAGCAACCCGAAGTAGTCTGCACTCCCCGCTTAGTGCTGCTAGCCCGCAGGTGAGGGATTGAACTAGCATCTCAAACTCGGCCTCGCTTTCTAGTGTGACTTTCTCCTTTCCTCGTGCGTCGCTGACAGCCGCGGAGAGCCTGTGCGTTAGGGCCTGGAGGTAAAGTAGCTTGTGCCATCATCTTCAGGATTTAAAGGGAAATTTCTTCATGATTTGGTACAGAAAGGTTTTTTTAAATATGTCACTCGGCAAGAAAAATGCAAGCCAATGCTACTGTAGTCTGGCAGTAATAAATTATCCAAAAAAAATGCAATGCTTTATTCAGGGCTGCTACTCAAAGCCATCTAGGAGGCTGTTGGCTTTTCACAACTTCCTCATAAATAAAAATTATAAGCCTTTCTTTTTTTTCCAGGGAACAATCAATTTGCCATCCAAAAATGGTTTGTCGAAGCTTAGCATAAAGATGATACTGTGGAAGAGCAAACAGTTTCAGTGGAATTATCCCAGTAATGCATGCCAGCAAGTTCTGTTAGTCCTCTAATTAGGCTTGCAGAGAAATTTTGATATATTTTTTTAAATACTGGAGATAGTAACTGTGAGGCTCTCCTACAATGAGAGATTTAAGAAAAAAATATACGGGATTGACGGTTTCACTGTTTCTGAATTAATTTGCTAAAGTCACTTAAATGACTATTTTTCAATTTTTACATTACCTATTGAATTTTTAATGTAAAGAGTATCTTACTGGAGGATGTATGCTTAGGCTAATTAGCGTTTTCCTGCTTGGAATTTTCAAAGCCACAAAGAAATTCATTGCCCTCATCCCAGTCCTGCAAGCACGTGCATACCCTTGCGTACTTTCTTTCAAAGGCAATTTAATAGTAGCGATGCAGCTTGGTTCAAGTGTAAAATAATACTAGTAATAAATTTTAATTCCTCTCCTGCTCTACAAAGTAGTTCTTTGCTCATGAAAATCAGCATATTTTTACATACTGTGGCAAAGGCAGGAGAATGCACTATATCCTTCAGGAGTGAAATTGAGGTGATCCGCAAATTAATTTTAGTTGTTGGATTTTGCTACTGGAATCATTCTAGGTCACTGATTTGGTGCATTGAGCTTGCAGTTCAAGTTCTTTTATTATACACACAGGGAAATGAAGCCAGATGTGAATAAATGTGAATAAATGTATGAGAGGATATTATATCTGAATCTCTCTCTCAGACTACTTTTGTGTCAGGAGTTAAGCTAGTTGAGAAAATACCGGCTGGATTACCAATTTTTCGTGCCAGGACAAATTCCTGGGGGGAAAAAAAAAAAGTGCAATGCTGATAATACCGATTTGTTTTCATTTCAAAGACCATAGATGACTCAGAGGTGTCTTGTAAGAGATAAAGTAAGGAAAACAGGACTTTGGTTTGGCTTGGCTTCTTGTTGTTGGGGAGGGAGGTGTTACTACAACTAAATGAACCTTAATTTTGTTTGGATTTGGCTTTGAAATATTTCCTTGTGAAAGAAGACAGTACGCAGTCCTGTCCTGCCACGATGTGTCAGCCTGCTGCTGGTGGTGGGATCACTTCGGGAACCTGGCAGCCTTGCACGGGTTGTTGTAAATGAGGCCCCGGAAAAACGACGGGTGTGTCATTCAGCTGAAGTTTCTTTTGAAATGAAGCTGTGAAAAGGGGTGTTTTATTATACCCAAGCGCCACTGTGATCTTCATTTACAAAAGAGGCAGTGCAAGCTTTCTGCAGTGTTCGTGGCGAGATTAACTTCTGGATTCGTACGCTTTGCTTCTCCGGTAATCTTATTTCCGTTACCCATAACATTTTAAGGCTTAATTGTCAATCTCGGGTAAATCTGCAGAGATGAACGCTGATACGCATCAAGTGAAAATACGTTACAAAAATAACATGTAGAAAAAGGAAATAGGTTTATCACCAAAAAAACCCTTTTTTTCTTTCAGTTCCTCAATTGAGAACAAAAGACAAGAGGGACTGTTTTAGTTTTATGTTCAGTTCAGATTACAAAGAATAGTTTTATCATCTTTACATAAATTTAAATTAAATACAAATATGTATTTTTTAATTGGGATGATGAAGTAAACACATTGAGATGCAAAGTCTTGAGGACGAGTGATACTTCCCTGTGCTTGTAGAGCACAAACTGAGGTTTCTGGACCCGTTGCAGTGAACAGGTTGTGCCCAAAAGGAAGTCTGTCCCCTCCTGTGATATCTGCGAGGTTTTCAGCTAAAATCCATCAGCAGTTTCTCAGTTCTAGTCCGAAGCGACTTGTCTCCGTGTGTACAGAACTTGCAACCTGCTCTGCTGCAGCATCCCACGGGACTGCTGACTGCTCGGAGCACTGAACCTGGTTATTACTGCAGGTATTTCACAGCATACCCTGCCGGCTTTGTCCCTGATGCTGTCCCAGAGGCATGAGCCTGATGCTGGGCAGAGCCATCCCTCGGTCAGCTTGTGGCCAGCTGTAATTTTCAGAACTTCAGGGTATTGTCAGCACAATTCTTTTTCCCCTGTCCAGAGAAGTATTCAGTTAGAATGTGTTTTTTCTAATGACACTTTAAAATACCCAGTTCCAAACGCCATTTTTGTGTTTAGTACTTAATAATTCAGTGACGCAGGAAACGGGCTGCTTTCTGATCAGCACCCAGCACTGTCGTTCACTTTGAACACGGTGACTGCTGTCGGCACTGGAAAAGAGGGATGGAGATGATGATTTTTTTTGAAATAGATGTTTCAGTTCTGCATCATTGTAGTGTCTGTTGTGTAAATTTTTATCTGGCTTGTCTAGCCCCTCTTCTGCCCCTTTTACTGCCTTCTCTAATAGCGTTCAGCTTCTGGTTCCTGAAAACCATTCTGCCCTCAGTTAAAAACGAGTGATCTGTACTGAGCCTGTTAAATGGCTTTGACCAGCCTTCCCCAACTGCTTTAGAAAAAGCTTACATGTAGGTTAAAAAAAAAAAAAAAAATACAATGACTTTGCTTGATATAGTTGAAGAAAGCGACGCGGAGACCAGCTCAGAGCAAGGAAAGCCCGAGGTGGGAGAGCATCAGAGGAGCGCTGAGGCTTTGAGCACAGCCGGGGCTGGGGAAGCACAAAGGTTGAGCGAGTGTTCGGCAGCAGTAGGTGCTGGGGGGTGAGATCGCTCAATTTGTCCTCTTTCCAAATATCTCCAGCTCAGCTGGGTGTGCCTTGTGAAGAGCAAGTGCGGGGTTATGTGGAAGCCGGCGGTGAGAACAGATTATCCTGTAGGGGTAGGAGCGAGGAGCTGGCCTCGCTGTCGATTCCTGCACGCTCAGGCCGGAGCTGTGCATGTTTTCGTCTCATCAGCTGCATTTTGCTTAAACAGCCTCCTGCTGAGCCAGGGTCCAGGCAGCCTCACGCTGAGGACAAGTGACAGAGAATAAGGCAGCGGAGCCATCGATGTGCAGACCGTTAAAATCTTAGCAGGCAGCTGATTTAAAATAAAAGGAAGCGCCTTTTTTTTTTTTTTTTCGCATGAGGCATGGTTAACCGGCAAAACCTTTCATAGAGGCAATTGTGAAGATAAAAAGAATAAATGAGTTGAAAAAAGGATTAGACACAGGCGAGACGTGCCCAGAGGCTCCCATAGCTGATGGTCTCCACGTAGCAGCTTGCTCGGGATGACCCTAAATCGTGGGCTGCTGGAACTTAGTAGAAGATGGATCGTTCCCTACTTTTATGCTGTTTCCTGGGGTGCTGAGCATTGCCAGTGGTAGGACACTGGAAAGGTGAACTTCTGAGCTGTCCCAGTGTGGCGTCTCTAAACGAAGCTTCACCCTGCCCTGGAGCCTCCACAAGGGCCTGCTACCTGGCCCTGCTCCCTGCTTTTATTTTTATATATTGCATATATGCGTGTGTATGTCTAATACATATATACACCTACATACATGTATATACTACATAAATATAGCTTGTGTATGTGTGTATGTACCTGAAATTCAGGCATTCTCGCTGTACCAGTTGGCCATTTCCTCCAAGAAAGGCGCAGGTGAACGTTTAGAGCCAATTCCTTGCCTTCCACCCATGGCAAAAGCAGCCGGAGACAGAGTTCACCTTCGATTAGGCATTCCCGTGCTTCTCAAAGTATGCAGTCTTGCCCGTTGCGTAGCGGTGTTTGGATCTTTAAGCGATTCCTCTTATCCCGCGCAGCTTTTTGGCACTTACAGCTTACCCTGTAAGTGTGATGGCTCCATATGCCTGTTATTCTCAGAGGTAAAATACAGCATGGTTAGTAGAGCAGACGTTTGTGACGAACCATTTTTCAGCCAGCAAAGTAGTCAGAAGTAGGCTTAGGAGTGTATTCGGCTGCTTTTTTAAGATACGGGGTGCACTCACAGTGCTCCTGGTCCCTGCTGCTTGGCAGCAGTGGGCTCGGGAGAGAGACACCATTCAATTAACACGGCATTAATACCAGTTTGATTGTGCGTTGCTCTGCTCTTGGCTGCAGAGAACTGATGCTCGGGGTGATGTGGGGTTTTGCTGTTGGGTTTGATTCTTTTTTTTTTTTTTTTTTTTTGAAAAAAAAAAAGATTTTCCTCGTGTTGTTGTAATGCAGCTGAAATTGCACCCACGTAGTGTTGGTCCACGCAGCACCGTGCTTTGCCGGGCACGCTGCAGCTCCCCCTTGTTACGATCCCTGGGCGTAGCTGTGCTTCGTAGCCTTGTGGATGAGAAATTCACAGAGGGAGCTACTGCCTCTGGCAGGCCGGCAGAAAACCTCACGTTTCGGTCTCATTGGTGTAACTTTCAGGCGTGTTTCCTGGCGGCTTGTAACTCTCACATCACCGAAGTTATTTTAAGTTAGTTCACCGATGCTGTACCAACTTGGTAAGATGGTTGTACCCCAGGTTCGAAAAGAAGAAAAAAAAGAAAACTGGAGGGATTGGAAGTGCCTCTCAAAATTGCTAGGTTGATCGGAAGGCCTTCTCAGAAGGGTTTCACGCTGTGTCGCAGCATTCGAGTTAATTGTGATGGGTTGAAGTTCAGCGATGAAGGCCCGCGGTGATCTCGGTTCGCAGCCACGGGCTGTGGCGTTGTGCCTCGCTGCACGGGAGCGTGTCCTCCTTGCAGCTCTCGGTCTGTCCTCGTTGGCATTACATTTTCTGATCGTTCTCCTTTCCTAGGTCCACAGCAAAGACAAAAAATACGTCTGCAAAGTGTGCAACCGAGTGTTCATGTCTGCAGCCAGCGTGGGGATCAAGCACGGCTCGCGCCGCCACGGGGTTTGCGCCGATTGCTCGGGCCGGGGCATCGCGGGTCACCTGGACCACAACGGCGGAGAAGGCTCCCCGGACGAGCTGTACCCCGGCGAAGGGCAGTACATGGAAGACCCAGATGACATCAAAGTGGAGGGAGACGAGGAGATGGGAGACGACGACGACATCAAGTGGAAAGACGACGTGGGAATGCCGCAAGATGACGTGATTTTAGATGACGACAAAGATGTCGACTCTCCGCAGGAGCAGGAGAACTCTGGGGAGAACGACAAGGATTTTACCTGGATTTCTTAGGGATTTTTTTTTCATTTCGTTCTGTTGTTTGTAGGGGGAGGGAGGGCGGGGGAGGAAGGAGTATGTTGGAAAAACTAAGTAGCCTTGTTGTCGTCCATGTGTGCAAAATACTTTCTGTGTTTTCTAAACGAGTCTTTCTCTGTTCCACTCAGATACTGTGTTAGCCGTGTCGCTTCCAGTGACACGACCGACTTCACCTTCCCCCTTCTCCCTTCACGAAGAAACCCGACCGTGTCCGCCTCCCCGGCAGAGCGAGCCAGGCTCCTGCAAGTGACTTACGGTGTCCGCAGGCGTGAGCGCTGAGCGGGGAGGAGCGGGCCGCTCGCTGGCGGCGTGAAGCTTGCTTCCCCTGTACCTCTCCCGCCCCGAACCCAACACCGGGGAGATCTTGTGTCCGAAGCAGGTTTTTTGGTGGTGGTTGTTTGTTTGTTTGTTTGTTTTAAACACCTTTTTTGTGTTAGGAAATCCTAGCGGCGGTGGAATTGCGAACTGACGTGGAAACAAATCACTGTACGTGTTTGAGGGCTTTCCCTAACGACGCGGGCCTTTTTTGCGAAGTTATTTAAAGAGTTTTTATTAATTTTTACGGAGCCAAATAGATCAAAAGGCAAGTCAGATTGCAGCCTTACGAGTTCTCGTCATACAAGTAGATTCGTAGCTTCCGAAAGAATCACCATCAAAAAAGATCATGGCATTTCTTGGACCTACTGGCACCTTACCCGTGTCCCGTCTTCCAGCCTTGCTTACCGCATTCACCAAAATGAGTGCTGGTGTTTCCACAGAACTCCTTGCTATAAAGGGCACGGGTAATTGTCTACCTGTCATCGTCTCCCACAGATATTTTCACTTTTCTCCCTTTGCTCAGCTGCCTTTTCATAAATATATGCAAACTGTAGTAAAAAAAAAAAAAAAAAGAGGCATTTAGCAAAGTGCAGGATGGACTGTGAAACATAGGAAGCCGAGGTGAGGAAATCCTAAGGCAGTGGAAATCCTGCTGCTCCTGCCCAGCAGGCTTCAGCGGGGCCAGGGTTTCACCTGGGTGCATTGCTCTTCCTTGCCAAGCTGAAAACTTTGGTTCATCATGGGTAGGTGTAAAGCCTATCCAATCCATGAAGGAAACCTTCAGTTTCAGCTGCACTGGTTTTGATGTAAATTTGCAAATAAATTTTTTTCTTAACAAGAACCAGGTTTCTCTCCTAGCACGTCTCCTAAAAGGTTTTGTGGGTCTGCTCCAGGTAGTTGGATTCTCCTTGTCCATATCGGCCACTGCTGCCTTCCTCCAACTACGAGGAAACGACAACAACAAAGTGCATTGGAAGTGTCTTGTTCCCGCGAGAAAGCTTGTTTTACCTTTCACCTCTTTGCTTCTGGTGCTTTTTTTTAACAAAAAAAAGAAAAAAAAAAAAAAAGCTGAAGACCTCACTATTTCCTTGCCGTGGAGCAATTTTATACAATGTCTGTGATGACGGTATCTTGAAACCTGCCACAAAAGACAACCTGTTGCCAGAAAGCCAAATGACTAAAAGGTGCTATTTTTATTTTTTTTTTCCAGTGCTGGGAAAGGCAATTTGTGGGGAGCGAAGCAGTTCTCGCAGGCGTGTTCCGTAATGAAAAGCATGGTTCCCCCCAGTAAAGAAAATAGAGTTTGTTGTATGATAAACCCCAGGAAAGCAAATGATCTTTCAGGATTTAAGCTACTGAGTGCCAGGACATGGTTTTGGGGACCGTGGCAAGGTGGGAGCCTTGCTTCTGGCGCTGCAGTAGCTGCTCCTCCGCTTGTCCCCGTGCCACGAGCCGTGTCCGAGGGTCGTGGGTTTTTTTTGAGTCCCTTTCTCTGCAGCCGTCTCCGGTTCCCCGCAGAAGCTCGCTGCCTTCCCTCTGCGTTTCTTCCCCCTCTGTGTTGACGGTCGCCGTCACGGAGGAGCCTCCAGCACCTCCTGGCTGCCGGCTTTCGGTGGGTGGCAGCAGCTCGGCAGCGCGTTCCTCTCCAAGCCACCCCCTGGCCCCAGGTCTCGCGTCGGGCTCGGGGGGGATCCCCGTCGCTGCTGCTGTAGCCGTTAGGATTGGGGAGGTGAAGTGAAACCTGCCGCTTTGAGCCGGGACGGGCATCTCTCTGCAACCCTCTTCTCGGAATATTTAAAGCGTAGAGCGGCTGGGGCGCGTAGAAACATTTTTATTGAACTGTACAAACCTGGTTTTGCATTTTAGCTTCTTGTAAAGCCCTGTTGCTGTATTTAAAAGACGCGAACAGAACCAGTATTTTACAATTGGACCTTTATATGCTTTTTTTTTTTCTTTCTAAGTACAAAACCAATCGGCGGTTGTCTGCTGGGGGGGTCCCGGGGCGTTGCCTTGCACGGGCTCTGTATTTATTGTACCTGTACCTGCGGAGGGGCGGGCTGGGGGTGGCTGACAGCCCTGCAGCCCTCACTTGTTACGTGTAGACAAATACATACAGTACTTAAAAGATAATCCGTAGCTTTGCTTTTTATACGTAAGGTCTACTTTATTTTATTTTTTTAACCCAAACCGTTCAACCCCCCTGTGTTTCTGTGACATTCCATCTTGCTCATCTGTTCCGATTCCAGAGTAAGAGTTGGCTACCTTGCCTTCGGGGGGAGCCAGAAGCATTGACCCCAGGTTCTCCTCCTCCTCCCTCTCCCTGCCCTAGCACTTAGGTGACTCGATTTCGGTGATCACTTACGGGGTGTTTAGCTTTACTTTGCTTGGCGTTGGGAAATATTTCCTATTTTTTTTCTTTCCTTTCCATTGTTTTTAACGGTGGACAGTAAGCCACGCGGCTCTCAGAAACGTTTCCTAGTAGTGCCACTTTGGCAGCTCTTTGAGCTGAGAATGCAAAAAAAAAAAAAAAAAAAAAAAGTAAAAAATACAGGAAAAAAAAAAGGAAAATCCACAGAAAAGCTAACTTGTTATAATGTTACCATTATAATATAGCACATGCTTCTATATTACTAACATACACTATATATACCAAATAAAATCGTTCTAATATGTGATGTATATTTTAAGTGCTTTGTTTCGCTGGAGGTGTGCAGACGTGGAAACGCAGGTCTTCGAGAACTGCTCCTGACACTTCCGTGCTCCGGAGGGCTCTTCTCGACGCTCGGTAGTTGAAAAAAGGGCACTTGGGTTTTTTTTTTTAATGCTGAAACTTTATACGACGCCACCGGTTGCTGCGAGCAGCCGGTGCCGGGGGCTTTGGGCACGGGATCTGGGGGGGTTAGGGGGGGGGTAACGGCTGCAGCCCCCAGCCCGCGGGGCCGTGCTCTGTGCCCGGACACTGCCTATGCAAACTCTGCTGGTCTGGCTGTGCAAAACGCTCGCCCTGCCCTGCCCGTCCTACCCACCTATGGGTGGCCTTCGGCACCGCGTCTTTGTACGTCCCCTCCGGGCTTCGTACGCCTTGCCGGCGTTCCCTTTTTTAAATTTTTTTCTAACTGTATATACGTCTGTGTGTGTGTGTGTGTGTGCACGTGCGTATGGATCAGTATATACGCACATGCAGGTCTAGTTCCAAGAAATATCTCCCTTATCGATGAAAAATTGATACACGTAGTCCGGTGACAATTTTTTTTTTTTAAGTATTCATTCATACTTGTAAATGTTGCTCCCTTAATTTCTTTATTACTCTCTTTTTTAAAATATGAAAGCGTGCCAGGGGTTGGAAGAGCATTTCAAGCAGTGCTTTGCGAGCTTCTCACGCAGGACAGCAGCGGGGTGCATGGTAAGCATCCGTGCGCTGTCGTCGCCTTCAGCAAACGTAGCCGAGGAGCAGAGACATCGTGCGCTAGGCAGGCTTGGTGCAGCGTTCAAGGCAATTCTGTAGCGATTCAGGCAAATTACCTTCTTGCATCCCCTTCCATCGATTTCTTTCAAAAAAAAAAAAATCGTCCTCAAAAAAAATCCTAAAATTCTGCTCTCGCGTAGGTTTCTCCCTTGTGGACGAGGCGTGAGGTCACCCTCAGGCCTCGCAGCGTGGGGACGGTTCGGTGGGGAGGTGACAAGAGGGGTGTGCTGAAGGAAGGGTCGCAAAGTGACTGTCTCTTTTATTTTTTAATCAAAAGTCAGTGTTTTGGACTACAAAAGGAATATTTTTCGTACGAAAGGAAGCCCGCTGTAGCGTTAGGTCCCGTTTTCTTTTGTATCTCGACTTTTGCCTTTAACTACTCTGCTTTTCCAAAGCGAAAGCTGCATTCGTTTGGCGTTTTGTACGGATGTCTGGGGGAATGAAGGACTTCTGTCAGCCGCTGGCTCCCAGGACGCCGCGATCCCGCGGGGGCCGAGGGCGCGGGGCCAGGACCCGCAGCCCCCCTCCCCCCGCTGCCTCCCGTTTTGCACATCGCCCTTTAGGAAAGAAACTCCATGAAAAAAAAAAAAAATGCAAAAACTGGAATTTTTTGCAATATTCTGAAAGATAATCTTATTTTAGCTCATTCTGTGACATGTGCGACTCCTAAGAAAGCCATACTTAATGGTTCTTTTTATTTTTAGTTCCTATATTGTGTTTTGAATCTCTGCCTTTTTTTTAGTCCTGCATAGTAAGAGTGCTGTGTGTATGCTTTCATATATATTTATTTTTCAACGTGCTTTAAACCTGTCTACAAAAAGAAAGCTGAACAAGCAAACAAAAAAAGGACAGTGTTTGAAGATTGTTGATTATTTTTTTTGCTGGGAATATTCTATATTATACTGACTTTATATTAATTATTATAAACCTGTGTTTGTATTGAAGATGTGTTTAATATTTTGGGGGAGGTGAGGAGATTTTAGTAACCAGAAGTCAGTGGGAGAACATGGCTGTGTTGTACTGATTTTCTGTAAACGTAGTTCAGGTAAATATGACCTTATTTTCTAGTTGATCTCCCGGTTTCTCGTCTGCCTGGGCACGCCAGAGGTGTGCCTCTTGATTATAATTACTTTGTGATGGGATTTAGCTTAGACATACTTGCAAAAATCAATCAGTTTCAATAAATTGGGAAATTGCTGCTAAAATTTGGGTCTGGCTCTTGTTTCTATCTTTTTTTTTTTTAACCCTCCCTCCCACCCCCAGCTGTGCCATCAGGGTGCTGCTGCCTTTCCCACCCTGGGCCCACCCAAGCCCCTGTGGCTCGGCCCCCACCCAGCACCAATTTCTTCACCTTTGGGGGTTTTATCTGAAATGAAAACGATGCCTCAGGCCCTGCTCCTGGCTCTCAGGAGGACAGGGGTGGATCCGTGCAGCCTCCTTGGTGCTGGGGCAGCTGCGGGATTGGGGCGAGGGCTGTGCCAGGACCCCCTCCTCACCCCCCCCCCCTTACACCACTTTGTGACAGCAGAACCCCAAAAGCAAGCAGGTAAATGGAATCATTAAAGAAAAGAAAAAAAGAATCCAAATTTTTTATTTTTTTTCTGGATCTGACACGTCCCACGTCAGCGCCGCAGCCGGACACGAGCGAGGGCTGAGCCTGGCACGGGCCCGTCCCAGCCCCCGGGGCCAAAGCAGCCGGACCCCCTGCTGGGGGGGGGCACCCTACAATGGGGACCCCCCCACACACAAAGGGGAGCAGCCCTGGAGCGGGACGGAGGGGACGGGGTAGGGAAGAGAGGGGCAAAGGCCATAAAGCCCTGTACAGCCCCGGGGCTGGAGGCAGCGCGACGCCACAGCCGGCATGCTCTCAGGCCCAGGGAGGGAGTAGTTTTAAAAAATAGGAATTTTTATATATTTTATTTAAAAAATAAAAACACACAAAGGAGAAAAAAAAAAAGGGGGAAAAAAAAAAAAAGAAACATTTTGTGCAGTTTGGCTTAGTGCAAATGGGCGCGTTCCTGCAGGCACTTCCCGGAGCACGGCCCCCGGCGGGAGCAGCTGCTCCCCAGTTACAAAAAATAGAGAGAAACGACGATACAAAGAGTAAAAAACCCCCGGGGGGGCACCCACATCCACCTCGGGCACCCCAGGGTGCCCAGCCTGCCCCGGGTTAGGGCAAGGACATGTGGGTGGGGGGCAGGAACAGGCACCCCGGTGAGGCCCCCCCCCAGGCCCCAGGCACAGCTTATTTGAGCAGCGGGCAGCCCCCTGCCCTGGGGGGGGGCTCCACGGGACCCCAACCCCCCACAGGGATGGGGGCTGGG
>CM021716.1:13658042-13776259 GCA_011074415.1 Stictonetta naevosa
AAAACCTCTTAGAGCCCCTTCGTAGCCTTAGGGCTCCCCTGTCAGCTCTAGGGCTCCCCATAACTTGCAGGGCTCCCCCTAAAGCTATGCCCCCCCCACTGTGTTTGTCCAAAGTTATGGGGCTCCCCCCAAATTACGCACCTCCCCCCCCAGTTACAGGGGTTCCCCAAAATTTGTAGGGTTCCCCAAAGTGCTAGCCCCCTCAGAAAAGCAATAAGGTCCCCCAAAAGTTATAGGGGGTTACGGTAACTCCAGGAGTTACGGTGCCCTTTGGGGGAGACACTCGCCTCGAGGGGGAGGCGCTGCCAAAAATCCCCCAGCCCCACAGGGTCCTGGGGTGCCCCCACTGCTTGGGGTGCTGGGGGTGCCCCAGGAACTTGGGGTGCATGAGGTCCATGAGGTGCCTGGGCCCCCAACACATTTGGGGTGCCGGGGCTGGCCCCCAGCCGCCTTCTGCTCCTCTCCTGCCCCAAAACCCACGGGGCCGCGAGCAGGTGCCGGCGTGGGGCTGTTTGATTTTCCAACCCGCAGCCTGAAGGCCGGGACAGAGTCCGTGCGGTCATCCCCGGGTGGCCCCTGCCTGTCCCCCCCCCTTCCTTATCTGTCCCCCCCCCGGCAGCCCCCTGAGCCCTGCCCCGCTGTCCCCTTGCCGATGCGGCACCCACGGGACCCCACACCACAGATGGGGGCTGAGGAGCATCCCGGGGGGGCTCGGGGACGAGCGGCATCCCCAGCCTGCGGCACCAGCCCGGCCCCACTGACCCCACAGCCCTCGTTAGCACGTGGGGGTTAATGACCAAGCACCCCCCGAGTTATGACGGGGTGAGGAGCTCAGGGTTTATGGCAGCGGGAGCGGGGCGGGGGCTCC
The DNA here is from genome assembly GCA_011074415.1 of Stictonetta naevosa. Classification (NCBI taxonomy): domain Eukaryota; kingdom Metazoa; phylum Chordata; class Aves; order Anseriformes; family Anatidae; genus Stictonetta; species Stictonetta naevosa. Next base: position 13,658,911 of record CM021716.1, read on the forward strand.
CACCAGCCGCCCCCCGGCCTGGTTTAATGGTTAACGCCGCAGCCGCGCTGCTCCCGTCACGGACCCCGCGTTGCACAACTCCACGGGCACCGCTCCTTGCACAAGGGCCCCGCGTGCCACGGCCCCGCACGCCGGGCTCGGGCCCCTCCGCACGCCGCGGCACCCCCCTGCCGGGGGGCAGGCAGCTGTATGGGCGCGGGCTGTATGGGACTGGGGCTGTATGGGGTATGGGGTGTGGGGATGTATGGGGTATGGGGATGTAAGGGGTATGGGGCTGCTTGGGGTATGGGGTATGGGGTATGGGGTGTGGGGATGTATGGGGTGTGGGGATGTATGGGGTGTGGGGATGTATGGGGTATGGGGCTGCTTGGGGTATGGGGATGTATGGGGTGTGGGGATGTATGGGGCTGTATGGGGTATGGGGCTGCTTGGGGTATGGGGATGTATGGGGTACGGGGCTGCTTGGGGTATGGGGCTGTATGGGGCTGCTTGGGGTATGGGGATGTATGGGGTGTGGGGATGTATGGGGCTGTATGGGGCTGTATGGGGCTGTATGGGGTATGGGGCTGTATGGGATATGGGGCTGTATGGGATATGGGGCTGTATGGGATATGGGGCTGTACGGGAGGCTGTATGGGGTACAGGGCTGTATGGGCACAGGCTGTACGGGATATAGCGCTGTATGGGAGTGGGCTAAATGGGGTTTGGAGCCCTACAGGCTGCAGTGCTGTATCTGGGGTACAGATCCACTCAGCGGGCACAGCTCCGGGTGCGGGGCTGTTGTGGGTGCAGAGCCCCGGGGCTGCCTGCACCGTACGATGTGTGAAGCCATACGGGCTGCACGGGGCGTGGAGGCACACGGCGTGCCGGGCCATAGAGCGTGCGCAGCGTGCAGCATGGTGTGCAGCACCACAAAACGTGTGCACCGTGCAGCGGCGTGCAGCAAAGCGTGCAGCTCAGCGCCGTACAGCCCGCAGGGCAGCGTGCGGCACCCTACAGCGTGCAGCTCAGCACCCTACAGCGTGCAGCACAGCACCCTACAGCGTGCAGGGCAGCGTGCAAGACCCTACAGCGTGCAGCACCCTACAGCATGCAGCACAGCACCCTACAGTGTGCAGGGCAGCGTGCAAGACCCTACAGCGTGCAGCACAGCATCCTACAGCGTGTAGGGCAGCGTGCAAGACCCTACAGCGTGCAGCACAGCACCCTACAGTGTGCAGCTCAGCACCCTACAGCGTGCAGCACAGCACCCTACTTCAGCACCGTACCTACTCACACCTCCCTACAGCGCGCTGGGCTCCTGCTCGCTCCCCCTTGTGCAAACAGCACCGTCCAGCACCGTCCCCTTGCAGCGGGATGGGGACCCCAGGCCCAGCGTGGGCTGGCACAGAGGGGCAGGAGCCTGCAGGGCCCGGCTGTGCCCGGGCTGGGAGGGTGCTCGGTGGTGCCAGCCCTGCCCGATCTCCCTGACACCACGGTGTGGACCCCGTCTGTAAGACCCCAAGGTGATGTTTCAGGATTCTTCATTTGCCACGCTGTTTTGTGAGGCGTATTTCCATCGCCCCAAGGACTGGGAAGCTGCTCTTGCGTCTCACTGGGAGCGCCCCAAGCAGAATGGGACTTAAAGGTGACAGCACCCCTGCAAACGGGGCTCTTTTGGCTGCCGTGGTGCTGCTGGGGCAGGTCTGGGAGATGATCTGGCCACCGAGCTCAACAAGAGTGCTTGAAAGTTGTCCGTGGTTTGGTGTGCGGAGCCTGCCTCTCCTGGGGAGGCAGCGCAGCAGTTCCCCCATCCCAACCACCCCGACCTCATGGGTCCCATCTTTCCCTAGGAGCAAAGCAGCTCTGAGACTGCAAGGAGGTGACGCTCAGGTGCGGGGCTGGTGCAGCCCAAATGGAGCGGGAGGGACACAGCCCTCGAGAGCTGCGGGATGGGGAAACGGGGATGGAAAAAAAGGGGACAGGGAAATGACGCAGCCGGTGGGTGAGCCCACGTGCGGCAGCATCGCCACGAGCCATCCTGTGCCCTTTTCTATCGGGGCCCCCATCTCGCAGGGGGATGGGAGCAGCTGCCGGCGCCAAGTGTGCTATCTCACAGGCCTGTGGTTTGGCATCTAGCGCAGCCCCGGCACGAACACCCCGCTGCCTCCCCGCCTGCCGCGGGTTTAACGTCCCCAGCCTGCGGCGGGCCTTGTGCTGAGCGCCGGGTTTTCGCTTTTCATCTCCTCGCCTGCTTCAATCGAGGGCAAAGCCGGCGGAGGCGGGCGCACAGCTTCCTTCCTTCCTGCTGCGCCACGGTGCCCGGCCGGGCATCCCATCCCGTGCCAGGGCCACAGCCGTGCCGCAGCAGAGCCCGCCGCCACCTCTGCCTCGCACCACGGTCACGGCCACAGCCACCGTGCCTGCCTCCACAAACAGCTCTGGGGACAGCGAGGGAGGGAGCGAAGCATCCCGTCCTCGCTCGTGGCATCACCCTGCCACTGGGTGGCTTGATCCTGCAGCCCACGTCCACCACGGGGCTGGCTCGGAGCCCTGCCAGCACCGGCCCCAAAAGACACCCCCTGCAAATTCCCCGTCTGGGGCATCCCGACATCAACCCGCAGGCACAGGGTGGGACGGGACAAGGACGCTTGAAGAAAAGTGATGTAAAATATATACAGAGAGCTCAGCACCGCCTTGGTGTGCGCCCGTCCCCACCGAGCCACCGCCGGCCCCGAGCGGGGCTGAGCCCCGCAGAGCCCAGCCTGGGGGACCTGTGCCGCGATGGCACCTGTCCGTCCATCCATCCGTCTGTCCACACTATAGGTTGGTGATGTACACCTCCAGCCCGTTGGCAGCCGGCCTGCCGGAGGCTCGCCGGGATTCCCCTGCCCAAATTTCGCCGACGCTTTCGTAGAGGTTCTCGTGGGGACCGGGCTTCCCCGCCCTGTCCCGCTTCGCCGCCTTCTTCCAGGTCACGTCCACGGCCTCGTAGTCCGGGTCGGGGCCGCGGGCGCGGGCAGTCCAGGCCCTCTCGTTGATGGACTCGTAGCAGGGCTCGGGGGGCGCCGCAGACCAGCAGCCAGCTGGGGGGGGCTCCTCCTGGGCTGGGGGCAACTGCCCGGCCCCCCCTTGCCCTGCAGCCCTCGGGGACGTAGCGGGGCCCTGGCTCTTCTTCTTGGTGGCTTTGCACACCGTGGAGTACATGTCTTCCACCTGCGGAGGGAAAGGGGGTGGTGTGAGGGGGACGACCCCAAGGTCCCCCCCAGGGTATTCCGGGCCCCCCAGTGCCTGGCACAGCCCCCAGCGGGGTGACGGCACCCATGGGTCCCCGGCTTGGTGCACCACCTGGGAATATTTGCAGGGCACGGAGCAGCACCCGGGCATCGCCTCCCTGCATCCCGGCTCCATCCTGCCCCCCGGCTCCATCCTGTACCCCCCGCCCCCCCCAGAAAAGCTGCTGTTAAAACACAGCAGCCTTTGGCTACCCTCCTCCAGACAGGGGTGTCATGGGGAGGGGGTGTTCTGCGCCCCCCCACCCAGCGAGCCCCTCACAGCACCGTACCTTCAGCTGGGGGGGGGCATTGCCCGCGCCCTCCCAGCACCGCGGGGCTGCGGGAGGCCCCGACACGGCCCCATCCTGCTCCTCGCCGGGCGCCGTCTTCTTCACCTTGCGGACGCAGGCATAGTCACCAGCCCCGCGCCTGGCCTGCGGTGGGGACGCCCGGGTCCCCGTGGGAGCGGGGGCGTCCTCGCCCCCCCCCGCCAGGCACTCGTAGACCGTGTCCTGCACCGGGCGTCGCGGCGGGGCGAAGAGAAGGTTGGAGTAGGTCTGGTCGGGGGCCGGGGGCTCGGGGACGGGGATCTGGGGCAGCTCGCGGTGCAGGAGGACGCTGACGCCGGAGCTGTGCAGGGAATCTGGGCCCGGGGGGGCCGAGGCAGGGGGGAAATCGAGGCTGGCCGGTCGCTGGTCTGCGGGGAGAGCAGAGATGGGGGCATGGGGACGGAGCAGGCACTGCGGTGAGTGTGCACGCACGGGGCGCACGGGGACCAAGGGTGCCCACGAAGGGTGTCGTGTCCCCCCCCCCCCCAGCACCCTGAGCTCCGGGGGCACTCACTGTCGTCCCTGGCCTTCACCCGGTACAGCTCGTGCAGCTTCGTGTCCGACTTGCTGAGCGAGCGCAGCTGCGTCTGTCTGAGCAGGGACTGCGGGGGGGGGGGGGGACACGCAGGGATCAGGCCGGGGGCCGGGATGCCCGGAGCTCCCCGTTCCGAGCCTGCCCCCCCGCACTTACCTCGTCCACCAGCTTCACCCCGTCCGGAGGGACCTTCTTCCTCCTGCCCTGGCTGCGGGAGAAGCAGGAGTGAGCCGGGGCAGGTGGCTGAGCAGCAGGCACCCAGGGCCCCAGCCTGGCATCGCCGTGCAGCCCTCCCCGCAGCAGCACCCCCGAACCACTCCCCCCCCCCGCTCCACCTCCAGCCTCCACATCCATCCCAAACCCTGCTGCACGTGCGGCTCCAGTGCCCCGGGACCCCCGAGCATCCCCCCAGCATCACCTCCCTGTGGGTAGCTCAGCCTCGGGGGCTCCTACGGGGCCACAGCCTCACCCCCAGACCGGCTCCTTTGGGTGCAGGACCCCCCCCTCGGTGGGCAGCCAGAGCCGCAGCAGGGTCCAGGGGGGAGGAAGCAGCCCCAAAGCGCACCCCCAGCGCCAGGGGCAAGGCGCGTACCGGTGGCAGGCAGCGCACAGGGCGCCCACGTAGACCAGGAGGCCGAGCAGGGCCAGGGCAGCGAGCAGGGCCGGCAGGAGCGGGGGGCCCGGCAGCCCCTCGCCGCGGGCTGCAGCCATGGGGGAGCCGCTTCCGAAACCGCCGTGGGTCGAGCTCTGGGGAGAGAAAACACGAGTGGGGGCCACGCGCCCTGCTCTGCGGCAGGGACACCGCTCCCGCCGCCCTGCCACCAGTCCTTGTGGGGCCCCCACGGAGCAGCCGGCTTCCCCGGAGGCTTCCCCCAACATCTGGGGGGAGCAGGCACTGGGGACCCCATTTTCTGGCCAGCTGCTGACTTCCTAGAGGCTCCAACTCTGCCCAGCACGGTGGAAACACCCCACGGCGGGTGCTCTGCTTCTGGAAAGCAAAGCTCTAGATTTTGGTTCTTTTTAGGAAAGAACCAACACAGAATTCAAGCTCCCGAGATCTTAATTTGGAGACTCGCAGCAGACGCCCCAGAAACATCACCGGGGCCGGACAATGACCGGGTCAGAAAAGTGGGGGAAGTATTTGGCGAGGTCACCAAGACACGGGGGACAGCAAGGGCCGCCGAGGCTGACTGCGATGTCGTGGTGCGGCCCAGGGGACACAGACAAGGAGAGGACTCGGCTTCCCAGAACGGGGGGGAGCTTCAGCCCTAGGGCTGCCCCCAGTTCTGCATCCCAGGGGGGCGCACACCGGGGCACCCCCCTGCTGCAGCGGCTCCCCGCCATGAGCGCGCGGCACGCACGGCCCCCGTGCATCCTCCTGCACCAGCACCCTGGTTTGCGGCTGCAGAAGAGCAGAAAACCCCCAAGAACAGGAGGTGGGGAGGTGCCGGGGAGCCCGGCACGCAGAGCAGAGGCTCCCCAGCCCTCCGGGAGCCCCCACCCGTCCCAGCGGGGATCTCGACCCAGCAGTCGCCGCTCACCGAGCATCGGCAACACCCAACATCACCGTCCCCATCCCTGCTCGCTGAGCCCAGCCCATGTGTCCGGCACCGAGGTGCATCCCCGACGTGCCCACAGCTCAGGCTCCTCTCCCCCAGCTCTCCCCGTCGCCCCCCAGGAGCACCACGGGCCTGGGAAGGACCTCGGGAGCCGAGGTTTGCCCCCACCGAGGGACACATCTCTCCCCCGTGCTCCTGGTGCCACACACGAGCACGTTTGGCGCGTCTTTACCCAGATAAACGGGCAAGTCTTCGCCCTTTTTATCTGAGAACTTCCCACACCTTTGGAAACTTCGCCGGCTGCAGCCTTAACCCCTGGAGAGCAATTATTTCAATGCAGAAACGGAGACAGAGACGTGGAAAGGACTAACCGGGCTGGACAGACAGGCTTAGATCAGAGCTGGGAAGGAAACCCTGCTCTCTCCTCGACGTTTTAATTAGACAACACGGCTTTTCTGTCTGAGCATACATTACACGGATTACCTGCAACACAGGCAGGCGCTTGAGACAATCCTGGCTGAACTCGTTTGGCTTATTACAGCGACAGGATCACAGGCTGCCAAAGCAACTGCACCCAGGGCAGGAGGGAAGAGCAGGCTCTGAAATTCAGCAGACAAAATTACAACGAGGTGCAAGGGCTGGAGGCTGACGGCAAATCGGAATCGAAGCGTGAACTTTTAAGGCCGAGGAAAGCACACGCGGGGAACAGCCGATCCCACAGCGGCTGGGTTTTCCAGCCTTGAAATTTTAAGGTTCAAACGCGAGGATGCTTCCTGAGCTGGGGTTAACGCAGAGAAATTCTTCCGACCTACTTTGCCAATCCTTTCCTTTGTGCAGGAGGGTCTGTGGTTGCTCTTGAGCTGTCGACCTAAGAAAACGTCTCTGGCACATTCAGGTTCAGGAGTCACTGGGAGAAGGCACTTTGGGGACAGCGGGTCGGTTCCCCCCAGAATTACAAATCGGAGACCTGATGCTGGAAAACCCAGTGCCTGACTGAGGCTGCTCAGACGAGACCGAGCAGGTCTGCAAGACGAGGATTTCGACAGACCTCCTGAAACGTGCAACCTAATTTCCTGCCAATAAAGCCATGGATCTCCACGTCCCGGGGCCATTCTTCGGGGCAAGAGACTCAGCAGACGGCATTTCGTAACGCGCTGGCTCCACAAGCCACGATGGCTTTGATGGCAGCAGGTACGTGGGCACGACGCGCACCCGAGGAGGAACAGCTCCATTTCGTGACACCCGAGCACCAGCACGAAGTCGGTTTGCGACTCCAGGATGTGCGAGTTTGGGTTTTTTTCATCTCCAAACAGCCCGTGCTACAAACGGGTCAAGTTTCTCAGCTGGGCCTCGTGACAAAGACATTAAATTTCCTGTAAAATTAAGTTCTGCTGCTGACGGTTCTGCCCGGCCTCTGATCCATCTAGCCTGATAAGAGCGCGGGCAATGCTCGGCGCGGCGTAGTGGGAGGAAAGTCCGTGAAACTACCGCGAGCGTATTTGCAGGGAAGCAGGACAAACACTCGGAGCTGATTTCCATCTGTGATGGTGGCCAAGGCTGCAGCTGACACAGGCTTGGTACCCTGGGGACTCGTACTGAAAAAAGGCTCAAGAAGCAGAAGTAGATTTTAGTTGTGTTTTTTTTTTTTTCCAATTACGAAGTGAAAGCCTCGTAGCAGTTAGTCAACAACGCTTAACCTGCCCGAGATCGTGGGATGCAATTAGTAAATCTTAGGAATATTTCAGAGGAGCAGGCACAAGGTCCCGCTCCCTTCGCTCGTGTTTCTGCAGAAGAGGCAGGCTCCGAGGAGGAGATTTCACAGCCGAGCGCCTGCTGAGGCATTTCATTCAGAAAGGGCCAACGGCATTTCTAAACGCCAGACCCAAGCACCACAGACCTTGGACGAACTCTCCTACGCCCCGATCGCTACTGGCACGCTGGTCTGGCTTTTGAGAAAACAAAAATCATCTTAAAACCTTCAGGCAGGCGACCCTTCTGTCCACGCCGCGTGGCTTTGGTTGAGGCTGAAATCGTTACAGCATTCTTCTTTCTTCCCAGCCTTGTGCGACTGCTGGAAGCACGCTCGGGCAGAGGAACGGCTTCCGAGCAGCAGCCGGGAGCCGGCCAGACGGATTTTCTGCAGAGCTGAGCCACAGCAGGACTCCAGCTCTGCCGTGACCTCGGTGCTGCAGCGGGAGGAAGCCAGGTTCCCGAAGGCAGTACGAGGGCAGGCAGGAGATGCATGGTTTTTTTTTTTTCCAGAATCGCCTGCCTACCTCTGTGGTTTTCTTGCCACAAATTCAGCACAGTTTGACATAACTTCAGATTAACAAAAGGCAGCGTTCAGTGACCGCACCCTCTCGAGCCTCTGTAGATCCCCACCTGCAGCCAGGAGCTCAGCATTTCCCCCAAGAGCTCTTCTGGATGCAAGCAAAAGCTCTAAGCCTCCCTCCCTACAAGGTAACTGATTTTTCTTCTCCTTGAAAAAGAAATTAAAAAGCATCCCATAATTTCCGAGCTAAACAATTCGTTCAGCGTGGAAGTGCTCCGCTCCCCCTCAGCCCCCAGATTCCAGCCCTGGGATCCCAGCAGCACGGCCACGTTCAAGCACCTTCGCTTCCTTCCCGAGCCCAGATGCTACCAGAGCGACAAACCATTAAGCTGCACCAAGCCTGCAGATCTCCCCGCAGCTGGCTGAAAGTTTTACCCGGCCAACGCTTCAGCTCCGAAGCCTTAGAAATATGAAGCCTGCCTGTCCAGTCTAGCTAGCTGCAACAGCACCGCTGCCGAGGCTGCAGCGTGGATTAAAGATAATTCCAACCCCTGGTTTAGATGCAGGTACCCAAGTTTGGCAGGCAAGAAAGCAACCAGCACTTACTTTGCAGAAACTCAAAAGCCGGTGAGCGAGAAGAGAAATCCAACCATGCTCTCTTCCTTGCCAGTCAACCCGGAGAACTTTGTTCCCTTTACTCCACACAATTAGTCCTAATTAGCGGCTCCCAAAGATTTCGAGCATCTCCATGCCAGCTCTCCCGCTCCTCTTCAGCTCGCTCTCGAGCAGGCAGCTCCGTGCAGATACCATGCAGCACAATACCACAGCTCGCTTCCTGGCCTGCAGAGGCTGTTGCTTCACCCAGTAGTAGGCTGGGTTTTCTCCCCGCCTTGGCTCCGCGAGCAGCGCTGCAAACGGGCTCTGCAGGCGCCCAGCACGCACGAGCACCCTCTGCCGCTCCCCTGCTCCCACGGAGCTGGTTTTAGAGGCAGCCGTCTATCCCCAGGTGAATATAAGAAAGGCTCGCCACACGTGATCGTTACCTTGCAAATGAACAGCTCCTAACGAGGACAGAGGGGGAAAAAAAAACAAAACTTTATTCGCCAGGGACGTGAACTGTCCCGGGTGGGAGGCAACAGCCTCTTGAATGGAAGTCTGACAAGTGAAGCTGTGGGAAATCCTAAGGAAGGATGAACATAAAGGCAGCCGAGACACGGGGCTGATGCACCCAGCTGTTACGGAGATGATGCTGAACAGTGTTGGGGCACAAAACAAACCCAAGAAATTTCGCTGCCCGGCTCAGCTCATCAGTCACGGGCCACTTCAGCAAGCGCCCGTGCTGAGCTGGGCGCACTGATCCTCGTCAGCACTCGAGTGTGGGAAACGAACAGCATCAGGGAGGGAAGGGCACTGAGCAGCCATTGTTAAACCCCGAGTTAAACCCAGAGCGTGGAGAGCACGAATTCAGAACAATGAAGAGACCACAGCCAATTCAGCCAGAAACCAGTGGATGCCGATGTGCTCGAGGCGCCCCACGTCGCCCTTCGCGTCTGCACGGTGCCCATCACCACAGGATCCAAGACTGTGGAGAGGAAAGAGACACTAAGAGGCTTCCTGAAGACATTTACCTTGTTTATTTTTGCTGTCACGCTGTGTTTTCTGAGGTGTGTCTGCAGTAATGCTAAATCACACATGACTTCTGCAGCTCTGATCGTATCTCCTCCAGCCTCAGATTTTCTGGTTAGCTTGGCAGTGAATCAGACAGGTCTGGCCCTACAAGGTGGTGCAGCCCTGCCCAGGCTGACAGCTTCGTAATTTTCTTAGAAACAGATTAAAAAGAGGGGCCATTAAGGGAGCAGAAGTTTTCGTGAGAAAAATGACTCACAGAATAAAAGGAAATTATTTTTTTTTTAAACTTAAGAACAAAATGTGTCCTTAAGATACTGGCATGAAATTGCTAACAATTTTTTTTTAAAGAAAAAAAACAACACAATTACAATGCACAAGTCCCACCAGAAAGAGCGTCTGATGAAACCACTATCTCCCCCATGGGGAGGGCTGGCTGCTGCTAACCCCGAATACAACCCTGGGGAGAAAACATCCTTCGTGTCCGAGGACTGTCCGTGGTGCAGGGAAGGGCACTTGGCTTGCGTCCTGTTTCCAGCACAGCCCGAGGCTCCCCCCGAGGCAGAGCCGTGCGCTCAGCACACACAGACCTCCCGATCTTTGCGCTCATCCTGAGCTGGGAGTAGATCCTGAGGGTTTTTAATAAAAGGACCTGTGTTCAGAGAGCCACCTGGAGCAGAAAAACTCAAGTTAACAGTGGCAGAAGCACGAGGTTCCCCATAGAGATGTTCCTAACTCGGAGGTTTGAGGACCTGTTACTCTGCTGCCTTACTCTCCCATCTTTGGCACTCTGCTTGTGGAACCACGCAGCTTTCTACGCCAAGTCGATGAGTTAGGCTGCAGCATGTCCTAGGGATGCTCCTACAGCCAAACTGGAGAAATATCATACGTGAGGCCTCCGGTACCACCTCTGAGCTGCCACTTCTGTCTATGCCATTACACCAGGTCTACAAGAAACTGCTCTTAAAAAAGAGTTCTCAGATAAATCCCAGAGCAAAGAACAGGAGGCAGAGAGCAGCTGAAGCAGTTTGCCATCGCTGTTTTGCACCCAGCACGCGCCTTTTCTGCTCTGCCACAACGTGCCTGGGATCCTGCCTCCACTTGTCTTCATCAGCTGGCTGCAAACACAAGCCACAGCTGATGGCAGGATGTGGGGCTTTCAAAGCCCCTCCTCGGCTGGTGCGTTGCCAGCAGTTATCACCCGAGCAGCTACGCGCTCTGGATGGAGGTGCTGCTGCAGTGATAACAGGAAAGAAGTGTGTACAATAGCAGAGAATTGTATTTCTTGTAGCTGGTCCTCATACAAGGCTCAGGGCTGGACAGATGTGTGCTTCTCCCCCTCCCAGCAGAGCTCAGAAGCAGCTCGTTTTGGAAACCGCTGCTTTTCAGCCCAGTTTTCAGGCTGGGCAGGCAGACCGAGAGCCAGAAGAGCAGGATGGCTCACCCAGGCTCTAAGGCCATGAGCACAGGGGCTGGCCAGAAAGATGATCACTGCAGTCAACCGCCTTCCTTGGAGACTAGAACTCAGTCATCTTCTTATGAGTGTCTGCTTTCTTCTGCTCCCGCTGCAGACTGGCTTCCTGCGCCTGCAGCTGCCCCAGCTGTTTGTGAGCATTAGCCAGCTTCTCCTCCAGCTGAGCAGTTGCAATGCTGTGCCTGAAAGCAAAAAGCATTACAGCAACGTCACCCTGCATGGTAAAGGCAGGGGCTCGTCCCCGTCCCAGGAGGGTTTTCCCTTTCCTGTGGGATTAGCCCAAGGAAGAGAGGAAGGCCCCCGATGCTCAGCACAACCTGGGCTAGAGCGTGTCCTCCTGCGATGCTCAGCAGCAGCCCTGCAGAGCTGGGCATGGGGAGGAAAGGACTCAGTCCCTTCCCTCACGGGGCCCCTCTTTTCCCCACAGCCTGAATTCCAGGCAAAGGACCCCAGACACATCTGTCAGTGCCCAAGCTGGGCTGAAACACACATTAAAGGCTCTCCTCTCTGCTTCCCCTTAGCTCTCTTCTAGCCATTTGCTCCCCTTGTACCTCATTTCAAGCCCATCCCTTCTCAGACACGCCACGAGCCCTCACTTCATCCTGCGGCCCCACAGAGATTTTTTCCTACCGTCCAATGTTGCGCGCCAGGGCCTGCTGGATTCCTCTGATATCCTTCTGCGTTTGTTCAATCTTCTCCATTGTCTGGAAGAGGCGGACACTCAGGGCCTTCTTGGTGCTCTTGCTAGCATGGTAGATCTCTTTGCTGTTCCTCTCGGGCAGCGCCACACCTCCAGCCTTCTCCCCAGTGCTTTTCCCTCTCAGTTTCTCATTCAAAAAGTCAAAAACGTTGCGGGGTGGCTTGCGGCTGCCACCAGAGGACCGGCCAGTGTTATTTCCCTTTGCCCGGCATTTCTTCGAGTTGCCGGGGTCCAGCCTTCCCTGTTTCTTCTTCTGAAGTACCTCGGCACACTGGTCGAGGGATTTCCCTCGAGGAAGGACCACGGCCTGCACCGGCTCCACTCGGCCCTCAGAATTCTTCCCCAGCCCTGAAAAGCAAAGGCCGTGAGACACCAAGTTAATACCCAAGGAAGGACATCCCCTCTCCAAACCACTTCCCACCACAAACGCAGTGACAAGAACGAAACAGGCTTTTGGGGCACAAAATGCTGTAACCATCATCAGAGGGGGAGCAGCACCAACCACAGCACGGCGGCGGAGGTGACAGCAGGAGCCTCTTACTGCAGAAGATACGTGGTAAAAGCCCAAGGCCATCCAACAGGCCGGTTTCTGTGAAACAAGGCTCAGCCTTACATTCTCAGCTTCTCAAGCCAGGTTCTTTTTAGAACTGGTTTGGTTCCTCTGGGAGAACTGGAGACAAACGCAAGCAGCAGACCGGCCGCCTAAAGCCCCCAAGGCTCAATACCATTTGTGTAGTAAGAAGCGAGTTCAGCAGGCTTTGAAGTCTGTGTCTAGAGCCAGGAGATGCTTTAACACAGACATCAGAAGCTTCATAGATCAGTTCCCTTCTTCCTAAAGCCTTTGAAGATCTCACACAACAGTTCTCACGGCTTTAATCATGAACTTGACCATGGCTCTAAATGCCTCCAATTTCTGCTATTACCATGCAGGGGCTGGTGCACACATGTGCCTGTACTTCGATTAACTAGTTACCCCTTCTCGCCTGCTCACACTTCCACCCGGGGTGATTCATCGCAGACCTTGAGCCTTATCTAACAGGCAACAGCAAAGAAAAGCTTTAGACTTGTCTAAAATCTTGTTTTTCTTAGCTAGCTTTAGAGTCCATCACGAGACTGAGATGAAGAGGCAGCAAGGCCCTCGCACCACCCCGACCACCTTTTTCTCTTACCTTTTCCAAACTCGTATCCCATCTGAGCAAGCAGTTTGGAGCCGATGCCACGCGTATGGGCTTCCCAGCCACCAAAAGAGGAGCTGCACGCAGGAGCCCATTCCCCGTTCTCCGGGACCCCCGAATCTATCACTGCGCCACAGAAGAGACAAACAAGTGAAAAACAGAAACGAAGCTGCTGTGCAAAACCTTTACGAGCATGAAACCCCTCACAGGGCATTACGACGTACTGCTCCCCCCCCAGAGTCATTCAGCAGCTCCTCCAGCCTTACCTGGTTCCTACTGAGCTGTCACCTTCACAGACACTGCCTGGTGAGTTACCCAAATGAGAGATCTCGCTTGATTTAATGCATGCGCCACCTCATAGTTCCAGGGAGAATCACCCTTATGCTCGTTTCCTTCCTTCCGGGATGGTCACACCAACATATGCCATCCCAGGAAAGTTTGGCGCTGTCGCAGGTAATAGTTATTCGTGCCTCCAGCTCACGTCTCCAGTATGAGACTCCTCCAGGCAGTATGCTAACGATGCATTATTAGGAACCAATAAGCTCTATTAGGCTAAATTTGAAGAGCTCTAGGACACGAGTTTGTCCCTGGGACATAACCAGGGCACCAGCACAGGCACACAGCTGGGTGTGGAAGCTCAGAGAAGCCACTAGGGCTGTGTCAGCTTTCAGCAGTCAAACAGGACATGGCTGGTACTTGTCCAGGCACTGGAAGGTCCAAACACTCGTAATGACTGGAGTCTTGCACGCTGGTGTCATGCAGCTACATGAAGGTCCCACAGAGACTTAAAAGTCTTGTTATACTTATTAACTCGGCTCAGCCACCCACATGAAAAAGAGACTCGGAGCTTGAACTCTGCTCTAAAACACTGCGCCCTCTACTTCCACGTGTTGGGAGTTCCCACGGAAACGTCCAACCCTCGTGAGACACGTAATGTGCAGAAAACAAAGGTTTGGGTTTGCAGCTGTAACACAGCAGATACTTAATGGTCTCTATCTCTCAGCAGCAGAGAAAAGAGATTACCACTCTTTCATCAGAAGTGACACGCTTGTGATGAAAGCTTCAGGAGAGCAGTTCGAGGTCCCCGACAGGAAGGCAGACCAAGATCACAGGGCGCTTCTGCTCCCACCCTCGCCACTCTCACCTTTCGCGTAACCAGAATCATCAACGCTGTCTTCATCAGATTCAGCAGAGGAGGCACCGTCTTCACTTCGTAGTGGCGGAATGATGCTATCCCCTTCCACGACAGCTTCCTTTAGCAGCAGGGAATCAAACTTCACAGTGTAATAACCACTGTCGATATCTAGAGAAGGAAAAGCAAGGAACAAACATTCAGGAAGGCCCAAGGAATACGTGTTCAGAAAAAGAAAATCTGGTCTTTCCTTTTGCTTTAGGTTTCTGCCTAGAAGGGAGACAAAAGCAGTGAGAAGCTATTTTCACAATGCCTGGGTTGATACTTGAAGCTTTTTTGTTGTTGTTGTTTTTTAATTAAGATGGAGATGGGTTGCTGACAAACAGCACTAAAAAGAAGCTTGACTTATTCTCTGTCCCAACAATAGCCAAAGAAAGGAAAGACACGATAAACCCTCACCCTTCCCTTCTCAGGACAGAGGGCAGCCTGCATCAGCAGCTGATGGGCAAGGCCAGCTCCCTGGGCCTTTTATTTTTTTTAAGCAAGAACAGATTACTGCAATTGTAACCTAATACGCATGCAAGTTCCTACAATACCTGTCTCTTTCCTTTCTTACATGGCTACGTAATCATTTCTGCACATTCCTGCTCTTTAAGCCACCTTTTTGTCCAACACTCTCCTGTTTCCTCCCCTGTTCCCTCTCTGAGCTTTACATAACTCAGAATTTTCTCTCAGCTACCTCAAGATTTCCAGTTTTGGGCAGGAACCACGTAGTCAACTTTTTTCTATTAGCAACCAAAATACTCCAGTTTAATTTACTTAAGCATGGGTGTTCGTTTTCCACGCAGAATCCTGGCAGAACACATTCAAACATGACTCACCAGTTATTTTTGCAGTGTACCAAATTCCGTCGCTGTGCTTCGCCAGGCAGGCCGAGCCCACCTCCAGAGTGCTCAGGTTGGGCTCCTGAAAGGGCTGAAGCTCCTCCACAGACACCACCTGCCCGTGCGAAAACCTGCCAGAGAACGTGAAGAGGAATTAGATCTACCTCATTTGAACTGGCTTTAAATTCATTGGAACGGGTTGCCCAGGGAGGTGGTGGAATTGCTGTCCCCAGAGGTGTTTAGGGGCAGATGTGGTGCTTAGGGACATGTTTAGGGGGTGAGACCGGTGGTGGGGGACGGTTGGACTACAAGACCTTAGAGGTTTTTTCCAACCTTAACGATTCTGTAAATAAAAATGCCTCCCCCCCTTAAAGGGAAGGGGAACAAGCTGTCAGCAGGGGTGAATCTGTGCCAGTAGTTACAGGTTTGTCACGCGTTATTTCAGTGACACAAGTTACTCATTTTTCATCTTCAACATATCGTTTATACCATGTAAAATAGGAGGCATCCCACCCCAGAGAATTAAGGTTTCTTTGTAAGCAAGACGTCCATTAAAAAAATAAATCATAGACCCTTTGAGATGAAGAGGGTCACACAGAAATGCGGGTCTCTAGCCCAGCCCCCTGCTCCAAGCACAGGCAGCTTCAGAGGCTGAGCAGGTTGTTCGAGGCCTCATCGAGTTCAGCTCTGAACACCTCCAAAGATGGAGCAACTTCTCCGTGCAACTGGGGCAACTTACGCACCATCGACAAACAGTCTTTGGTGGGTTTGTTTAACCAATTAATACATTATTAATTTAGCTATTCAATGATCAGGTAAAATCTCTGCAGCTTGCCCATGGGGTTTTCCCTTTCATCTCTGCGTTAGCTGAGGAAAGCAGCCAAAAGGTTTGATGCCACTGCTCACCACACACACCACGCTTTAAAAACGTGACCAACAAGACAAAATTCTATGGGTTACAAAACCCAAACGTGGAGCATTCAGAGGAGGTTCCTCCCTCTGAAAAAGGCCTTTGGCAACAGCAAGCCCACAAGCTCCCTCCCGCTCCTTTTTCTTCTTTACCGACAGTTCTCTTTAAATCTGCATTTGTCATCCAAGAAGAATGGACATGGCTTCAAAGACTTGTGAGTTGGATAGAGGTACAGCACTCTGACTCCTGCGCTGCCATCTTCCAGGTACTCTGTCCCCACAATCATGGCGTTATGGTACTCCAGTGTCCCCCAGGAGCTGTAGTACGGGGCTTTAACCTTCATCCCACTCAACTCCTCCTCCTCCTCCTCTCTGTCAGACTCCTCCTCCTCTTCGCTGCCCTTCGATTCCCTTTTGTCCTTGCTCTCATCTCCCTTTGAGGCTATCTCGCTGCTTTCAGCTGCAGGCTTGTCATCAGTTCCGAGCTCAGCAATGGCTTCCTTGAAGGCAGCATACTCCTCATCCTGGGCAGAGCTTTCTGGGTTGACACCGTGCTCCAGCAGACCTCCCGGCGAGGAAGAAGAAGCGCTTGTGTCTAGCGTGGCCAGCAGCTTGCTCTTTTTCACGGACACCAGGCTGGACTCGGTCAGCTCTATCAGCTGCTTCAAATCCTCCTGCAGCTGAACCAGGTCTGACTGCTGCGACGGGTCCAGGCCGGCGCCCAGCGCCAGCTCCACCTGCCGCAGCTGCGCGTTGTAGGAGCGGATCGCGGCCTCCAGGCTCTCCTCGTCCATCCCCGGCACCGTGACGGGGCCTTCGGCCGCCTCCCGCCCGGGCACCCGGGAGGCAGCGGCTGGGTCCCGCTCCCTCCCCCGGCGGCAGCCTGACGGCCTTCCCGGGAGCCTCGGGGCCACCGGGGAGCTGCCGCAGCCCGGGCCCGGCCCCTCCCGGTCTCCCCGCCCGGCCCGGCCCCAGACAGTCCCCGCCGCCCTACGGATCCGCCGCCGCCGCCATGACACCTCTCCGCCTTCCGCCCTCCCGTAACGTCACTTCCGGCTTCTTTCCCCCCCCCGCACCCTGCGCCACTTCACCGGCTGTTCCCTCTCTCTGCGCCTGCGCGCTCGGCGTGTGCAGTGGCAGCGTGTGGCGCTGAGCATCATGGGAATTGTAGTTCAACCGGCCTTACCTGCGCTGCCCCCTCCGCCCCTCCAGAACTACGCTTCCCAGAGTGCCCCGCGAGGGATGGCGCCGGCGGCCGGTGCCGAGGGGGAGAGCGGAGGCGGCGGGTGACGGGAGGCGGCCTCGGAGCCCGGTGAGGGGCCGCAGGCCCGGGGCTGGGCCCGCTGGGCACGGGGGGGTGCTGGGCCCTGAGTCCTGAGGGGTGGCGGGGCCGGACCGGGCCTGTGGCGGCGGGCAGGGCCCCCCCGCTCCGGTTTGGAGCCTTTATGTTTATTTTGGAGCGTTTATGTTTATTTTGGCCTCGGGGCGCCTCCGGTAACGGGTTGCAGAGGCCCGGAGCCGGTGTCGTGGCGGGTGCCCCACTGCTGCCTTCCCCGCTGCTGCCTCTGACCTGTGCAAACCCAACAGCAACACGGTGCCTGCCCGTGTAGGCGTCGCCTTGGTTTGTGCTGCGCTTTTGGCGACGTAAATTAATTGTTTCATGGCGCCGTGAGATAACAACACGCTTGTGCTGAGGGTACGGTCACAGAAAAGTGTTAAAGTTGAGATAGGTGGGGTTTCACAGGCCGCTGTGCCCTGTTTGGCTGCTGAGATCCCACGCCCCTGTCATAGGGGTCAGGAGCAAGGCGTGAGGGCGCTGACCTGCTCGTTCCTGCCCGACACTCTCCTCCTGTCTCTATGCCATTGCCTTCCTTTTTTCTGCAGGTTTTACATGTATCATAAACGACTTTCAGGCTGCCTTTAGCTCTCCTGTAAGCCCCAAAGCAAACGGGAGTTTTGAAGTGAGAACTGAGTCTGCAGAGGATGCTGTGCTCTGTGCGGTGAAGCAGAGGTTGAGCCGCTTGGAAAATCATCCCTCACTTGCATGCATTTGCAAATACGATCTCTCCTGGGCCTGTGATTTTCCTGAGGTTGCCTTAAATATAAGAGTTACTGATTTAAAAAAAAAAAAAAAACATAATTTATTTATTTTGTGTTGGGAAGAAATTAGGTTGTGAAATGAAAGGTTTCTGGAAATGACCTTAATGATCATGTTTGTTAACGATTTCCTGGCATTTGTTGCAGGAGCAGGATGTATACTTTGCTGTCTGGGCTCTATAAATACATGTTCCAGAGGGATGAGTACTGCATCTTGATCCTTGGTTTGGACAATGCTGGTAAAACGGTGAGTGTTTATTACCAATTGCATGGAGATCGCATGCAATTCTAAACATCCCCGTTCTCCAAAGATAAAACTTCCAACAGACAGGTCAGTCTTACTTCATCTGGAATGTGAGTTATTTTAGCGATGTCATCCCCATAGAATCAACTTTTCCTTCATATTTAAATTCAGCGTAAGGTTTTTTGGGGGTGGAGCTGAGGCTTTGGTAATCCCGTAATCACCCGAGATCCCTTCTTACTTTGCTAAAATAGGGAGCAAGAACCGTGGGTTGTTCCAAGGTAGGGCAGTATCTGTTGGAATAGGAATCTGCAGTAATGAAAAGGCAGGTTTGGGGCAGAATTACCCAAGGTAGTAAAATATTTGAGAGTAAGCACTTTTTCACGTTCCTTTTCAGACATTTCTTGAACAAACTAAAACTCGATTTAACAAGAACTACAAAGGGATGAGTTTATCCAAAATCACAACCACTGTAGGCTTAAACAGTAAGTAAATCTGTCTGGATTATTTTTTTCAGCTTTTTCACAGTTAGACAACAGCTGAGTCTTAGATGTTTGAGGTATTTAAAAGTTGACAAGATCAAAGTAGTTCCTGGAAACAGAGGTCTTATCTCCCAACTTCCCGTGTCTTTTTGGTTTGCTTAGCTTCTGAGAAAGAAAACTCAAAAGTCTTATAAAAATAAAATAAAAACAGGTATCCCACCTCAGTGCTAAGCTCGGAGGTTAAGTTAAATTTTGCTGGAGTTCTTTGGCCTGATTCTGATATAATTTGCACTGACACAGTTCTGTCTGATATTAATTAATGGTCATTTTTTGCTAAAGTATTGTTCTGTTGTTGGAAGTAGCACTGTATGTGATTTGCTCCTCGAGAAGACTGTGCCATGCCAGCACTCTTAGGGGGATGTGCAAGCACTGGCACTTCAGAGAACACCTTCAGGTTTCATTGGATTGCTTTTTTTCTTCTTTCCCTCTAGTTGGTACTATCGATGTTGGCAAAACTCGGCTAATGTTTTGGGATCTGGGAGGCCAGGAGGAGCTACAGTCTCTTTGGGACAAGGTTGGAGATGTGTTTTGTCTTCGATAAATGTTTTTGTGCCTTTCAGAATTGCAGAGCTATGATCGTTTAATAACCATACAGGCTTACTGGTAACCTTAGTCTTTAGCATTAACAACTTTTTCAGAGATTCAAGTGTATCTATGCAAGATTAGCAAAGATTTTGCTTCGTATTTGCATTCTTGCTTACAGACAGCAATGACCGACCTGTATAAGGGTTGTGGTGGCACAAAGAAGCTTTTCAGTGGTGGGGGGGCAGGTGTATTTTTTCCCCGTTTCCTTCAGCAGGGCTTCAAACATAACAGGCAATATGTTTTGTGTGCCACCGTTCTCCTCTCCAGACATTTATGATGTAAATATCTGTCTCTGACTGGTTGATCTCTTTCATGCATATCAAAATTTTACCAAATTGAAAATACCTAGAAGAGGAACAAATGGTCTTAGCTGCTCCGTATACCAATACCTGTTATCCTTTCAGTATTACGCTGAATCTCATGGAGTGATCTATGTCATTGACTCCACTGATGAGGAGAGGCTCTCAGAATCTAAAAGAGCTTTTGGTGAGTACGCAGTATTTTAGCTGTACTGTGGCTACACCATATGTTGTGGCACAGTTCTCATCACTATTTTGTCTGCTCCTTGTCCTTGAAGTAAGCTGTGTGGCCTGTTGATGACACATTGGTAGTACTTTTGTACCTTTGCATAATAAATGATTTTGTTTCTGAGGCAGAAGTGTTGGAAGTCTGTCTTGTCTGTAACACAAGACTTGGTTTCATCGCCTGTAGTGACCTGGAATCGCTTTTTGTGCTTATGTTAATTATTTTGGAATTTTTCCTTATTTTGTATTTATCACCTAGTTAATTCTCAGTAACGTGCTTTGAACATTACAAATGAAACTATAAGACAACGAGGAGCCTCTTGCTTCTTCAGGCAAGAGATGTCTTACCTTTTTCAACTTTGTCTTCCAAAACTGGCTAAATGTCTCTGGTTTTGTTTCTGTGCTTTACAGAGAAGATGATTACTAGTGAAGCTCTGGAAGGAGTTCCCATTCTGGTGTTGGCTAACAAGCAGGATGTAGAGGTAAGATTATTGCAGACATACTTCTTAAATGAGCAAATGGGCCTTGAGAAGTTGGGCTCTGCGTTTGTGTTAAATGTACATGACATTCCTGGACTGATACCTATAGAACCTTCCTGCTGCTGCTTGCTTTGAGTTTAGTTCTCAGTTGTTCCTTTCTCTTCCAACACTTTCCCAGTGGCACAGGTAAGCTTAATGCAGAGATGTCCATCCCAGCTGCTTTCAGCCTTTTATGGGCAGATGATACAGCCACGGGAGGGCTTTCATGTGCTGTGACTTGGCATCTTGATACGATTTTTCCTGTTTATTCAGCAAAACAATATTTAGTGAACTTTGTTTATGCTGCTCCAAGTAACAGCACAGCAAATGTATGTGAAGAAATATCGTCCTTAATCAGATAACATCTGTTCAGTGAAACCTCTTTGTTGTAGAACGTTCTGTCACAGACAGCAGTAAATGGCAATGAATGCTTTTTTTTTTCTTGAAAATAACTTAATTATTTTTATTTCTAGCATATCCAGAACTGTAAAACTGTACTTGACAAGTTTGTGGGTGCTGTGGTGTGACCATTAGGTGATGCACCCAGGGCAGTCCCTGCCTTTCCCAGCACTTGGAAAGGGAAAGGGAAGAGAGAGCCTGAAGTGGTCGTGGTATCTCCCATATTTTACTTTTCCTTTCATGCATTGTACTGGAATTCCAGAACTGCAGTTTGAGAGATCAGTCTCTAGATGGAGCTAGAAACTTTCTGTAGAATTTGGAGTGCCAGCCTTTAGGACTGTGATCGGTATCTGTTTCAAAGCATGCCAGTGCTTTCCAGCTTCTTTCCCTGGACTTTACACCTATCTCAGGGAGTGTACTGTAGGAAGTACTTGGGAGTTCCACAGAAATCACTTTGGCTATAAAGGAGGATTTCATTACATTTCAGTTGTACAACACAATAAATTTTTTGGACGATTGTAAGGTTATCTAGCCGTAGAAATAAAATAAATGTAATTCCACTTAAGAGACAGCATGAGATTAAGAGCCAGGACTCCTGATTTCTGCTCCTGACGTTGTTGTGATCTCTGGTATCTGGGGAAATTAGTGATCTTTTCTGTGTGGAACCTAGGACATTAACTCATGTTGCCATGCCACACTACAGCTTTATAGCAGTGAGCAGTAAGGAGCACTCTTACCTTTAGCTTTTGAGAATTAAACTACGTGCAGTGACTTGGAAAGCTGTTCAGTTTTCCTTATGGCCGTATACACATTTTTTGTTCTGGGCATTCTACAAGGGCCAGCTCTTCTGGCACCCTCGCTGGGCCAATGAACAAATGGACTTCTTTACGTGACTAGAAAGAGGTATTTGGAACAGGCTCTCAAGATAAAAACTACGAATGACTCCTTGCCCCCTGTAGAGGCTCCGAGACTAGCTCGCAGATTCACTGCCTTCATTTGGTCACAGACGTGTGATGAGATCAGCAAAGCTATACAGCCTGGAGGTAGATCAGTTTCCAAGAAATACCTGAAATCCATATTTAGAGGTGTACTCCTGAGAGTGATCACGT
Organism: Stictonetta naevosa; assembly: GCA_011074415.1. NCBI lineage: Eukaryota > Metazoa > Chordata > Aves > Anseriformes > Anatidae > Stictonetta > Stictonetta naevosa. Next base: position 13,680,775 of record CM021716.1, read on the forward strand.
GAACGCAGAGCAAAGGGACACCGATGCTCGTAACAAATATTAAATGGGCTATAGTGTATTATTCCCAAATAATTATTCGGTCTCTCGTAAGCAAGGTTCAGAAAACGGGAAGGTCTGTTTCTCTTCCACTGACCTAGCAGAAGTGAAGACCCCTGGAAGGAAATCACCCACTGCAGGATTATCATCGGCAGAAATTTTTCTGCTCTGGATCTCCAGACATGTAATTGTGGTAGAGGATTCCCCCTACGATTCCTCAGTTTTAACAGGGATCATAGCGAGGGAAGATAAATGATGTCTTAACCTTATTGGTATTTGTGGATGCAAGATAATCTACGTTGATTACATCTTTAAAGGCCAGAAGAATACTTGCGGTGAAATGTATCAGAACTCTGACAGAGGTTTACATTCCTGACAACAAGCTAAAAAAAATTCAGACTCAGTGCCTGAAATCACATAAAGCGTAAAATTTTTTTTTGGCTTAGAAGCTAAATTCCTTGTAGAAAAAAAATCATCTTTTAATAGTCACAACTAGAGTAGATTGCATCCACGCAGCACTGCTTGGGTGGTGTTTGGCAGTATTAGGGGGTGGAATACAGGCACAGACTAGGAAAAAAACGAATATCCTGATAATAGCATAGATTAATTTTCTCGTATGAGAAATGTGCTCTGTGTTTAGCAGAGGCTTCAATACTAGATCATTTTGTAATTCATTAAAATACTGAGTCAAATGTGTGTTGTGGGAGGGTTTTGTTGTGTTCTAAGAGAGCTGTGGCTTTGTTGGGGACTTAGATATCTAATATTTCATGTGGACTCTCAAGTCAGAACGCCACTTTGGAGAATATTAGGCAGTTTTGCTCTACCAACTGTTTACTGCAGAGAAAGCTGCAAAATAGGAATTTTTTGTTGCCGTTTTGATGTGAATACAGCTGCTTAAAGGTTTTCACAAGCTCTGCATTTCTGAGCTGTGAAATGAACAGTTAAAACTTGCGGATAGAATGGCCAATTTTGGAATACTGTTAAAAATAGTAGAAAAAGTGGCTTAAAAAATAGTCTATGGAAAGAATTAAGTGTTGCCTGATGTCTTTGGCAGGAAGTATTGCCTTCCTACTTGTAAGATAAATTTTGGAAATGTCATCTCAAAGCCCCTTGAGTGATGGAAAGACTTGTGTCTTTGAAAAACAGGAGGAGTCCTGGTGACTGGCAGCATCTCTCTTGTGGTGTTATCTTCATGATAGAGATGTTAGAAAATAAGCCTTCTGCACGATGGCCATTCTGAATTCCAAGTTACGAAATACTACAGCTTCCCTGATAAATTAGTCTTAATTTAAAGTAAGCTTGTAAAAAAAAGGTAGCACAGACAATAGGTCAGGCTAGATAGACTATGCCTTGAAGAGCCTTTGTGGAAAGATGATTTAGAGTTCATTCTTTAGGGGAAGTTGAGATAGAAGTGTGACTTGGAGTTGTGAGTTTTCCTGGGTGTGGTAGATAACATTGCTCCAGAAAGGTCATCTGTGGATTTTATTATTGTAATGTTAGGCTGTTTACGTTATCACAGATCCAGTTTGCCTAGTTTGCTCTTGATTTGTCTGGTTTCAGTTGGGAAATGAAACACATCTGTAAACAAATACATTGTAATGGAGACAGGGAGGAGGAGAAGAGGGGAACTTAGAAGCCACAGATGACATTTTCTCCTAAGCACGAGAAGCTCAAATGCTCCTTGTTGAAATGATGGGCAATTGTCTCCTCCTCTGCTGTAAGACAAGATTCCAGCCCATGGCTTCCCCTTGAACAGTAACACAGGGCTTCTCTGAATCAGTAGCTCCGTGGCCTTGTCCTCTCTGCTGTGCTGCTGTACTTCATCCCACAGGGAAAAAGATGTGCCTTAGAACACGCGTAGTGTCATGGTGCAGTGACATCCTACCACAACAAATGTAAATGGTTGCAAAAGCAAAACCCTTCTTGAAGGAAATCCCTATGGAGATCAATGGCTGGACAGCTTCGTGGAGGTTAGAGCAGGCCACCATTGCACCAGGGAGCGAGAAAAGGAAGTGACTGGAATGGATTAAGGTGGAAAGAAAATGGTCGCAGCAGCTGTAAGCTACACGTGGACGTCTTAAAGGTGACAAGGTGAAGGAGACAGATTCGCTGTGCTGCTGGGCACGTGCAGGTTTCCTGGTGATTTTTGGGAAGTTCATTGCCCGAATGCTTTGCAAACAGAAGTAAAGAACAGTGTTGCAATGCTCTGCACCATTATTTTCTACCTTTCCTATGTTTTTTCTCAGATTTCCTTTCTAAAAGTTCTGAAACATCGTCATTCAGACAAGGAAAAATTACTATACTATGGCACTAAACTGTGATACATTGAAGTGTATTTCAGGAAATGTTTGTTCAGTTTCAGCTCCTTTAGGGTTTAACCTTCCTGCTGCCAAGTGTCATTTACTGAAAAAAAAAAAACCCTCCCCAGTTATTGGGTAAGTGATTTGTCTGGAACTCTGGCTCTAATCAAGAAGTGATTGGTCCTGCCTTTCTTACTTGGCAGTGAATATCGTGTCAAAAGTAAATAGCATCTTTTAGAAACTTGCAGAGAATGATCATTTGGTAGTAACCTCTTGCCCATCTTCCAGACATAAAGGTATGAATTCCAGCTCCCAAGTCCAGTCTGACTCCTGTGAAGTTAGTATTTGATATATATATATTTTAAATTTATTTATTTATAACTATTTATCCTACGGATGACAGGTCATCAGTTTGAATTTCACACTTTTGGCAGAAATCTTGAAATAAGTTGTTATGGCTCTGGTGCAAGAAATGCATAGTGTTTCTGGATATGGTGTCAAGCTTATTAATTGAAGCTGCTAGTTTGAAATGTAACTTAGGTCATAAGAAAGTACAGTCATCAAAAATTGCACAACTAATGGATCCTTCACGATGGAAAGTCACAAGTCTGGATTGAAGGGCACTGGGTGAATTGGGTGTCATTAAACTCCTCTCAAGCCATTTCTTAAGAACCACTCTTAGAGTTATAAGCTCTGAAACGTGCTTATCACACAGTCATCCTCACAATAGTTTCCTATATCTAATTTCTCCAGAACCAGTGTTTTGCAAAATTGCAAAATGATTAATTGGTATCGTTAATTTCCATCTTTCTGCTGAGTTAAGGCCCAGGCTTAGAGAAGACTGAATTTCTGTTTGTATGTAATCTGTACTTCCAAAGTATACTTCCACATGGACTAATCCTTAAGACTCACAAAGATCTGATGTGGCATTTGAGTTAAACGTGTTTGAGCCTCACAGGAAGGCCAAAATCTCTTTGCAAAGAGAGGAAGAAAGCTGGGCTCATGGCTAGCTAAAATCCTGAAGTGGCTTGTCCAAGGCTTCTGAGAGCAAGCGAGCGCTGAGATCAGAAAAGGATTTTCTATGCTAGTGCATAAGGGGGTTTAATACATTGACTGAAGCAGAACTGTGGACGTGGTAGGATTGATTTTGGAATGTCACTGTCTCTTGTAATGTAGGGAAAAAAAAAAGCTCTTCCTTCATTTCCTTTGCAGACTTGTTTGTCAATACCGGACATCAAGACAGCATTTAGTGACTGCATTAACAAAATCGGGAAGAGAGACTGCCTGACACAAGCCTGTTCTGCTCTTACTGGGTGAGTATGAGAAAGGATGGTGTTCTGGCTGATTGAACAGCTGCAGGGTGTCATACAAGCAGAACGGTATTACAGGATAATAACCAGTGAAAGGGAGCTGCGCTTCCTTCTGAGCAGTGACAGACATTTGGTTGTGAATATTGGCATCAGGTCAGCAGTTTCATGTGTAGATTCCTTCTGTAAAACCTGATGAAAATGTACCAGCCTGGTCTACACGCTGGCTCAGAGCAGTGAGACTTGGTGGCATTTGGAGCTGTTGGTTCTTCTCCTTTATCGTCCCCTCTCCGTAAAAAATAATCCTCGCAGTGGTTGGTTTGCTACAGCTCCCAGCTTTTATGTAAGAAGTCAGTTGGAAGTACAGCTGTTTATGACACTGCCAGGGCAACGAGGGGTGTTCCATCGATAGTGGAGTAATTAAGCTCTTGCTTTAATATCTTTTGGTGTGCAGGTGAGCTTTGTTATGTAGATAATACCATAAATACAACAGTCTCTAAGAGAGTTGGTACACTAAGAAAGCATGAAGTTTAAGATGCAGTAACTAGAACAGACCCAAATTTGGGAGACTGGAATTCTTCTTCATGCCTACACAGCTGCCTACCATTACCTTGACCAAGCCACTAAATTCTCAACATCTTAGCATCGCTATTGCACATTGTGTCTTGCACTACTTTGGTTGCATTTTTAGTTCTTTGAGTGAAAAATGCTTTTTTGCATTAAGTGAAAAGTACTATTGCAGATGGCTAGAAATACTCCTCTCTGAATTGCTGCCTGTACTGAATCCAGAGCTCTGAGTTTTCTTTTTTTTAATGTAAAAACAAAGTTGTAATATAATACAAGCTACTGCAAAGGGGTAAGTAAAGCCTTTTAAACTGTGAGAAAAACCTCTGCTGTCTGCGTTGCTGAGAATCAATAAGCAGATGATGACCACAAGAGCAACGGTTAGGCATTGGCTAGAAGAGAAGTATGAGATAATAATCTTATGAAATGTAACCTTTACCATTCTCATGTTTTTTTGTACAAACACTTCTAGTTTTGATCGGTGTGGAATTTCCTTTCAAAATTTAATTTTGAGTTTGCAGTAAAAAAAACTTGCAGAAGTCCTGGCTGCGAAGCTGTGCAGGCCAGTGAGTTGCTTGGCAGCCCTGCACAGATGATTATAGAAGTTTGGAGCCAGGATCAGAATATGTGATAAAAGTAGCCTGAGACTTGCAGCAAAATAACCTCAAACCAGCTGACTGTCAAGTAGTTTGATGCTTGTTCATCTCAACATTTCCACAGAGTTGATGACTAACTAGACTGGATGTAGACTTGTAGAAACAACTGAAAAATAAAAGATGAAGTTCAAATACCAAAAAAGAAATTAGTTCCCCATTGTTTGGGTGTATGAGAAACTACCATAGGAATGCCAATGCATAAGTGCAGGGCAGAACCCTTTGCTTGCTCTTGTAAGTGGTCGGTTAGGGACTACGTGAGCCATGTTTTTGTGTTTTAATCTTGCCTGTGTATCCTATTTCCATAGCAAAGGAGTGAACGAGGGAATTGAATGGATGGTGAAGTGTGTGGTGAGGAACATTCACCGACCTCCAAGAAAGAAGGACATAACGTAAGAAATTCCACGTCAGCCAAGAAATGGACAGTCTCTTTCCACACAGTTTAGTGTTCTCTTCAAAGAAGGTGGTCCACCAGATTTCTCTTACACCTGATTCTTTCCTAAGTTTGGAGACAAACATTCTCTTTCTGTGTCTAAAAAACTTGAGCAAAGAATTCCAACTGGGGTGGAGGGCGAATCTCCTACATCAAATACTAAGTCATCGGCCTAAGATCATAGACTGTGTGGCAATCCACACTTTACTGCAGATGCAAAGGACTTAATTTTGTACTGTATTACTCCGTGATTCGTGGTTTATTAGTCTAATGGGCTAGAGGCCAGTGACACGGAACTCTTCTCCCTCGAAGGAACTGCGCAGGTGAATATGAAAGGGGAGGGAGCCTGGGGAATGCCTGTCCCTCCTGCCTGAGAAGACACCTTGCTGCTCCAGCCCCATGGTTACTAAAGGTGGTGTTACTGTCCCTGTTATGCTGTTAATTGTATAATGGGGAGAGACAGTGTTGATTATAACTCAATTTTCAGTTGGCACGTTGATTCCTGACTTTTACCTGTGGTAAATGGAAGCCAGCATCAGCACAGTGGTACACTGTTTAAAAAGGGTGTTCTTAACAGTACGGGAACTCCGGAAGCACTGCCTTGCTTTGACTGCCAGTCTCTCTGCTGTGCGTTCTCTTTAATTGTAAGAATAATTGATCATCTCCTGTAACTGGAACAAATTGAGGCCCTCTTTGTGTAATTTCTAGGCCAAAAGCTGAACCTCTAGGCAGGGAGAAATCAGTATGCAATAAAGTTTCCTGCTCCTTTGAACTTGTCTTTCTGAAACAGCTGATGAGTTTTTTAAGTTCAGAAACAGTGGTACTTAGCCCTCTAGGTGGTTTTTTATTCAAGGAAGAAAGAAAAGGAAGGCAGCTCTCAAAGTCAGCTAGCGCTCACTTCTCATGTAGCCTATTTAGCTGGTAATTCTGCAGACATATCACTAACGTTTTTCCGAGTACCTCTTTGGAAATACTTGGATGCATTTTGTGGTCATTTGGCAGCGGGCATTGCTCTTCGTGTGTTTTATTTACTCCTGGCACTGGTGACCAAGTGCTGTTTGCTCATATGACTAAGGGTACGTTATTCAAGCTCTGTTTGAGCAAGTTAGATAGTGATATTTGTTTAAAGATACGGTATTTGGCATCTGTCAAAGAACTTCGTGCTAAATTTACCACATGAAACTTACTGCTGATTTTTTTCCACAAGGGAACATTAACTCCGTCACATTTAGGTCATAGTTTGAAGGGAGCTACAGTACGTCATTTAGCACGTGAATCCAGTGGGAGTAACTTCATCCTGAAAAAACAGAATCTTACTCCTCCGTAACATTAAGAAAGTAGAAGGCTAGGCAGACTATCAGATGAGATTTTAGTGAAAAGAAAATTGGTACAGAATTGAAGTAATTCCAGTATCTGGTTCAAATTACTTGCGGTTACCTGCTCTCGTTAGAACAGCAGGTATAACACAATGCAGGAGTTTGAATTTGTGTGGTGTAAGTGTCACTACCGCATTCCAGGAGAGTTAAACCACAGCAGATCCAACTAGAAACCAAAGATTTCATTAGGCTTCTGTAGGTCCAGTAACCCATCTCAGGTTTCCTACGCACTCTTTGAACGTAGAAGATGACTTGAAGATGACTCACCTTCTGTAAGATGTGGCACTTTTTCTAGGCACTGCATGTGTTACAAGGCTGAAAGCTTCAGGTGTACAAGAGAATATTACTCAGTGGCTATTAATTGTAGGGGAAATCTCGCACTTGGCTGTCTCTGAAAGCCCGAGGATTTTCAAGGTACCTGGCTATTGTTTCAGTTGGCAGGGTTGATGCTAACAATTAAACTGAAGATGTGAAACAGTGGCAGGTGCAGAAAAGTGCCTTGCTGAGAGACAAAATGCTTTAGTCAAGTAACGTGCAATGTCTGTTTAGTGGGGCATCAGGGATTTCCCAAGCTATCCCTGTACTCTTCTCATCTCTCTTCCTTTCCCTAGGAGATGAGGGAGGAAAAACAGTTCTGAGCCCAACGACATGGCTGTTCTCACAAGTGTCTAGTCACAAAGACTGCTTTGTGGCACATATCAGCGGGACCTCTTCAAGTAAAGCAAACATTCTGACTTAAAATTACAAAGTTATCATGTGGGAGCGCCTTTCATCCCGAAAGATGAATGAGCTGTGATGCATCAGTAGGAGCATGGACTGATGCCCACAAAAGTCAGGAAGGATTTCTCCAAAAGTGGTAGTGGAAGCCTCTGTGTCATTCACAGTTAGCTTCTAGTGTGGTAACAGCAATTATTTCATAGGGCACATGGATGCAGCTGCTTGGCTCCGAGGTCTGTTTTAGGAAGGAGCTTAGCAGACAGGTTTCACCAGCATTACAGGTAAAATACACCTACCTGATACTGTCAAACGATTTCCTGAGTGCCTGGTGAGCTCAGCAGCCAAGCACGGTCAAACCTATTGCTGAATTGCTTTGGTGTGTCCTCTGTGCTGCAGCATGACTGCACTGAAAGAATTCAGCTTGATCAGCTGACAGGTGCAAGATAAATACCTTGCTGTGCAAGCACGACCTGGACTTGTATCTCCCTGATCGTGTACCGTATACCGTTCCTTTACATGAAGAGCAAAAGAAACGGAACGCTGCGAAGTCAGCTGGGGTTTTTGGTTCCATCTGCTCCGTGTGGTCATAAATGGTTACATAAGGACCCTGACGACTTCCTCCTTCAGCTGACTTTATTGCTGCTTTAGTCTGTATAAGCAGGTCTAATGATGCATCAGTAATGCTGCTAGTGATGCTTCAGTACAGACCTCTGGAATAGGAACAAATGAATTTGAAAAAAGCATTCTGAAAAGGAATGGTACTCAATGCATAAGCACTGCTAAAAAAATCCCCTTGAGATAGTCAAAGATGGTGTGCTGATACCAATTCTGTATTCTGATCAGTAATTTAAACAGTAATTAATCATATTTTAGAATAATGCCTTATTTAAGTCCTTAACGAAGAACAAACTTTTATTTAAAATGCTTTTCCATTACAAGTCCCCTCCAAGACCTCCAAGCAATGCCAGGACATTTCTAAGCAGATCAGTTTTGGTAAACAGTTTGTCAGATTTTGGATACTTTTGAGATGGGCCTGTTTTGACCATGCCAATTCACAGCAATTCATTTCTCTGAAGAGTTGTTCTATATTCTGAAGGTGAAACAGATTCATCTCAGCAATCACTTTTTCCTTTAACGTGCTTTGTTAAAGGAAATGAATACACTGAGATAAAGCTAAGTGGCTAATTACAGTGGTAGTTATTCCACTTGCCTTATTTGAACACTGCAGGAAGATTAATTTCCTCTCACCCCTCTGGAATTTCCCTACTAAGCAAATAATTACTAGCCGTTAGCAGCAGGACAGAGGAATGTTCCTTTAAAACAAAGAGTAAAAAAAAAAAAAAGAAAGCACTTCTAATGTTTTTGAGAACTCTGTGAATCATAGTGCTGTCCATGTGGTGACAATTCCATCTTCATTTGGAACTGATGAAAGATGAGGAATAACTGAGTTAGAGCTCCTTCCTGCTGCTCCTGTCTTATCCCATCCCAGTGCAAGGCAGTGGCAGTGTGTTAGCTTTGCTTCAGTGACCTGATGTGTGGTTTTCTTCTGGGTTATGCTGATGTCAGGTCTCACCCTGCTTGCCATGTCATCCCATCCTGCAGAACCAGCAGAAACACCAGGACAAAGCAGACATAGCTTCAAGCTAAATCCATCATTTTATTCAAGGCTCTGGGCAGTACCAGCTATTGCAGAGCACACTGCAGAAGCAACACGAAGACATTTATGGGGGGTACATGCCCCTCCCTGGCCATATTTGCTCCTCTTTGCTAAGCCGAAATCAGCCTATAAGACTGGAGTGGACTTAATGTCCTTCCGAGTGCTCCAGAGCTGTTTTATTCCTAATCTAGCTATTGTCTTTTCTTCCTAATGATCAACTTCTGTATTGCTGACATGTTCTGTAACATCACTTGTACAGGTCTGGCACGTCCCCCCGTTCAGCTAAGGTAAGGATCTGCCTTCACACATTACAGATGGTGATCTCAAACAAAAGGATTTTTTTTTATGAGTCTGGAAGTTTGCTTCTCCTTGGCAATGATGATTTAGATGGACATGAGACTGCTGGGTTAGTCATGCGTTCCAGAAGAATGTGCTCGTAAGTAACTATGTGATTAGCGTAGTTTATAACTCCCCATTGTGGGTTTACAGTTAAAATAGTCCTCGACCAAAATCCTGGATCAAAGTTCTTAAAAGGTTCTGAACTGATTTAGGCACTTCACTTGCTGCATCAGGATCATGGGACTTCGCTGCTGGCAAGCATTATTCAAGGAGGGAACTTCTAAAGGGATCTCCTAAGAAAAGCAAAGAGAGGTACTATCACTGATCTTCATCATTGTCCCTTCAAATAATCAGTTAAATAAAAAAATCTGATTAATACAGATGGCATCTGACTGGCAGCTACAGGCAGCAGTGCCTAGGCATAGAGAGAAGCGGGTTCTGCCTCTGCCTGCAGCTGTCTTTTTCAGCTTTTGCCCCAAAAAGCACAGAGTTTGCCTTCAGTCTTGGCCCCATTTTCAGAGACTGAAATAAGTGACACCCAAGTATTTGTCTACGGGTTTCCCCAAAACGACCTGGAGAAGTGACAATCAAAAAAAAATTGGCTGAACTGACCCTGCCACAGAGGCAGGGTGTACACTGGATGCCCTCCCTAAATCCTTTTTGTCACAGTTTGCTATTAAAATCTGGCTCAAGTCTGTCTCCAGGGAGGTAAGAGGCAGTGGAGAGCTCTTGCCAGGATAAAGAATGCCAGAGAAACTACAGCAGGTGCTTTTTCACACTGGAAACTTGTGATTAACTTACTTGAAGTTGGAAATCCCAAGCAAGACATTCCTGGTATATAACATACATGTTGCTTTGTTTGCAGGACCTCAGGCATTTCCTGCAGCATCGCCCCTCGGTTTTGCTTCTTGTGTTTCTGAAATACGTCAAAGAGTTGTTTTACTGCTCCTCTGGTAAAACCAGCTTCCGTGACAGCTACTGGGGGCTTTCCATGAGTTTCTGTAGACATTCTTAGGCTTTTTTTTTTTTTTTTCCTTTTGTATCCAAAACCAGTTCACAAGAACGTAGCCCCAGCCGTCGGTAATGCCTGCTTTCATACCATTTAATCTGCACAGCTTAAATCTAATCGCGAGAGTCTTCACCCATGACACTCCTTACCTCAGAAGCGAATGCAAATTATATTTTCTGATGAAAGCAACTCGGTACTGAAGTAATTGGAACCTCATGTAGGAAAATGACTGAGGACTGGCGCACTGAACTTGGACAGCCAGCACAGTTTGCAACGTCACTGGGGAAAAAGTGACCCACATTTCTTCCGTAAGCTAGGTTCTTATCAGACAAAAATGAGGAGGATTTCCAATGACTTACTCAGTTGTGGAATTCTGCCTGACATTTATTTTGCCTGACATTTATTTTTAAACATAAAAAAAAAAAAAACCACTTTCTGGGCTTAGAAGGAATCTCCTCATTCCCAGTCAGTTGTGCTGTCTTTCCTTAAAGCTGAAGGCTGCTGATTCTGGACAAACCCGCCGTTTCCCACATCTTTTTCCAAGGATGTCAGGAGCACAGTAGGAACCTATGCCTTTGCAGCAGTCTCCGCTTTCCCGCAACCAAGTTTGCACATGCTATCAACGAGTAACTGTGAGCATGAGGCAGCAGATGTATCTGCTTTGGAAGTCACAGGCTGGAAAAATCCTTTCCTTAAAACAAAATCCGTGCTGGAAGAACATGTGACTTTACGAACACTCCTAGCTCGTGAGTAATGCCATCGCTTGGTGCATGGCCATAGAAGGCACTGGCTTTGCAAAGCCATTCACGAACGTACAGCTTGCACGTCTCCCTCCAGCCCTCTCCTGCTGCTCCCTACTGTTCCTACAGTTCCTTACAGACTCGTCTGGTGTCTGATTTTCAGGATAAGCAGGCAGCTACATGGGTGCTGCAGTGCTTTGCCGGGGGACGGCCCAGCGCTGCGAGTGGAAGCTCCAGCGCACCAAGCATGCCTCCTTCACCCAGACGGATGGCAGGTTACATGTTTTGTAGACCCACAGATCGGTTTGGGCTGGCAGGGTCCTTAAAGCCCACCCTGCTCCTGCCCCTGTCATGGGCACAACCCCCCCGGCTGCCCCCAGCCCCATCCAGCCCGGCCGTGAACACCTCCAGGGCTGGGGCACCCCCAGCGCCTCTGGGCAGCCTGGGCCAGGGCCGCGCCGCCCTCAGAGGGAAGAATCTCTTCCTTGTACCTCATCCAAAGCTGCCCTCTTGGTTTAACTGCTACCCCTTGTCCTATCGCTACGCTCCCTGATAAAAAAGCCTTCTCCCAGCCCTCCTGCAGCACCTTCAGGCCCTGGCAGGCCACTCTCAGGTCACCCCGAAGCCTTCTCTGCAGGCTGAGCACCCCCAGCTCCTCGGCCTGGCTTCGTAGGAGAGGGGCTCCAGCCCTCTTACCATTTTTTGTGGCCCGCCTTTCGTTTGGAGGCATCAATTCCACTTTGGTCCAGCGTAGCCTGAAGAAGTCTGTTTCAGTATATACTGTAAGGACCGCCCCAAGGACAAACTGCATTCACTGCAAGCTTCAGTGGGTCCTCCAGCGTTTTCCTGAGGCAGAAACCTGCAGGGTTCCCTGTGCTCTGGTTCAGTTCCCAGCCAGGAACTCCTCCAAGTCCTCACACATCAGCTCACCTGGCACTGCTGCTTCTGCTGATTTCCTTAAGCAGGATTTTGGGGGTCACGCTACCCCCAAAAAGCTGGGTGCTATAAAGGGGAATAAGGAATTTGTTGCCAGGAACACGTGTTCCAAGGAGCACCTCCTCACTGCCTCCCCGTTTAAGCAGTAGCATTCAGAGGAGCACGGCAGCAGCCCCTGTATTTCTCTCTGGGATTTATGGGGTGCCCCTATTTCGTGACCAAAACCCGTTGCTCGTTCAGATGTCCTTTTCTGCCCAGGGAGCAGCCAGGGGTTATCCTGCCCTGGTGAAGGACCATGCTCCTCTGACACTGAGCAAGGCTCAGTTTTAGGTCTCGCATTTGAGGTTGTGTGCAATGCCTACGTCCAGCAGACATCACGATGTTGTCAGCAAGCCTTTGCACTGGATTTCACCTCCTGCAGAGGGAGCAAAGGCAGCCGGCCCCTGTGGCAGGGGGAGGACAACAACTGGGCTGAAAGCACCGCGCGCCCGCAGCCTCGTCTGCAGAAGGATGAAGCGCTCCCGAGTCCGCACCCATGTTGTCAGAGCAGTGGAAATTTTGACAGCTCATCTCTGTGACATGAGAGGAGGCAGGATCACAAGATATTCCATGTCCCAGCCTGGGAAAGACTTAATAAGCGGATGAGTGCTGCTCCTGTATCAGAGGGCAGGGGATCTCAGAGAAGAGGTGCTGAGTCACGGGCTCGGAGGTTGGTGCGTTGGTGTCTCAGTGCCTGACACGATACCAAGGGGAGGGAGAATTTGTTTTTAATTTCGTCAGGTCGGATCTGTTCCTTGAGGCTCAGAGTTGCGAAGTGGGGAATGCACACGGGTATTCTTATCTGCTGAGTTCCCCGACTAAATAATCCTCGGTTTGCTTCTGGGAAGGCCAAGCAAAGTCCAATAACACCTACCAACCTCCAGCGTGGCGGAAGGAAGTAGGGACAGAAATAGAAACCAGCATCGGGGAATCTGCTCAATTCCCCAATCACATCACATCAGAGCGTGTTGCTGAGGCTGGACTGACCTCTCCAAACCTTAACCTACACTTTGGAGTTGAGAACACCCTGCAGCCCACGAGCCTGAGAGCAGCAGCATGCCAGCCACCCAGCGCATGTCCCGCTGACCTCATGTGCCTGTAAAGATAGCTGGGAAGTCATCCTTCCCCGCTCTTCCATAGAAAAATGACCAAGACTCCCGGTTCCACTCCCCTGGCTCACAGCTAAGTCACAGCACAGCTGGAGCTCCGTTATGGCCAGAGCAGCTGGGAAAGCCCCAAAGCCAGCTGGGGTCACGGCTGGCACGGGGTGGGCTTGAGGGCCGGCACCCAGCAGTGCAAGGGACGGCAGCGGGGCGATGCCAGCTTGCTGGCTCATGGTACTGCTTAGTCATGTAGCAGTGGGCTCCCTGGTGTGGTGTAAGCTGGAAAATGCCAATGTTTTTACAGGCTAAGCAAATAATCACTTTGGGAAGACCCCTGCTTTGTGTTGACCCGGAATGCGATGTATGAAGTGCTTGTGGTTCTAAGCAGCGAGGGTGTTGTGTAAGGATGTTATAGCTGTAGTCATTCCAAGCTTTCTGACCGTGTTTCCCAGAAAACTGATGTAAGCTAAAGGGCATCAGAAGGCTTACTAATGTATTCTGGTTTTATTCGAGCTAAGAGGAGACAGTGCCCAGACCAAGACCTGAGCGTTAGGAGCTAAGTACCTTGGGAACAAACAGGGGATCCAAACAATGGCTGAACAAACAAGGAATCTGCTTCAGATGTGACCCCATTTACTGGACAAATTCCTGTAAGTGACCTCTTACAAAGCAAGAGGTTCTGTAAAGGACAATTGTCCTCGCAACACCCACTTGGAAGCTCGCTGGAAATGAGTGAGAGCTGCAGCACTGCACTCTGTAACCACGGCAAGAAACCAGATCCAAGCTTTCTTAAAAATAATAAATGTTATGCAAATATTTCTCTAGCTCCCTTTTTAGCTATTAACTCACTGCTGCAGCACTGTCTGACCAAGTCTGCTGGGTACTAAATACTCGCAAACAGCTGAATCCACCTAGGGAGAGCATAGATGAAGGAGAGTCACCTGTTCTTGATTCACACCGCAGCAGGCAGCAAAAATTTTCTTTCTTGAAAAAGAAAGACAGACACGGATCCGAAGTGGGGACCCTTCAGCAATGCCTGTGAAGTCCTCAGGCTGCCGAAGTGCCTGAGCTTGTTTATAGGGAGTAATATCAACATACCAAACTGTTTCCTTTTCATTAACTGCTTTCTCATTCTCATAAAAAGGATTCTTCAGACAGGTTTCAGTTTTGGTCAACACGAGGCAAAAATTCTTATTTCATTAAATAAAATATGAGGAAAAGCAAATAGGTGGTGGGGTTCAACCCAGCTCTGGCTGGCTGGGGCTCAGCGGGTATGGGGCCGGCTCCTGCCCTTATCCTGGGGGGGCCATACAGCCTGCTTGGTTCCGTGTGTCCGACCAGCCCAGGCTGGGAACAGCTCACAGCTCCTGTGCCACCTCTCATTCAGTGTTTGAGCCATCCCACTTTCAGGAAGTTTCTTGAACACAGAAGGGAACAGAAAGGGAACAAAACTGGGGCAGAGGGATGGAGGGTGACCACATATGCCCGAGGCTGGTGGCGCCGTGACCAAGGTGCTCACCAGTGACGGGAGGGGGTTGGTACAAGCAGGGATGATTCTTCTGTCTCTCCTGCTTGTTTTGAGACCACCAGCTGAAAGCCTTGGGGGGCTCAGACGGAAACACACATGCAGGAAGATCTGCATCCATGTCGTGGTCCTTGGGGTCATGTTCTTTGGCACCTCGGTACCCCTGAGGAGCACAGGCTGGTTGGCGCTGCACCCTCTGCTCTGTCTGCTCCTGCTCTGACACAGCCGATTCCTCCCTCCCAACACAGCGACCCCGTCCTCCTGCAGAGCTCGGTCCCACCATCAGGGCACGGCTCCACAGAACCACCAGGCGCAGCGAGGGATGGGGCTCAGCAGGGAGAGCGTGGGCATGCAGCGGGTGATTACCATCAGGAGAAAAAAACCTACAATCAAAAGAAAAAAAAAAAAGATGCGTACTTTTAAAAGAGATAAAATCAGTGCCTCTTTGGAATCGCAGTGGGCAGATTCAGAGGAGCATGGCGTGTTCACATTCCTCACGCCCTCTCCCACAGGATCCGGGGGGCACATCCAACAGGAGGCGGATGCAGAGAGCAGGAAGCCACCTCCATCAGAAGCAAAATGTGAGGAACTTGGCAGGCAGGAGAGTGACTTTAACCAACCTGTGATTTGGTTGCAACCCCAGGGCCGGGGCTGGCTGGTGTCTGTTTTGACAAGCAGGATTACAAGATCGCCTCGCTCACATTCCAGCAGCACACCTCCAGAAATCCCCCCAGTTTCCGCTAGCACTCCCAGCCTCCCTCCCTGCCGGTGTCAGGATGGAGGCCAGCGTGTGACCACACTAGAAAAGCTTCCACCGACTCCTTAAGCTAACATTAATCATTCACCAGGCCCCGTTCCAAGCACCCTGAACGCCAGGCCAGCACACACAGGGTACTCCTCTTGCGTTGGAGCCGAGACATGTTCGAGCCGCTCCTGTGGTGAGCAAGTAGGTTCCTGCAGCAGGGCTGCGGGTGCTGTGCCCGTGAGTCAGCACCTCACCTGCCTGCAGCGAGACCACGAGCCTCAGCACCATCCCACGGGATGTGCTGTTTTGTGTTTTCTTCCTGTTTTAAGTATTTAACAGTATCGGGTGATAGGGAAGCCCTGTTCAAAGAATGGCACGGCCTCGGGGTTTTTATGGAGTGCTCACTGTGTTTGGGGAAATTGTCTTCTGTGTGCTAAATATCTGAGTCATCCCTGGGGGAGAGCTACGTCCACATTTACATGTTACCATATACTCATCTTTGGCCGCAGCTTATGAGGAAAACAGTCATTTAAATTACCAGGAAGAAGAGCGCGTGCGCACTGCCGACTGTTCCTCTTCCCTCTCTGGGCTTTGGAAACTCCAGTGAAAACCAAAGGGGGGTTTTATCCTCTGCGTTATTTCACCTTTGTGAGTAATGACAGTTAAGACTAACAGCTGATGGGGTCTGTGCCTGGTGGTGGGCAGCAGGAAGCTGGGGTTACCCGGGCGTGTGGGGAGTGCCGCCCGCTGTGGCACCACAAAACCCGTGCAGGATCTTACAACAAAGCAGATTTCCTGGAAACCGGCCCACATGCACGTGCTGGTGTGTTTGGACACTGTAGTAAAGGTCAAGATTTACCAGAAAAATCCCACACCATCACATTATCTGCGAGCCCACATGAGGAGACACTTCATCATGCAGCAGTTCTGACTAAATCAGCATGAGGCTCAGCAGGGAGGGCTCGCGCTTCCCATAAAGAGCCTGGAAGTGGCCCCAGTGCCCCACACACGCTGCCTGCCTGGAAGGGGTGCAAAGGGACGCTGCAGCCTCCCCGTGCTGGGCTGGCTCAGCACCAGGGCATCTCGCTGGGGCAAGATCAACAACACCAGGGCGTTCGGAAGGTGCCTGGGACGAGTGAACGCCAGGTGCTACACTCCTGAGCTGCCGGGTGGTGCAGGGCATCCCCTGCCTCTCCCAGCTCCTGGAGCAGGGCGGTGGGAATGGCAGCGTGGATCTCGTTTGATGCAGAGGGTGTTGGCACCCGGTGGCTCATCAGCCTTGGCCTGCAGCCGTGGAACAATCCGTGGTCTGGGGCCCCGAGGGTGAGGGGGACGGCTGTCCTCGTGCACCTGCACACGGGATTTTTGCAAGATTCCTGAGGCCTTGCAGCCCTCTGGGTGACAGCAAGGCTACAAAAGCAGCTGCTGCATTTGCTCTATTGGAAAGGACAAAGGGTTTGTGCAGACTGAACAGTCCTGGTGTCCAAAACAAAACAAACAAAAATCAGACAACCTAGAAAAAAAGCCCAACTCTGCACCAGCATTCAGCTGGAGGGAGCTTCCCTGGGGTCTGCTCCAGCCCAGCTCTGCGCAGCCTGCATGCACCAGGCCCGCTGCTCTCGCATCTCTCCCCGTGTTTCTGTAGGGATGTGAGGGCCCAGGGCTGGACACGGCCGGGGCTGAGCAGCTCGGCCTTCAAGATGCTGGTGCCTCTCTGACATGGCCTCGCATAGAGATCCAGGGCCACGCCATGGCTTCGAGAAGCAGGAGCCTGGGGCCCGAGCTGGCTGCCCTCTGCGTGGCCGTGCAGCTGATGGAGGCCAGATAACCATTACCAGCTCATTTTCCCTCAGACGTCAAACATGCCTTTCAGGAGGCTGGGGTGGTGAGGCCAGCGCAGGGAAGCAGGGAGGCCGTTCCCTGCCACCTCTGGGTGCTCTGACTTGCTGCAAAACCTCTGTGTCCCCCCCACGGGGAGCCCTTTGTGCCACCACAGCCTCCTCGCCTCTCTGCCCAGTGCCTTGACCAAATGCCCGCTGCCAGGGGCTCGGCAGAAGTCCCACTTGGTGTCTACACAGCAGAAGAGCCACGGCCGTGGGCAGCAGCAGGGAGGCCAAAATCCCCTCCCCATCCCTTTGGGCAGCCTTCCTCTTGTGTGGGAAGCGTGGGGGCAATTCCACCCAGCACGTGTTTCAGAGCAATTTGAACAGCTACGGGCTGCTTTTGAACCACAAACTATTCCTGGCAAGCGCTCAGCTAAAAAGAGCCATAAAAAAAGCCATACTTCTTGGAGGCGGAAGATGAAGGCTCTGCGTCATCACCGCTACGGGGTGGGTAGTGCCTGAGGGGGTCACCCTGGGTGACTTCCCTAAGTGACACCCTAAGGCTGAAGGAAGAGCCCTGCGGTCAGCAGGCACAGCAAGCACACATCGGCCACTGTGGGGACAGGCACGGCTGTGGTGACCTGAGAGGTGTGCTGGGTCCCGGCCCCACTGGAGGTGTGAATCCTATTGCAGATGGCCCTGTTGTTCTGTGCGCAGGGTCACTGCGTGTGCGTTGCTGTTTCGCATGCAGCGCTGCTTCTCACACGCGGCTGTTTTATGCATACAGCTGCTCCGCGGGCAATGCCATGCTGTGTGCAGTGCTTTTTTGTGTACACAATCACTTTTTGTTAGCAGCTGGTGGTGTGTGGCCCGGGGGTGAGGCATGGGCAGAGCCTGGGCAGGGGTAGGCAGAGGCAGAAGGCGTGGGGTGGGCCTCCCAGCATCACCTCTCCCCTCCAACCGAGGCCAGGAAAGGACTCCGGTGACAGAGAATCATGTAATAAAATAACTTCTTTGGTTTGTTTCTTTAGAAAACGTCTCACATACAGTATAAAACCAGGTAGTTCAGAAATAAATTCAAAGCCAGCTGTACCACAGACTTGAGGAGTCTCTTCCCCCCCGGCGCCTCAAGCAGCCAACTGCTTTCTCAGAGCGTGACGAAAGCGAGTGAGCCCTCTGTGGGAAATACTGTTAAATAATTAGATCACAAAACCAAAACCACACACTTTAAAGCTAAACCAGAGAGTAGCCTAAAACAGAGGACCAGGCTTCTCCTCCAGAAACATGACCCTGGCGGCATTTGTCTTCAGATGAGCTGGGACCCCCCCCCGGGGTGCCTCGCAGGGCTGCGGGGCCGTGCTGTGCTCGCCCCTCACTCAGCTCTGTGCTGCATTTCAAGTTAGTTTTTTTGTAAGAGTAATAAATTAATGAAGCCACAGTGAAAAAAACAACAACAAAAAAAGGAAGAAAATTTTTAAAAACCACCCTCAGAGTTCAGTCTGTGTTCTCACTAGGGGAGAGGAAGCGCTTCCGCACCTCCCTCTCTATGGCGTGCAGCTTGGTGGCCCGCAGCGCCTCGAGCAGCTCCTTGGTGACCGCAGGGTTCCCCTCCTTGAGGTGGGTGAGGAAGGCCCTGAACTTCTCCTGGATGAGCGCCTTTTTCTCCAACACCTCCTTCCTAAGCGAGCCCTCCAGGATGTGCTGCAGGCGCTTTAGCTTTTTCGGGGAAATGTTCTGGTACGCCACGAAGTCGATCATGGCTTGCTCGCAGTCCTCATCTCCTGGAGCTGGGGGGTGAAAAACACCTGGAGGTTAGGGGGAAGGTCGCCATGGGGCACCAGGAGAACTGGTCACAGAGTCCCAGCACAGCTGGGGTGGGAAGGGACCTCTGGGTGCTTCTGCTTCCATCCCTGCCCAAGCGGGGCCACCCAGAGCAGGGCACCCAGCACCACGTCCAGGTGGCTGTTGAAGACCTCCAAGGAGGGAGACTCCACAACTTCTCTGCGCAGCCTGTGCCAGGGGTCTGTCACCAGGTCGAAGCAAGGGATAAACCAGCAGCGCCACCAAGCCTCTCCACAGGTGGCTGTCCTGACCTGGGCACAGCTCTGCAGCCCAGAGCCCAACCAGGGGACCCGCTCCTGGCCCCCTCCCCAACCTTAGGAGGCTGCTCCAGAAAATGCAGACACCCAGAGCCACTGTACAGGGAGAAAATGACCCAGTTCTGTGCCAGTGCAAACTGGGCACGGTGTCACCGGTTACAGTGGAGCAGGCTGCTCTGCTCAGACCCTCCTCCGAACCTGGAAGCTGCGTTTCATTATTCCAGCAACTTGCAGCAGAGACACGCAAGTGCTCGCACACCTTCCCCGCCGGGTGAGCTCACCCAGGGAACGGGAGCTGGAGGCACCACCCCGCTCCCATTGCTCAAAGCTCTCCTCACCCTATAAATAGCTCCAAGCCCGGTCCAGACGTGGGTGCCGTTGCTCGAGGTGAGGCAATGCACGTGCTGCTCACGCAGCTCTCACCTGGCTGCTCCCTTCCCTCCTTCCCTCCCTTGGTGCTCATGCTGATGGCGGAGATTTCCCCTCGCTTGCTCCAGCACGAACCCAGGTGCTTGCGAGGGTGGCCAGGCAAGAGCTGTGCCAGCTTCCAGGAGGGAGAGAGCTGGAAGAGGGGATCTGCACTCCCACGCTGCCCCCTGGGACAGCAGGAGCAGCTCCCGTACCGTGGGAAAGGCTCGCCGGCACCCGCCTCGACCTCGTCTCCCTGTACATCAGCTGGGTGTTTGGGATGGAGCAGGTGGGTGGATGCAAATTGCATCCTGCCATCCCCCCACCCACAGTTCCAGACCCCTGAGATAGCTTCCATGTGAAAGGTCACTTAAATGAGGGTGCTCGCTCCCTGTATACATGAGGTGCATGTTATGGAGCAGCCCCCGGGAGCCAGCCCATCACTGCCGCTCCTTTGCTACAACTGAAGGCTCCTGCCCCGTCATCAGCCTCCGGTGAGGCTCAGCACCACATCGTGTTATCACCGTGATCCAGTCCACACGTGCCTCTCCTCTTTCATGTAACAGGCCAAAATCCAAGCCACGCTGCGGCTCTGCTGAGCCTTCGACTCTTGCTCCACTCGATACGCACGAGACAAGGGTCAGGCTGCAATAACAGCTTCCTGGAAACAGCCCGAAAGCCTGGCAGGGGGGCAGGGAGGTGACAGCGGCTCCACCGGCGCACGCTTTGTCCCGTGCCTGCCAACACAGCTGCCAGCAGCCGCTGCCAGGCAAATGACCGCTGTGGCTGCCCATGGGCTGCCATACCCAGTTAGCAAAGTCACGGTCAGAGCCCGGAGGGTTTCGCTGCCAACCCTTTGTTCCTGGGGAAGAGAAGCCTGCACGTGCGCTGGCTGAGCCGCGGCTGTTGCCTAAGCCCCACGTTCTGTCCTCGCCTGAACCTGACCCGTGGCTCACCCCAGCCGGGTGGGAGGACGGGCCACGTTTCGTGCCCTGTACTTGAATCACAGATCACTCTGTACTTTTACAAAAGGTACTTGGCCTCACTTTGCATCTATGTGGGAAAAGAAGCCAGGAATTTTGTTCCCACCCTGTTCCCGGCATCTCCCCCTCCACCTGCAGAGGACCGGTGCCAGCTTGGCCGGCCGCGCTCACCTGGCCCCTGGGTGCTGTTGCTCCTCCCGTGCACCCTGCAGGAGGTGCAGAGGGTGTCGTGGTACTCGTTTCCCTGCACGTTGGTCACCTTCCCCTGCTGCGCGCAGTCCTGGTGCGGCTGGCACGGCTCGGTGCTGGAGCTGGAGGAGAAGAAGCCGCGGGGGCACCTGTGGCACTGGGTGTCCTCGAAGGGGGTACCTGCGGGGGGACACGGGGACGTCAGGAGGCACCTCCAGACCGCGCACTGGGGCATGAGATGGAGCAGGTCAGAAGCACCTGAAAGCATGCAGCCAGCCGCAGAGCCAAGAGCAATCAATGCTCGTCCCAACCATCCCCAGGCAGCGATGCCAAAGGGCTCGGCAGGTGCCGGGAGGAGACGATGTCCTGTCCGCTGCTGGAAGGGGCCGCCGGCCTCATGGGCCACCGCCGCCAGCTGGGGCGGCCGGGAGCCAGCTGCCAAAGCAGCCCTTTGATTCACTGCAGGCTGGGAGGCCGCCAGCCAAGTGAAAGTAAAAGTTGCTGAGAGCTCAAAGGCTCTGCTTGGTTTTGCAGCGCTGCAGTTTCCCAGCAAGGGCTCGGGGCCAGAGCCAGTGCCGCATCCCAAGGGCAGCGCCGTGCTTGTGGGATTGCGCCCAGGCTGCCCTCGTGCTGCTGGAGGGAACGGCCCGAATGGGGGCAACGTCAGTCCCCGTTCGCACCTCTAACACATACAGTTAGTTAAGAGCAAGGCTTCTACCATGTCCCAACCCCTGCTTTGGCTGTTAGAGATGTCCCAGCCAGCTCAGGTGATCCCAGCACATCGGTCACACTTTGCAAATTGGAAATCCAAGAGAAGCAATGTCCTCAGAGGAACCCTGCACAGACCACAGAACTCATCCAGCCCGAAGGCCAGTGATGTCTGCCCACAGCTCCGGAGCCACTGCTCTGAAGTTGCAGGGTCCACGCTGATGTCCCCCTGCCCTGGGGTCCCCGGCCGGGCACGAGTGCTCGCAGCCCCAGCACTCTGCCCCCACACGCTGGAAGCTCTGCCTTTCCTGCGGAGCCATAATTCCCTCCACAGGAGGCCGTTTGCAAACAAATTAATAGTAAATCATTAAAAATATTGCTTCTCCTTGAATGTCCCAGCTTGCTCACGTAACTCCTCAGACCCACAACCAGCCCTCCAGCCTAATTTGACGCGTAAGGTAAAGGATTTTCCAGCGTTTGGAGACCTAGGTCATCTTTGCTGAGTCACCGCATTTTGTAACGCTGACGTCCTACAGGGAGAACTGAACCACGAAACTCAACCTTAATCATTGTCAGAAGACAACAGGTATTCCTCATGTGGCAGCCGAGCCCACAGCTCTCCTGTGTCACACATGGAAGGGCTCCAAAAGCCTCAGCTTCAAAGCATGAGGTAAGGTTCCTGCTTTTGCTGAGCTTATTATGCTCAGTTGCGGTTTCCAGAGACCAGACACTGGTGACTCAGGGGAGAGGGAGAGGAAAACATATGCCTGCACGTAAATGGTATTTTTAGAAGGCGCATACACAAGCCGATGAAGGCAACCAGGGGACCAGGCAAACAATGGAAAAATAACTCCCCTAAAACACCGTGACTCACACCTTGTCAGGGGATGGAATCGGACACTTGCAAATCTCCTCTAGAAAGGATTGCAGTAAGACTCATGTAAGTGCCCTGGAACCTTTCCTATTTATCTAATTTGTGTTTTAAGTGGAGCCCATCCAAATTACTCAATAAAAACCACAAAGCCCAGCTCCAGAACTACATACATCCGCCAGCCCTGCCCTTATGTCATAAACAGCCCTTTTTAGTCCAGGTAATTAGCATTTCCAATTCCCTGGCTGCCCGCCAGCACGGGCCCAGCCAGCAGCAGCCACCAAAAGCTTTCCACCTGCTTGGATCCCATGCACCCGGGCAAGCCGCTGCCGGGCTGCCAGGTGAAGCTGGCAGCTCGGAATTGCCACGTCCCTCCTAAATATGCTGCTGGGGTGTGCAGAGGCAGCAAGGGAAAGCAGGGTAAAGCCAAGCAAATCTCTCCCCAAAGCTGGCCACGAGTGGTTTCATGCACCTGCAAGGACAACGCTGAGCTGCTAAGCAAAAAGGGAGTGAGCCAGACTGCGGGGAATCACTGGCTGCTGGTTTTCTCCTTGTTTTTTAGCTCCAGCAGCGATCTGGGGATGCGACAGGAGCCCCACAAGCACGCGCACCGCTGCAGTCACGCAAGGATACGTACCCGGCTTCACGACGCCGGAGCCCGGAGGGCACTCGGAGTGCCTGATGCAGAACTCCATCTCCGAATAGTAGCCCTCCTGGCACTGGCACACTCTGTTATGGGTGGCATTGCACTGCTGCACCTCCACCTGCTTCTCCTCGCAGATGACGTTGCAGTACCGGCACTTCTCCAGGTAGTTCCAGTACTTCGTGTAGTGCAGCTCCGGGCAGGGCTCGCACACCGTCTGCCTGTCCCTGGTGCAGTGCCGTGCCACGAAGGTCCCCGGCGGGCACTGCTGGCAGGTGAGCTTCTCGTTCGTCTCAGCGTCCCTCCACTGGTAGGTGGGTTGCAAGCCGGAGCCCAGCTCAGCCAGCAGAAGGAGGAGAGGGGCAAACATCCACTGCAACACAGCGAGGAGGTGTTGGCCTGTGCCTGTCCTCCCGCAGAGGCAGAAGCCACAAAGGCGCCCGCTGCGTCCCTGCTGCTGCTACCACCACCGAAGCAGGGCTTTGCTCTCCCACCTGCTTCTCTCCCCAGCCCCGATGGAAAGCAGCAGCGGGACCCGGAGCCCCCCACCATGCAGCCAGGGAGCCGAGCATCCTCCCCAGACACCTCCCAGCCCTCACCAGCCCCTTGCTGCCTTTCGGTACTGCCAGCACCCGCAGCCCTCTGTCCTCCTCTGTTCCCTGCAGGAGGCTCCCAGCAGCACGGGGCGAGGACCCGGCTTTCCTCGGCACATCGGGAAGCGGCAGGGAGCTTCTCAAACCCCCCCGTGCTCCACGCGAGCCCGGAGCCTTCCCCCAGACCCGGCTCCGAGGGGGGAGCACCCGGAGCCCCTCTCGCCCCCCATCCCAAATCCCCTCCCAAATCCCCCCGGGGGCACCTTACCCGGACCGGCCGCCTCAGCCTCGGCGGGTGGGGGGCCAGCATGGCACCGGGGGCTTCCGAGCACCGCGACGAGAAACGGGGACGTCGGAGACGGGGGGGGTTCTCCAGCGGTGGGCGCAGGGGACAGCGGCTGCCCGGGGGCTCCTCGGCTCTGCGGCACCGGCCCCGCCGCCCGCCTTTAAAGAGAGAAGAGGCTCGGCTGCGGGCTGCGGGCTGCCGGGACGCCCCCACGCACCCCGGTCCCCCTCCCACCCCGGTCCTCCCCCGGTTGCGGGGGGGGGGGTGGGGGGGGGGCCGGCACCGCCCCGGTCCCATCTCCACCGCCCCCGGTGCCGGTGCCGGCCCCATCCTTACCGCCCCGCCCGGCTCCGCTCCGGGTGGCGGGCAGCCCCTCAGAGCCGCCCCGCCGGGGAAGACCCCTCTTGCTCAACGGGAACGGCTGCACGACCCCTCCGCGCCGCCGGGATCCCGGCACCGGTACCGGCACCTGGCTGCTCCCGCTCCCGCTCCCGGTCCCGGTCCCGGTCCCGGTCCCGGTCCGTCCGACTGCTCTGCGGGTGCCAGCAGCGTCCCCCAGGAGCCCCCAGCCCTATTTACCTGCCCGAGCGAGGAAGCAGGTGGGGTTTGCTCAGCTTGCAAAGCTCTCGGCGATAAGTGCAGGCTTTGTTCTGGGTTTGCCGGGGGAACGGCAGGGAATTCCCCCGGGGACGCTCTGTTCCCTAGATGTAAATGCGGGGACTTCTTCCCCCCCCCCCCATCCAGCGCCGCAGTTGCCGCTCCGCTGCGGGCACGGCTCGGTCCCCTCCGGGCTCCGGGTCCCCGCCGGGCTGAGCCCGCTGCCAGCCCCGCTCCGAGCCCGCACTTGCCTGCAGCGGGCTCACAGCTCGGGCTTTCCCCTCTCAAAGCGCTGCGGATGACAATCCAGCTCCCGGTGCGATGCTAAAACCCAGGCTCTTGCAGGATTGCAGCCCCCAGCAGGAGAGCAGGTCAGCATCTCGGTGTCTCAGGGGTGGCACATCGCCCTAAATCCCCGACCCCAAGGATTTGGTGATGGCTGAGCACGGCTTAGTGGTGCACAGCTTAGCAGAGCCACGCAAGAGAGTGTTTGCTGGTGCCTGCCTGGGCGCTGCCGCTGCTGGAAAACATCAGAAGTGGTGGACTTTGTCCTCCTGCCCTGCCTGAGAGGCAAGAGAGCACCACCACAAGTGCTCCAAGCCTTCCTTCCTCTTTCCCCTCAGACACCTTCTCTCCTACCAGGAAAGGCTGTGAAGAGGAAGGGCAAAGCTGCCAGCAATCGCAGATAGCTACTTCAGAAAAAGATGAGCTTTTTTCCTCGTTATTAAACTTTCCACCACATCCTAAGGCACAGAGACTCACCGGGGAAGTCTGACATTCCTGCGTTAGACCCCTTGTAGCGGCACACTTGCCCCCTGGCCTGCTCCCCTGCCCGCTGCCTGCTCCCCCCCGCCTGCCCCTCAGGCCCCCGGCTCCCAGTCGGGACCCCCCGGCCTCCCTGTGGATGCTGCGGGACCCCCCCTGCAGCCCCCCTGTCATTCAGGCCGCTGGGGGCCCAGCAGCTTTAACAAACCCTGGGTGGCTCCGAGAGGGGCTCAGCGCCGCCCGTACCACCTCTGTGACAGTAACAGGGAGATCAGCGAGCCACCAGCTGTCTCTCGCTCAAAAGCGTGTACGTAGTCTTAAAACACTAAGCAGTCCACAAACACGGTTGCTTAATGCTCAACCATCTCCATGGGGAGAAAACGAAGGGGCTAAAACATCCTCCCTGCAGCCGTTTTCTGTGGAATTCCTGTTTATAGACTCGCTGCTCCCAGGTCAGGGCCGATGTCTGCTGTGAGGCCTCGAGCCTCCTCTGCAGCGCTCGGTACCGTGCCTGCCCCACGCTGGGGCTCTGAACCCATTTCCCACCATTGTCTCAGCTGCTGTAAGGAATTCCACTCAGGAATACAGCTTGTTTACAGAAGCAGCCCAATGTTCTCAAAATAGGCTTCTCCAACATCTGTCACAATCTGTATTTTTCTCAAGCACCTCCCGTTTCCATAGATATCCTCTGCGGTGTCCCTTAGCCAACGCCACTCAGCATTTCTGAGCATCGAACGCCAGAAGTTCCACAGAACCACAGAAAAAAATAGTTCGGAAAATTTTGTACTCTGCCTTGTGCCGGGAGGTCCGACGCCACCACGAACGGTGTTCCTTACAGCTTTAGAGCTGCGTTACCCAAATGACGCATACAGGTCTGAAATGCAATCCTATAGAGGAGCATCTGCTTCTTCTGCAAGAGCTGGGATCCTTCTGTCCCCACCTTGACACGTATTTACACACAGATACGTCCAGAAGGTGCACTAAAGAGTTGCTTGTGCTGCATCTACACCAGGTGCACGTGGTTACAGGGGAGCTGAGAGCTCCTGCCCCAGTCCGCCCCATAACGCCCTCTTCCCCCACCAGTAGCCCAAAGAAGGAGGCAGAATTTGACCCTCAGAGGCCCCCAAGCAGGTGTTCAGCAATAGTCAAAACCGCATCACGTACGCTGCCCCTCGAAAAGCAAACGCGAAGTTGCTGAAACACAGCAGGGAGTTAAGGGGTTACAGTGCAAAAGTCGGAAGACGTGGGGGTTTTGTTCCTCAGGAGCCAGCAGCCAAATGCGTTTGCAGATCATTACAGAGATTTCACCACTTTTGAGCATTTGTCTTCTGTAACCCCAGAATTAATGTTCGGGATAGAGACATAAGCTGTCACCGACCTGGCTCTCAGCTCCTGCACTCCTCTTCTGGGTGGTGAAGCCGCTTGGATTTTGTTCCTAATGCCGCAACAGATCGAACCCCCAAGGGCTGACCCACAGTCAGTGAAGCAAACCAAAACAAACTACTATTTTATTACCTGGGATGAGAAGCAAACTCCAACATTCAGAAGGAATCTAAAGCTCCTTCCAGCAGGATCAGCTTCGACCCAGCCTGGCTGCAGAAAAACCCATGGCCAAGCTTCCAGCCTAACTCAAGCAAGAGTCAAAGGGCTCAAAATTTGAGTCAGGAAGCGCCGTTCAGTGAGAGCACCACGTGCCGTGGGCTGTGCCCAGAACAGTGATGTCCCTGCCATGGGACATGCTACAGCTGGGTTTAATTTCACTGCGGGTTTATCTCAGGCACGTGTAGTGCCCCAGAGGAATCCCAGAGATTTTTCTAATGCCATTTGACATAATCTCCGAGCCAAGGACTATGGGGGCTTTGCTTCCTTAGTGTGTATCATCTCAGCAATTACGTGTATCAATTAATTGCAGATTTCACCAGTTTGGATCAAGCACGAAGTCCCGCATTGCAGGTTAGCCAGCAGAAGTGAGACCTCCATCTGAGAACAGCCTGGTATTTCAAAGTGCACCAGCATTTCCCTCGCGTTTCCTTTTCTGGTGGCCAGAAAGCTGAGCTCAATTTTCCTGCCATGGATTTCGCGTGGTTCCTTGGTTTGCCATCTGCCCTCTTGCTGACACATCTAGACTTTTCCAAGAAGCTGCAACAGAAATCAGATCACTTGGGCTTTTGCAAACTTATGAGTTGGTTGAAATGATGAACAGTCACACCGCAGCACTTGTAGAAGGATTACTCAAAATAGGTTGAATGGCTTTGTTTCTTGTGCTGCCTCCTTCAGCATTCTGCCCAGATTAGAAAACACCACGTTGACACCCTTTGCCATGCTGCCGGTGACGAAGCAGCGTGATAACCTGCCCACAGCTGTTATTAGGACGTGAGTTGCTGGAGGTGGCAGGTCTGGGGTGGCACGCTACGGGAGTCCCCGTGTGCCGTGTGATGGATGCAGCACGCCTGCGAACAGAAAGTAAGGCGCTTCTCGCTGCACCACGAGGCAGCACCACCGATTCTTTCTGTTCGGAATTTAATAATGACAAAAACGTGTCAGATTATCTTAGAGAGGGGACTACCATGTCCAGGGGGCAGAAATGGCTTCTCCAGGCAATCTCTTCCTGCCAGGGGGACAAGAGTCTGGTGGAACAAGGACCTCCAGTTGCTCGTTCTCTGTCCCTTCTTTTCATTGACCAAGGAACCTCCGAGAAGGGCTCTGTGGGATCACTGCCCGATCAGGGGAAAGCTCAGCTCTGCTCCCCACTGCCTTCCTGACCTGGTGAAATATTTTAGAAAAGGAATACAGCATCATACTCTCATGGGTTTGGCTTCACCAGTGTCGTTTCACACTTTTGAGAGCTTCAGGACATGCAGAAGCATTGGTTTTTTAACTACTCTTGCAAAATTGGGTTTCTTGCTAATATTCAGAGAAAAGCAAGGAAATGCCTCACTCTCTATAAGTAGCCACTTACCAAAACAAAAATACAATTATTCTCTTTCCTGATGAGCTGGTTGTTTGGTTTCTGTTCTGAATTCTTCCAGCTTTATTTAGGAAAATGTTTGTGTGAGGCGGGGGGTTTCAGTGACACACCACTAAAATTGAGGACAGCTCTATAGTCATAGCACTGCAAGGCAGGGGCAATAAAGAGATAAATATCTACTTCCTTCATGATGCGTAACTCTTGTGTCACTTGCTTCCCAAAACCCGAAAGGAGTGCCCAGCATAGGTTTTCCTTTCCACGAACAGTCAGTAGTTTGCATCAGTTCCTCTCACCATATATTAACGTGGATATTTTAGTAACCAGCCCTGTTTTCACTTTCTGGACATTATAAAATAAGGTACTAGCTCTGTCTCTTCTCGTAAATTCAACTTGTTTCAAGATGACAAAGGGCTGCTCTCTGCCTCTCGCAGCACATCCTGACAGCTGGTTCCTGGAGACCCTGCTCTACAAGGAGTCAGGGGAAGCAGGGATCTCGGGGGAGGAAGCAGCACTAAACACGTCTAGGATGACCACAGTGGGGTCATGGAAGATTCAAACTAACAGAATTGTTAAGTTCTGCTGTTAAAACATTAAATAATGAGCAGATAAACTGCAGACGAGGACAGGCTCGTGAGGGAGGGCTGCTCTCACATCACCGTTACAGGTGTTACATTCACCTGTCCTGCTTGCAAGAAGGCAGCGGCACAAAACCAGACTCGAGAAGCTGGTGCAATGCAATTCCACGACACAAGAAAGCAGCTGAGTTTCATAGCTCTGGTCACCAATGAACACTTCCATGCTCTCCTGTGCTGTGGTTTCCCTCCAGTGGCACAAGCAGCACGTTGCAGTTCCCCCAGAGGTCTTCATAGAGTAGACAAAGCCCTGAACTATCCTATTTAATAACTTCGTACTGGTTGCAGCTCCCAGCCTTCACTCAGCTCTTAGACTTCCTAGTCCACTGCTTGCCCAGGCCTAGAGCTCACACTGAGGCAGGAATCCAAAAAGAAGTTGCTGAGTTGCTGGGACCTGCTCAGAAGCAGCTGAGGGGGTTGCACTGCGTGGAAAAATCAGATGGCTCCAAAGCTGCTGAGAGCAACATACTGGCATTGGCCCAGTCTGCTTTTCCTGAGTCTTTTTTTATTATTAAAAAATAAAAAATAAAACAGCACTCCTGTAATACAATAGTTACTGCTATACTTGTTAAAAACTGAGCCCTTTTAAAGGACAAGAGATTAACATTACTGCCTCCTTGACACCATATCTCCAAATCTTTTTCTGTTTTTACCACGTTATATATAAACACACAGAAATCCTGCAGGTTAATATTTGCTATATTTTTCCCCACTTGCATTTGGAGTATGTAGGGCTTTCTCTGCATTATTTGTTCTTGTTTTCAGAGTTTAAAACAGTATCAATAGTGCACTGAAATAATAAACTAAAGCATTTTGATCATCAAGAGAATGTGATTGTTAAAAGTCTTTATTTCTTACTTAAATAGAGGCAAGTTTAGAAATTTCTCCATGAGGATCAACAGCTCCACAACTATACGATTTGAAGTGTCACTGGTTTTGAAATCTTTAACTGTGGGAAATAAGAATCTTTGAAGTTTTTGTTAAAATATGTCTCACCTTTCAGTTTTAAGATATCAAATATTTATATCAATTTTCCAAAATTCCATTGATAGGAAATCTGTCTACAGGCTGAGAAAAACTTACTTACAGGGCACTGGGACCCTGCTGCCATAGTTCTTCTATGTGGTAAAACACATTTAAAAAATAAAAAAGAAAACCCAACCAAGACATAAAAATGGTTTTATTTATAGTTTAATTAAAAGAAGCTACTGATACAACTTAAGTTAACTGCTTATTCCCACTACTCACAGAGAGTGGAAGTATTAAGGATTTTTTTTTTCTCATCCAACTTGATTTATTTTGGAGATTAAAATTAATTAATTCATTTTTCTTCTTGGAAGGTAAAGATCAAATAATACAGGCACGACAGGAATATCTGTACGAAGCATAAAACCAAACCTCCTCCAAAACTTCCAGCACTACGGAAGGAAGTCAGGCTTTGGGATGCACAGCAGGCACAGGGGAGTATCTTTGTTCACTATCCAACCTCTGGAATTTGTTTTAAAACAAAATCTTAATTTCTGTATTTTCTGCTAGTGGGAGACAGCAGCTGCTGCTGAACACCAACAGAATGTGAATCACTTCTTCTAGGAACGGCACTGTGGTAAGTCCGGGCAGTCTGGCCTCTGGCCTGGTAATGTAGCCAGCTCAATTCCACTGTAGTACTCTTGTAGGCTTTTTCCAGGAACTGGCATTACCTGAAGGGGCCAACTGATGACATCCTCCTCCAGGATATAAAATTTGGTCTAAGAGAAGTCACAATAGAATTTACAGGCTAAAATACGATCACCATCTTAGTTCCAACAGAGGATGATACTGCTTTGTCTTCTGTCAGTGGTAAGAGAGACAGAGACCTTTCAGACTTGATCAGATTGTAGGAAAATATTACACGTTTTGGTGCACAGCCTGTAATCCAGACTTGAGGATCAAACATATTTAAAAGAACCTTCATCCAGCTTGCTTTCAGCTTGAGACTCAGAGTCCAGTAATTCATTTCTGCTGAGAAGCACTTGCCCTTTCTGCTGGTGAGATTATAACCAGAAGAAAGATTGGGTTAATCGCTTCTTCTTCACATCACTGAAGCATTGAGGGCACCTCTTAATCTATAAAAGTAAATGAACAAAATGCCTAGGTTATATACTAACTTTCTCTGTCAAGTTTGCAATTGCCCAATATGAAATATAAGCCATGCTAATCATTTGATAGTCCTTAAGATAGTGTATCTACTATTTTTAAATGCAGTATTACCACTCAGCCACTTATTTAATTGCTAGTAATAAACGGAAGGAAACAAAAAAGCTGCTCAGTGAAGTAGCAACAAATTTTAGAGCAGTTGTCTCTGATTAATTACAGCTGCAACATACCTGGAAAACTAAGATACAGGAATAAGGAAACAGAGAACCTGCAAGAGCTGTTGTGAAGTACCTGTTGCCAGTAAATACTGTAAGATCGTGCACGAGTTCCTTGAACTCCTGCTTCCTCTGGCACAGATGAGAAGGAAGTGGGCATACTAGGACATCAGTGGTACATGGGGTCAAGATTTTTGCAGCCATATGACATACGTTTATTTCTTCATCCCACCACACACCTTTCTCCTTGAACAGCAGAAGACTGGTATGTGGCCAACCATTTCTTCACCCAGGTTTCAGTTTCCTTCTAAATCTAGATCTTAAAAATCTTAAAATCTTAAATCTTAAAAGTCCTAAATCTTAAAAATCACTAAATCTTAAAATTGAAAATGCCTGGCCTTTAGCCATTTGGCCATGAATAAACTGTGTGTTTAACCATTGAAACACAGCAATAGGCCTCTGCACAGAAATCTAAAACCAAACGAAGCGTGTACTAGCACACTCCATGTGATGCTTTCCCTAACACGTGGAAAATGACCTACCTCGCACCAGCACTAATCTCTAACGCCCCTCCAGCTGCAGTGACTTCTGTCTGCTCATCCAAAAGTTTCGGATATATTCCAAAACTTACTCACTGCACTAAGCTGTTTCACTAACATAAATTGGAAAACAAATTTGCAAAACCCAAGTCATTGCATTTTGAGTTACAGTCTGTTAGTCACTTCCTCGCTAAGGCACTGAAGTGAATTTGAGCTGAAGAAATATAGTGAGTAACTTGTCTAAGATGAGTTTGTAAATCCAGCCCAGTCGGTGTTGACAAACCTCTGATACCATCGGATGAGAGTTCAGACTACAGACACAACCTGTCAGAGAACCCAGCCACTGCCATGACTAAAGTCAATTGTCTGTACAATGAACCAATGTGTGGAAAGAAATGAGGATGGAAGTATTATGAGAAGGTTCCTCTGTGTTTGGTTTCAGGGGAGCATGGACCAATCTTCCTGTTTGCAATCCTGTGTTCTCCACTGAGCCATCCTTCCCTTTCTTCTACACAACTAGCAGAGAATACACTTTTACCTGATCGCCAGGAGAAATGTCTGTCTGCATCGGTCCTAAGGTAATACCACTACACTTGAGTCATATCAGAATCAAGCTAACGTTACTGTATACTGGTATATACCACTAATCACTAGAATGATATTTCATGAGTAAGATGAGAAAAAGTGACAAGACCATATAGTTTCATGATTTATACAACAAAGACGATAGAATGTCACTCATGCTGAGCCTTGAGAGGTGCTTGAACTGTAGAACAAAAGGCCTTAGCTGGTGAGAAGATGCTTCTTACATCCCTCCCACAGAACAGTTTGTTGTTCAGAGCAAGAAAAACATTATCAGAAATGCACATTTTGATTTATGTTGTCTACAGAGGAGGCAGGTGGATCCAATGATTGGTGTATTTAGAGAGACAAAAATTCCAAGGTGCACTTACGAAGGATGGGATATCCACGATGAGTTTTCTTGA
The DNA here is from genome assembly GCA_011074415.1 of Stictonetta naevosa. NCBI lineage: Eukaryota > Metazoa > Chordata > Aves > Anseriformes > Anatidae > Stictonetta > Stictonetta naevosa. The sequence goes on from CM021716.1 coordinate 13,713,692, forward strand.
GAACTGGGAGAACACTGTGTCTGGCCCTTTTAAACAAGTGGAGCATTAAATTGAACTAACAAGAAGAGGTTCAAAATGACAGTGAAGAAAGGAGATGGTTCTTCACATAACACTTCACTAAGCTGTGGAAGTGTCTGCCAGAGGATATGGATGACAGATGTTCATTTGTCTTAAAAAGGAATTGGACACAGTGATGGAAGTCCGTCAGAAGCTTCTTAACATACAGAAGCTACCTTTGGTTCAGGGAGCTCCTGTGCTGCAAACAGTTTCAGGGCTGAGAGATTACTTGCAAGAATCATCAGCCACACCATGGTTCTTATATCCTCTCCTAGCCATCTTTTTTTGGCTGCCATCACAGACAGGATGCTGGGTTGGACGTACCTTTACTCTGACTCAGTATGTCTGCTGTTATACTCTCATGATTTGCTCTAAACTGTCTCTCTTTCTTCTCATCTATCCAAATTCTAAGACTCTATCACACCAAAGGGCTACCACCAAGCAAGACTCTGATTCATCTTGCTACGGAAAACAGAGACATATTCTTGTCCTGCCACCATCTGGTACAAATGTGGGAAGAAGTCTCATTGTTAATAGTGAGACTGTTCAGGTAAATTGCAAATGTGGTAGTCGTAACGAATGCCCCATGGGGAATGACTCATTTCCCCAAACAGTTTTGTACTGAGTACCTGAAATACAGTCTAATCTAGCAGGTCAGACCATTTTAATCCCCAGCCTAAGAGGTAATCACAAAAGGGGCAATTAAAAAAACCGAGGCTGAGCAAGTCCTGTGATTTATCTATGAGCTATGAAAACGCACATTACTTTGGGGATTAAGGAGAAAGCCAGACCTCAGAATTACCAACTTTCTCAAGATGAAAATCATAGTACAACAGTATAATTGCTTAATATGAAATAGCTCTAGTTCTGTGATTTCTTAAGCTGACAAAATCACTATTACATCTTACTGGCAAAAGGAGTGAGTTCTTCCCCAGGCGTTTAAAAGATAGATTTTTATGGGCTGAGACAGCACAGCAACCTCCCTTCTTATTTCTAAGAATGTCTAAAAATTGGATTATAAATGCTTGCCTAACCTACAAACTCCCCAGGGCTCTAATTCTGCTCCTCAGCCAGCTTGAGTCTTGAGCAGCAGAGATTATAAACGCATGCTAGTAAAATCCTTGGCATGACTCTTCCTACAGTTGGAATCTCTTCTGAAGGACAGTATGGTGTTCATGAAGCAGCAGATGCTGATAGTCTTTCTGAGAAAACTGCCATTAGAACATCAATATACAGTTAGCAAAAACTAGAGAAAGAAAGAAGGGCCAGAACTAGAAGTACCGCTAGCTGTAGAAATGCCATTAATTATGAGAATGGCAGACAGAATTTAGGAATTAAAGTGAACTCATTTCAAAGATTAAGTGCCCTCAGGATGCAGAACTGACACAGCAAACAAAGATCCCTTCTATTCAAATCCAGAAAGAATATGCGAATGCTTCTGAGAGCCAAGACAGCTTGGCAGCCCTATTATATTTTGGCAGAAAAGGAAAAATTAAACTAAAGGATAACACGGGAGATATTTAAGCATGAATTTGCATCATCTCACGGTAGCATATTTTAGGAGGTTTTTAGATTGCAAAAAATTATGAAACTAAGCAATAAAATAAAATAATGGTTCAAACGTCAAAAAAAAAAGAAGTTGACTCCACAGCCTATTGCCTGCATAACTCTGGAGGGGAAAACATTTGAAGGTAGCTCAGGAGGAGCTGCATCTGTGTCAAAACCAAAGTGTAAGGATGAGGCTTGCCTCCACTCACACTGCAGAACATGGAAAAGGAAGATGACAGAGGAAATGTTCAAGTGGTAAAACTTCCATTGGGATTTGGGTGTCCTCTCTGTAAACAGAGGAATTCTGTTTCCACAGCTGCCCACACAGTTCTCCTGAAAAGCACAAGATTCCCTAGCAGCTTCGGGAAAAAAGTGAAACTAATAAACAAGATAACCTTTAAGAACTGCTCCCAACATGTTTTGCAGCGAGTGAAGGCACAGATTGGACATTTAAAAGGTGTGTCATCCTCAGATTTGCAGGCAGAGCACTGGTATCTTCCTAGATCACAGAGAGGGAGAGACAGAGAAGGGAGAAATGACTAAATTTCAGTAAGCACCTGTGAAATTGTCATGCATGTGTGCTTCCAGTGTGGTCCAGAAGCCAATGACCATGAGTTTTTTTATGAAGAGGTTCCTGTATGTTAGTAACGCAATACGTGGCCCTATTGCATTATTTCTTTCATATGACCTCATTCAATCTCTCAGTGCTTCAGAACCCCATTTAGAAACTGAGGTTACATCCTTGCTTTACAAGGAAGTTGTTGAGAAAAATCTCTAAGTTCTCGAGAAACTATTACATCATTGTGATAAAGACAGCGAAGTACTTTGATATAGCAGATGCAAGTAGCAGAAAGTAAAAATTCTTCTTAGTAAAACATACAGAACATTGTTGCACCTGTGCAAATACATGAAACAATCCTCATTTAATAGAACATCAGCATAATTCTCAGTCCTATAATTTACCCTAATGCCTGAGAATTAGGGAGCTGCGTCTAGGAAATCTCATCTATACTTACCACACTCTGGTTCCATCTCTAGGGGAAAGAGAGGTACAACTTCAGAGCATATGGGTACTCTACTGGTTTCTTTTGAATCTTCTTCAGTCTTTGGCAATTCAAGTTTATTTTCCTGGTTAAAGCAGAAGGAGGAAATCTCTCTCTGATTTTTCTCTGGCACCTCACTCTTAGAAACAGCTGCATCTGATCATAAAACAATGGCATACAATACAGCGTAACGCAGAACACAACATACAGACTCTACAAAACACAATTAGCAGTAAGTTCAGTAAGTTCTCGTTGTAGAAGAACAGCTTTTTTTATTGGCTAAACTGATTGGCAACAGAAGTTTCTGGTATTACACAACATTACTGAAAAAGACTCTTTACACTGAAATAGTTCTGTGGTAAATTATTCCTAGACACAGTGGATCTTGACCCACTCTTCCCCACTAGGTGCAGAAGTTCTACCTTCTGTCATTACCCATTTCACAGTTTAAAGAAGATGGCACTAGAATTGATTTTTTTCTTGTTTTCTCGTGCTCCCCCATCTCTTGTTGCCTTCTATCTTACACTTTTATTTTCTAAACGTAATTTGGACATGGCCAATTGCTTTGATTTTCCTTTAGATACCTCCTGTGAGAAGGCCCTAGCCCATGGCTAAGGTTGTTGGATGCTACCCATCGTAGCAAGTAAATAAGAATCTAAACTTCAGAGAAATGTTCATGCCCTACCTTGTACATGGCTGTTTTCTGCTTTAGTGCACCACCTCTCCAAACTCAGAGGGCTCCTTTCACCTTGCACTGTGTGTTGCAATTGCTTCTCTTTCCCACCACAGACCATTCCAGTCAAATCTTTACACATTTGTTTGAACTGCTCTTTGTGATGAGGGCGCACAAACATGTAAAACCCTGTCCAAAAGAAAATACAGTTAACATAAATGCCTGACCATGGAAGACTTGTCGTTTTGGAGGCAATTCTTTGGAAGCTGAACAATATCATCCATATTCCTCAGAGTATCTTCAGGTTTGTGAAAAACTTCATCTTTTTCATTTTTTTTTTTTTTAGTAATTACAGGGTTTTCCTTGCCAGTAGACAGATGAGTATTTGGTATCAAAAACAATCTCAACTGACCCAGAATTTTTTCCATTCTCTACAGCTAACCATAAACATCTGATCCAGTCCTTCAGCTGACAACTGATCTAGCAAAAATCAAGCACATACGCAATATCTGAAAAACCTTTCTCAGAAAGGAAATTTCTCTTTACTGTTTGGTTGACAAGGATTCACAACCCACAGATAAAAATTCTAAAAAAATCCCAATTATAATTTACTGCCAAGCACACAATTCCACCATGAAGCCCTCTCCAGTCAAAACATCTGTTCAGTAAGGACACTGACTCTCTGTAAGAATGCTCAGGGGGAGATTATGACTCACAGTGCCACACAGTTCATTTCCCTCTTGCTCTTCGTTGTGTCAGGAGTGATCTGATTCGTTAACACAACAGAAAAATTTGGTTTTCTAAAAATTTTGAGAGATTAGGACAACAATATCCCACTGACCCTGAAGAGAGATTTTGTACAAACAAATAAAACTCCATCAGTGTTTCCCAGAATATGCTGTGTGCATTACTTCCGACAGAGAAGTTCACAGCAGAGACAGGGAAGAAGGTGAAACTGAGGTGTTACATAGCACAGTAAGAGAGGCCCCCATCAAAGCAGTCAAGGCCAGCATACAGCCTATTATTTGCAAACTAGCTATGAACAGTGAAAGGTTATTGCTCACATGAGATCATAGCACCTACATGTTATTTTCAACTAAATAATGGCTTTAAAATAACCCTTACTTCGTAGGAGATCAAAGTCTTCTGGCCGCTCAGTGGTGAGGGCTGCTATCACTGGTATCATAGCATCGTAGTTATCTGTCTTCTTGTAAGTTAACAGCGCTTCGTAGAAATGGCTGAAAGTGCTTTTGTCCAAAACCTTTTTCACATCATTGAGATAGGCAGTCCTGAGGACCTGGAGGTGATCTCTCCTAGAGCCTGAAGCTTTTTCAGTGTCTTTACTTGGACCTTGACCAGCCTTATCCCCTGAGAAACAAAGAACACAAGATGAGTAGGGCTTGGGGGAGGAACAGAGGCAAACAGGTGTATCAATTTCTCTTTTAATTCAGAGGGGTTTCCTGAATTACTTCCATGTAGTAAAGTCAACACTGCTTGCATAGTCAAATGCTCACCTCTGACCTGACCTTAGGCAGAGCCAAGACCTGTTACTGACAACAGCAACTTGGCAAATTAATTCTTGGGAACCCCTTCGGTGTATTTGGGAGTTTCTGGATCGTTGAGATGGAGAAATATTCCAGACAGTCACTTTGGATGAGAAAAAGGAGACACAGAGGATGCTGTGCTTCGAGGTCAGCAACAAACCAGGTTTTGTGCTACTAAATGTACATGCCTTACATATAAAGGCATGTACATATGGATAAAATGTATTATAAGAAACTGATTTAGATTAACCAATCACATCTTCTGGTACTTAGGTATTTGTTCTTCTCAACAAATAATGAGCTTTTAAAAGATGGACTTAGTTACACTTCTGGAAAAGGGAAAAACACGGGTGTGAATTTTATAATCTGTAGCTTCTCCCAGGAGCATACCCCACTTCGGGAGTCAATCACGGAAATAGGACATACATTTATTGCTGTTATTTTTAAAATTACGTTTAGTGGACACAAATTTCTGGGAAAAGTCAGATCTCACAGACCTCAGAAAAAAACACCACAAAGGCCCTGTTTCATGCAATAGTTCTTAAAATTCAAAAGCAAAACAAGGAAATAAATCAGAAGAAACAACATGGCTTCACAGATGAAAGGCTTTTAAAGCCTGCCAGGAAACATTGGCTTTTTATTTACTTACTTATTCTAAAAAGAAAGGATTAGGCTTTGATTATTCTCCATTCTCTAAAGAAAGACATCTAAGCTGTCCAGCTATCCTACTCATTTCCTTATGAGAAATACAAAAAATTCCCAGCTGTTCCCAGGAAGATCTATAATCAAATCAGAGTTGAGCCTTTGACTTCAAAGGTAAATACTGGACAGTACAAGATTAGAGGGATGCATGCAGAGATTATGTGCAATTGTGAGAATATATTTGCTAATCTCAATTTCTGCAGAAAAAAGATTGTCCATATGAGGAGTGTATGCATTGCTGATAACAAAGCAGGAACTGTTTCTTTCCTCATACCTGGATTCACATTGACCTCATCTAAAATTACATTCCTTAAATGACTCTCATTCACAAACTCTGGACAAACAGGAAACCCCCAGCAGTCTCATGCTCAACTTGCCCTTTCCCTCACTGAGATATGCCAGGTCAGTCTCTAGTGCAAGCTTCTGGTTTTAGTTGGTTTCTTTCATATTCACCTTACTTTAAGTTATTAGCTTTTGTGTTTGTTTTGCACAATCCTTGCTGAAAACTCTCAATTACCATCACTTCTATCTGCAGACTGAGATCTACTATACAATGTGAACACAGGAAACATTGGTTCCCAACAGAATTTATGGTCAACAACAATATAAAACATAAAAACACGACATGCATGTTATTTAACATGAAGTGTACCTGCACTTGTCAGTCCTGTTGTCAAGTGAAATCCTCCCTGGTTCAAGTGGAGTCCAGGGTTCAGCTGCGTGGATGAGTCCTTTGAGAATGTTGTTTTCTGCTGACTCTTTTTTCCTTCTGTTAAATCAAGCCAGTCCGTTAACAGTGAATTTAGGGCAGAAAGAAAATAGAACAACGTATTTCAAAGTATGTTGCTTTGTGCTGAAAACACTAGGGGATGTTGACGCATTTCTTTTCTAAGAGGGGGATGAGCCAACACCCTGCTTTTTTAGCACCTTAATGTTCTAAGATTTCAAAAGTTTCACAAAGTTTTGAAACCTGCAGACTAGATTCAAGATCTAAACAGATATCCGTAAAAAGCCCTTTTGAAATAAGACGGCATTGTTACTAACTATGCAGTAACTAAAGCTCAGGCATCTGCATATGCTAACAGGAAGGTGGGCAAGAGGATCATGCAGAGCAGACTGAGCTCAAATTTTGATTCATCAAAATTGCTTTCCGCCCTTGCATATCTACATAGTAGATGCATCTTGCTCTGTGGTTGGACAAGGCCCATCAAAGGATACAAATGCACAACACTGAATCAAGCTCCTCACCTGTTTTCTTTGCCAGTCTCTCTCTCTCTTCCTGCACGAGGCTGTGTTCAGGTTTGTAGCCACAGCCCGCTCCAGTCAGATTGCAACATGCTTCATCAAACTGTTTTTTATGTTGAGGTCGAACAAACTGGTAAAATTCTTCCATTAGAGGGAGGGAGGGGAAAAAAAGAAAATAAATCCACAACAGGTAACAAATGCTACAGAAATTTATGACAGTAGGACTTCTGGGTTAGGTACCAAGAAAATAAAGCATAGCCAAATAACTTAAAATCTACATGCTGTTCTTCAGTGCTTATACAATCAGCACACTTAAAAAGCACGTAGAGGTCAATTATAGTGCAATCATCCCACAAAGCGGTAGGTAATTATTTTTTCCAATGTAAAATGGAAGTAGGTTACTTCTCAATGAAACAGGTAGTTGCTGTAAAAGGTTGTGAATTACCTCATAAGCTGTGGGGTCAAAGTGTCTGCTAGGCAGGTAGCAAAGAACAGCTGACGTACTGTTCATTTACATGTCACCTTGCTCCACTGTAAAATGCTTACTAGCCAAAAGCCTAAACCTCACTGCAAGTCAAATGAACTTCAGACTTCACGTGCCTGCAACTTTGGACAGCTTGACTAGTAAGACAGGCAAATTGGGAAACAGACTGTGGCCACTATTAGTACTAAGAGCTCGTATTTAGCTTCTAATTTCTTAACCTTAAAAGTTAACCTTAAACAATTTACAAGATGAGTAATATTTTATTTTTTAAAAGATGAACAAAGTCACAGATAAACCTGTCAATTTGCTTCCATGCACAACAAACAATCAGTGATACTTTCAGATCCCTTCCCACCGTCCTCTCCTGCTTCCTTGCTAATTACAAGATGAGTAAATAATTTACACTCAAATCTTACTGTGCTCTTATAAGGAAACTTTCTGTAAAGTAGAAGCAGAAGAGCCGGAATCAGATGTTTTATTTTAAAATATTTTTGAAAAAAACAAACAAAGAAAGTCCCTACCAACCAAAAAAACCCCACAGAAACGAATGAGGGAAAATTCAGGAAAGTTTTGTCCGACTCATTAAGCAAGAGGATGTACAGAAAACTTCCATTATTCCTTTTGACTTTCACAGAGCTGGCTCCATTTCTTTCTGCATTTCCACAGATCAAAATTATTTCTAATGTACTAGCAGAAGAATTCAAAAAAAAAACAGATAGCTAAATTATCCTGAATATAGCAGAATGACAGATTCCATCACTTACTTTAGGACATAAGCAACACTCAAACAAAGGTGGTCCTCAATAAATATACTAATCTTGTATGGGTTGCTAAGACATTGCAGGTCACTAGAAGTAAAGCCTTCAGCTTTTCACTTTCCTATTGCAATATATGCACTATTCTCATGAAGCATCATCTACTGAAAAAGAAACATTAACGGGGTAATTGACTTTCAGTCAATAAAAGCATTGAGTTTCCAGCTTCACTCCATAAAGACTTTCCATCTCATTTTCTCACAACTTTAACAGCCGTGCTCCAGTTCCCTCCTCTATTCAAAAGCTGACCATTCTCAATTTGATAAAATTGAGAGGGAAAGGAAAATGCACAGAGAAAACAAACTGTTAAACTAGAAGAAATGTTGGTGGAAATCTAGTTCCTGTCAATACAGTGATCACAGAATAGTTTTGGTTGGAAGGGACCTTAAAGATCACCTAATTCCCACCCTTCTACCAAGGACACTTCCAGAGATGGGGCATCCACAGCTTCTCTGGGCAACTTGTTCCAGTACCTCAATGCCCTTGGAGTAAAGAATTTCATCCTTCTATCTAATCTAAACCTACGCTCTTTTAGTTTAAAGCCATTGCTCCTCGCCCTATCACTCCAGTCCCTGATAAAGAACCCCTCCCCAGCTTTCCTGTAAGCCCCCCTTAGGTATTGGCAGGCCAGACATTAAAAGCCAGGAAAATACCAGGTAAACCTGTAAACTATCCGTGCTTGTCCAGATCACTTATACTCATCACTATTTAAATAGAAGATTTCTCTAGTATCCTGACTACTTAATTACTGCTTTAACACTGAACCCTTCTGAATGCATACAGCCAACTCCTGACAACCTTCAAGACAACACTCTTCATCTTACCTCCTTCCCTCCCAAATCACAGGGATTAAACCATTCTTCTTTTAGGCAAAGTTCAAAATAGCATAAGCTTCCATTGAATATATATTTTTTATTTCAAGCCTCCCAGTATGCAAACTAAGGTATAATAATTAGATCGAGAACATATTTTTTGTTTGTTCTGAGGATATAAAGTGATGAATGCTAATGGTTATTGCCCTGATTGATGTGTACTTCAAATGTAAAATGGTTCCTCATGAAATGCACAAGTCTATTTGAAAGACAAAGGTCGCGTCATATAAATTTTCTAGGGAACTTGTCATACCTCGTAACAAGATATGGTTTTTTTCATCCTCGATAAAAAGGGAACTCATTTGAGATAACATAGCATTGAAGTCATCTGTCTTCTTGTAGTGCTGAAGAGCCTTAGAGAAGAGATCATAGCTTTGTTGGCTTAGGGTCCGCTTCACTGTTGCAATGTACGACGTAGCTCTGGCCTTCTTTGGCTCAGTTGGGTCTGCTATCTTATCAGCTTCCTGCAAAAATGGGAAGATTTTTCAGTAGACGTGATGACAAGAGAAACTACTCTCACATGAATTCAGACAGAAGCAACAGATTTACATTCCACAAGATTCTTTAGACATTTGATACTTTAGGGAGGCAGAAGACATCTTAAACATGAAGTAATAACTGTGTGCCTTGGATCGCACATAGAACAATGCAATGCTTTCAACTAACATGCTACTGTGTCTCATGAAATAATTGTAGTCACCCAAAAAAGCACCTACCCATGTGTCATTTCCTGAAAAAAAAAAATATATATAGTTTCAGTGCCACAGAAGAAACATAAATCTAACAGGGCCTGTCTCCTCGAAGAATAGAATTAACTGAAAAATGTAAATGTCTGGCTATACAAAGCATGAGATCCAAAGAATGGAAGGTGTTTACTTATTTCTGTTCCTCTAAAAATTTCTTTAAGACGCTATAAACACATGCAAGCTAGATTGCTGTCTAGTATTAGGAAACATTTTTGTTGTATAACAACAAGCAGCAGGGACTTGAAAGAGATTCAAAACAAACCCTTCTTTATGAAAGAGTCTGCATTATAACATGCTTACACATTTTGAACATATACACCCATGACCCTTGACACACATCAGGCCAAAAGAAATGTCACCGGGGCAATCCTCTGAGGCACGAGTGTATTATTTTCCCCAGCTGATTACCCTACCTATTTGTAAAACATTAGTCCCTCTAACAATTGTGAACATTCATTCCCTCATGGAAGAAAAGGAATGCTGCTATACACCTACTCCAATGACAAAATTGACTGCTTCAGAGGAATGTTTCCTAGAGAAGGCAGCCAAGACTTATTTCACAATTCTATTCTTAGGAGAAGCCTTATTAAGAGAAACAAGACGTACTGCAACCTCGAGGGCTAGGCTGATTCATCATGACATCAGATAGCCACAAACTGCAAACACAATCTTCTGCAAAGGTGTTTCCTTTCTCACACCTTGGATACCATCAGCCTCAGGATCTGTGACTGCTTTTATGAGTGTTGGATGCCAAGTGACTGACATCCTCTTTGACAGAGAGAGCGTACCTGGTTAGGACAGTACCTTGGACAACTACTGGCATCCACAATCACCCAGGGAATCCTCACAAATTTGTCATGGCTCTCAGGCAACAAGGTGCATCTTGAGTTTACCATGGTGTCTCAATCCTCTTTGGAGACAATGCACAATAATGCACAACCACAAGCACAATGCACAACAATGACCCACCACAGGTGGTGTTACAATGTAGTCACCCAAACAAAACTGGACAGTTATACTATTTGAGGTTCTACCATCAATCAAAAAGAACGAACTACCCACCACACCGGGTCAATGGGAGGTGACTTTTGCAACGTAGTCACAGGCTGAGCAATACTTTTAACCTACTAACCCTACCTGACCGTGTGCTTGACTGGACCTGTGACGTCCAGATTTGAGAAAGAGCATGACAGAAACAGATTTCAGATGTGTGCTAATGAATATTTATAATTTGGAGAAAAAAAAAAACAGAATTGTTTTGGCATCATTGTCAGTCTACATCAGTCATCTGTCTGCCTGGAAATTTGCAGTTTTTAATTACAGCATTCTGCAGATCAAAGGGATGGCACAGACACATGAAAATACATACTGGATTGCTGACTAGCTTTATTTTCTTCCTTCCTCCTTTTTGCTCATCTGTTAACCTCTTCTCATGCTGTAGGGATAGTGTTGACAGACGTTGGGCCTGCAAAGATTAAAAAAGAAAAAAAGAAAATTCACAAAAATTGCTTTTCCAAGTTATTACCCACTTAACTTAGCCATTTCCGGCACTAAAGCTTGTTAACCCAGCTTGTAACACCATTCAAAAGTGAATCAAATCAACCTAAATTATTGCAACAGAGCCTGGGGCACTTACCTCTTTCTAGAAAGCAACCATACACTGGATGCTTCAGAAAGAGGGACCAAAAGAGAGCAAATTAAAAACAAAGTTGGTGTTGAGGGGGCAGATTCCTGATGAAGCAAAGCTGGACTAAGGGCTAGCTATTTCAGGGTGGGCCTGGCAGTGTACACGTAGGTGCGTGTTCCCGATGCCTCACATGCCCCTTCATTTTCCTGCCTGGAAGTACTTCTCTTCTGAAGAAACCCTACATCAGGGTTCTTGGGATACTAAGAAAAGAAGCCTAAGCAGTCTTGTAGAAAATATCAGGGCAGATGGGATAAGGTAGCATTAAAAACACTTGTGGTTTGACCAGTTCTTAGTGCTCCCCATTCCCAGCAATAAATAATTGCACTTGTACTGCAGTGACAAGGAATACTGGTATATACAAAGGTCTAAAAGATAAGTGAGTGGGCACAAGCAAGAGGAGTGGAATTGCTTAATGGCAGTCTCCCCAATATGAGCACAAACCAGTATCAACCACATTAAAAGCACTCATCTGAGCAACATAAAGCTGGGGGATAGCCCCATACTGCCAGCTGATTTCTACATACCTTTTGAGAAAGCAGGTAATGTCAAGTGATTGATTTCTTTGCTCTTGCCCAATAAAACAATTTCCTAGTGAGTACGTGACTATCAGTGTGTTTACAGAACAGTGTTTGTTGTTCATTTGTGAGAGAAACCAGTGAAACACAACAGCATTCCTATACAACAGTACTCCTGTACTCCACTGTGGCTTCTAAATGTCTATTCAGATCATAAAGCTTCGGAGACAAACTAAATTAAACACACCTAAAACAACAAAAACAAACAAAGCCCTAAGTCAGCCAGCAACCTCAGATTTGACAGTTTGTAGAGCAAGTTGCTGATACTCAGAAATACAGCCTTCAGCACACTCGTAACACGGCACGGATAGTGAATCCCAGACAAGTCTGACCAGGGTATGCTCACATTTAAATATATTTTAAGTGTCATGTAACGGAATGAAGAATTGGAATACAAGCTGCAAGTCAACCATGTATGATACATGCAGTAAGTCACAAAAAGGCCCAGAGACATCTTTTTAATCCCAGACTACACATAGGCTGCATAGTTAGTAGTACAATGCAGAAGAAATACTGCTTCCACAAGGCGTATCTCAGAAGGAAAACTGGTCAAGGGAAACTATCAAATCATTCTTTGAATGGAATCAGAGACTATTTCTTGTATTTTGATTTGAGATCACAAAGGCTTGTTTTCTTAGAGGGTGTTTTTCCCCTCCAGGAAATTGTTTCATAATGACAGCAGCTTGATTTCCATACTTAAGGATACAGCATAACCTTGATAAAGGAAAAAAATGGTAATACAGCCCCTACGATGGGTGGTGAATAAAGATGAGAAAGAACACCAACCACGTTATCAGTCCAAATCCAAAGTGGTTAGCAAAATCAGCTCAACACAAGACTTGTAGAATGAAATCTGGCTCCCTCAGAGGCACTGCGTGTCTCAGCACCACACACCCCAGATCTCTGGTGCCAGCGGTCAGCAATTTAGGTGCAGCACAGAAAGACCCCCCAGTCTTCTGCAAGTCACAGCTGAGCAGCAATGCAATATCAGAAAGCAGACACGAGCTGACTCACTGCCAAGCCATTCGGACCATCAACTTATCTGACTTGAGGAAATCCTGAACTAGACCAAAAGTAGTACAGCCGTGTTAACAGGACACTGTATCCGAGTGACCCTAGAGATATTTCAGGCTTTCCAAAGAATAAGTTCAGGTGTCCATACCACATCATGCCTAGGCTGCCCATGGGCGATGGATCTGATTTCTCATCAGCTGCACACAAGTAAATGTTCTCTGTTCCTGTTTGTTTCTCAAAGCTTGTACATTCCCCCTCTGTTCTGAACACATCCCTTAGGGCTTTTTAGATATTCCTTAGACCCTACACCTTCCCTTAAGCAAACTGCTTAGGTATGCTGTTCTAGACATTTCTGGAGTCTGAAACCAGTCATCAGCCAAACCAAGTGTACAAGGCAGCAGTTAACTACCCCTGCTGATAGTAGTCAGGCAATATAGAGCTACCACAACAACTGCAAACAGGGACTTTTGAGAAAGCAAGAACACAGCTCAGTCAGTGATGTATCAGAAACCCCAATCCAAGAGGAAAGAAATTGAACAGTGCAGACGTTTTCTTGATCTTAACGCAGTAATGGAATTCTCATTTCGAAAAGAAACTCCACAAGTCTGCAATATTAATTTTCTGAGACAAGTAAAAGATCGTCATCTCAAAGCACAAGTACTCATACATAAACACACACCCCTTTTTTTTCGGTTCAGTATCTGGTCACACAACAAGTACTGACACAGATTCCACCCAGGTGAAACTGCATATTTACCAACCTCTTCTTTGAGGGCTCTTTGCTCTCCAGAGAGCATGGTTAACTTCCAGGAATCTACACGGTCAGCAGTACAAGTGTGCACTTGTTGCTCCTCCATTTGAATGCAGCAAGGAAACTGATGAGCTTAATTATAAGAACTTGCAGTTTCTAGTGCTGATTATATTGAGTTTTTCTTAAAAGAGGGTTGAACTGGTACTTACATTAATACCAAATTCATTTTGCTTTAAAGCCTACAATTTTTATTTATAATTAAGTATTTTGTTACAGCATGGTCATTACCTCTTCCTCTCCTGGCAAGCCACTTTCCTCCTCTGCAGCTTCACTGCTCTTCTCATTGCGCTCCAAGGCATCCAAGAGCCCAAGACATTGTTTTCTAGGTGAGAACAATTTTTCTTCATATTCCATGCACAGGCTAGGTGCTCCATCTCCACTTACTGGCATTACTGCATAACACAGACGACAAATCAACTTTTTCACGTTATCTCTGACATTTTCTTTGATGTAACAATGCCTCAAAATCTTATGTAGCAATCCACAGTTTGGTGTTACAGCTAATCAGTGCAACTGAAAACCCGTATTGGAAGAAGGAAATGCAGCTTTTTTCCCCTTATAACTCCAATCACATATCCCAGCTTATATTTTGAGATGGGTCTACCAGTTGTGTGGATGAAAGGTAAATTGTTCAGCAAGCTCATCTGACTTGCTCTGCAATTGCACAATAGATGGATTCAACTTATGGGAAGAAGAATAGCTGCACTGTTGGAAATTGAGGGAGAAAAAGGTGGTGGCCAAGGTAATTCCTTTCCAATGACAATCTGCAGTCATATTTGGCTTGGACATAATGTGAAATCTCACTCTCAATCTCACAGTCATAACTGTTTTGGAACCACAGGTTTAAACACAACTTCATTATTCTGTTCAGAAACAGGGAGCAAAACAGAGTGGAACATTCTGAACAAGTATCTGATGTGAGAAAGACTTTATTATTTTGCATTAGCTTATCACAAGTTTTGATATACTGGTTTTCTTCAAGGCCAACACCTGCTTCCTATTTTCTTAGCCAGATCACTGTGTAAGAGTCATTTAAACAACAGGTTGGAAGGTCATATGAAAGTCAGTGTTAGTCAGAACAGTTCTCCAGTTTTTATTTTTAAAAGTATCTATGATACTCCAATAAACTCCTTCTCTTCTTTAGGATGCCCACTCAGGGCACATCAGCCTCTCTGCTCGGTAGTTGCAATTGGTCCCCCTGTTTCCTAATGCCAAGCTATATCCCTTCTGATCAAACTTATACATTGGTCTTTAAGCCTTCCTTGCTTTGTCTCCCATTCCAGTTTCTAGTCCCTTGCTCCTCCTTTTCTTTTTTCTTCTGTTTGTCTTAAAGCAACAACAAAAAAAGTGCATTTGTGAGGACCCAAACCTACCTATTCTTTTCCTCTTCAAACTGGGAACATGGTCACCCAAATTGTTGGCTTTTTCCAGGGAGAGGATCTGCTCTGATGAAGTAGATGGTGCCAGATCATTTTCACTCAGAGAATCAGCAGAGCCAGAAAGGCATTGTGGCAGGGGTGGGGGCATCTGCAAGCAGTTTACAAAATGTTACGATAGGCAAAAGCTACTCTTCCACTCCACTTCTTTTGCATCCAAAAATCCCAGCAACAACCTGAAGGCATCTCATTTTTTCCCAATAATCTTGCTGTCAAGAGTTTTTAAGCATTCTGGTTTTATGTTTTTGATGACAGGATCAAATAACTACAAGGTGATGCACACAGATGAAGTAGAGTAAGCAGGCTTAGTGCTAAGTGACTGGTAACAGAGAAGGGGTTGTGCCACTGTTGAGGAACAATTGCTTCTTAACACTACTCCTGCAACACGGCCCCTTCTGGCAAAGCACGTTGGGTTGTAGTTTTTACATACCACAAAACTCCTGTTTATGATCAGAGAAGATCAACTCATCCAAAATCCTTAATCTGTAATTTATTATTTTGAACATTTCATTTGGCTAAAGTATCTTCCAGGAAATCATCCAAGTCCGTTGTGAAAATTTAAATGTTTTTTTTAGTCTTAGTCTCCATTTGGGGAACAAAGAATTCCCTGTTCTGGCTTCCAGACCATTTCTGGCTATGCCTTTCTCCAGTGCATTAGAAAGCCTTTTTATAAGGATTACTATTTATATCAAGGAACTACTACTGAGAAGGAGAGCTTCTTAATGCTGAGAGAGAAATCATAATAGTTAAGACGACCCAGTGATGAAGTGTAATACCTGCTGAGTTTGTCTCATTCTTTACACCAGTCAGCTTAGATCTAAATTTAAGGGCTGTCAAACCCTTATTTCTTTCACACATATGACTTTTCCCAGAAGGTGAGAATTTTTTTTGATGCTAAAATCAGTTTTGGTATTTGTATGCCATCCAGTGAAGGCACTGTTTATTCAGGAGGGACTAGAAAAGGAAGTTTTTTTTTGTGATCTAACTTGATGAGTTGTGCAGCATGACCACATATCCTGTCACAGCTCATTCTTGGAGGAAGATAAGGCATACCTCCTTTCCTGTAAAGTTTCCAATGCAAGATGATGCCCCAAAGAAAGGCTGTTTAGCAGTAACAAGTGACTCCTTCACGTATCTCACGTCTTAGAATTCCCAGTTTCCAACATTACCAAAAAATCCATTATTATTTTTTATTTAAAGATACTTGCAATTTCTTGAGCAACACGGAAGAACATGGAGACACTTCTGACTGCATGCCCAAAGTT
Source organism: Stictonetta naevosa (assembly GCA_011074415.1). Lineage (NCBI taxonomy): Eukaryota > Metazoa > Chordata > Aves > Anseriformes > Anatidae > Stictonetta > Stictonetta naevosa. Next base: position 13,730,209 of record CM021716.1, read on the forward strand.
GTCATAAACATTCACATAAGGACGGACCCACGAAGGCAGCTTGCCTCTTACATCGCTGGTTGTGAACCTGTGTAGGAGTAGAAAAGGAGAGAATTATTTGCCAGATGGCCTAAATGAATTAAACAAATTCATGGTCCAAAAGGACAAGAGAGGAGCAGCAAGATAAAAAGGATTGAAACAGTGAAGTAAATATAATGGGATGATGTCTGCACTCAGGAGAAAAGGGCTTTATTGATACCAGGTACTGGGCAATGACCCAGTTCCTATCTTTCGCCCATAAAGTCCTCAACAGGCCTCAACACTGAAGGCTATCAACTGAAGAACTGTTGTTTCAGCAATATAATATTTCCACATTTTCCTCCTCCTCTCCAGAACTGCAGTTCTGGTATCTGCCTTCTCGAATGAGAGATGGAGAAAATGTAAAACTTAAGTTGCAATCACACGATTTCCAGTAGCATGGAGTGAAATTCTAACTCTTGCTGTGAGCATTTTGTTTTTTCTTTTAAAAGACTTACAAACATAAATTCAGCAAGTTAGCTTGTTTTGCAGTAATACCATTAAGCTCTCTCTGCAGCTCCAAGACAGTATATTTGGGGAGCAGAAGATAACAAGTAATTGAACTACTTTAAGAAAATAATCATCTTACCCATTAAATAAAATAATTCAATTACTTATGAACTGTAGCCTTCTCCGAACAGTAATGTCAGCACATTTACATACAATATAAAAACACACATTGGGTTACAAAGATATTGACTTAAGTTCATGTTCCAGAACCAGGGTTTCACCTGTGATCACACAGGAAAATAGCACCATAGTCCTGGCGATGTCTGATGACTCTGCCGATAGCCTGATTAACAGCCCGGGAAGCTTGCTGATTGTACCACTCACGCCCAGATAAATACTGCAATAGGTGGGAAAAAGAATTAACATTATTTACCAGGTGAAACATTCTCCATGATGTACAGTTATTATTTCTTTCTAAATCACTACAAAAAAAATCAGGAAAAACTTCTGAGCAATCTCTAAAAGCCTAGGAAAGCCAAATACTTTGCCTCAAACATCACACCTGGCTTATGGGACGCAGAAGACTCAACAAGTAATACCCAATTCAAGGAGCTATTTAGAATATGATGCACTGAGAGCTTTTGTACTACAATAGACTGACCGTATTTTTTAATAATTAAGAGCTATCATGCAGGATTTATAATGCCATTCATTCTTATGCCTGAAGCAATACCAAAGAAATTAACCCACAAACAAACCAGCCAGCACAAGCAATTTTTCTTGCCCACCCTCTTTCTAGGTGAAACAATTCCCTCAGAAAGGTACACAGATGACATGCACGCAAAGACTTCAATTGAAATTTTAATTACACCATTTTTTGGAGCCTGTATTTGATTGCAACCATGTCAGTGGAGACGGAATTTGGAACCCTTAACATTATCAGAAGAATGTGAATATGCTTGTGACAGACTCCCAGGGTTGTCTGAGTGTTTTGATATTCATGGTCCCACAAGGCTGGGAGGGTAAGAAAAGCCAAGTTCCATAGAGGGAGAAAGAAAGGCGCTACAAACCTGCAAGTAGCCAACAGTTAAGAACTGCCCATTGTTACCTGTGCACCCACACAGCTTCTTTTCATTTCATCTAGGAACTGCATCTTTAAAACAACCCTGGGATCCAAACAAGGAGGAAATGGAAGCCCAGTAATGATGACTCCTCGCCCATTTATGTCTGCGAAGTCCAAGCCTTCACTGGCCTGAAAAGAGTGTTTTTAATTACCAGCAGGATTTGAATTGACATTTCAGAGATGTTCAGCAGTTACTGGCCCTTTTTCTCCATTACATTAAATTCCTAGCCAAGTGCAATACATTAAGAATAGTTCAACCACATTTTTTGCTTTTATTACCAGGACTTTAAACTTGGCTTTTTTCCTCTAGGAAGCCCTGAATTATATCTCAGCTACCATTAAGGAATGTCTTATTCCTGGGTAAGCAGAACAGCTCTATTCAGAAGATTCTGTTTAAACATTCCATACCCTGAATTGTTAACAAGTTGAAATAAGAACTTGGCTAACCTTCTTTGACATTAAAAATGAACAGAATCATTTCAAAACAGTAATGGAAAGCTACCAGAAATCTGCTCAGAAACCACCAGATTCTAATTTCTTATTCACCAGATGTGCTGCTTACATCTGTACAAGGAGTTGTCGTCACTCATGGTCCTGTGCATGCTTATGTCCCATGCTATGCTGGCAAACCAGTGAACAAAATCAGAGAGTTGAACAGACAAAAATAATTTGGGGGAAAAAACGTTGGTTTGTTCTTCAGCTGAATCACTTTCCCACCTCATTTACCGTACTGCATAAACAGCTGTGGTACAGTATAGTATCACGGATGGATGGGGTAGAACCACCAATCTAGTCTGCTTAAAACAGCACAATCAACAAGAAGAGAAAGCACAGCATGCACTGTCATCCATCTGGAGCTATCGATTTTATCACATTCCCTAAACTAGTAAAAGAACTAGAGCAACTGTCCTAGAATCTCCTCTTTATAAAAAGGACTGGTTTTCTAGGTTTCTTTCAGGAAAGTGAGAACAGAAAAAGTTAGCTAAAACCTACTGTCAACATAGAAGCTGAGCAACAACATCAAAGGGAATCTTGAAGCAGTGGCTGAGAAGGGAGCTAGTTTAAGGTAGCTTTTGACAACATGGCCCGTTCGGTTTATCTTCTCAGGTATTTCCAATTTTGAAGTCATACTATTAACTCTTTGTCTACAATAAACAAAATAGTCTATCCTGCAGTTGTGCACTACTGAAAAGCATGATCTCTCCTAAGAATCCATTCCTCTGAGGGTGACATAGTATCGCTGGAAGGACAACAGAGTCCATTTACTAGAGTCCCAGCCAAAAAGAACAATAATTTTTCTTAATTGATCCAACAGCTACTTTGATGAAAACGGCTGAAGGTTCAAAAGATGTTGAGTCAAATTTCTTTCGGTAGACAGCAGGCAGCAGGAAAAAGACTCTAGGAGTAATTTGTGACTTGGCAAATATTTCCACTGGTATCACAGATCAACTTATCAACAATGCTAAATGTAAATGTAAGGTCACCAAATATTCCCTGGGGACCTGAACATACTAAAAATTTCATCTTCTAAATTGAGCAATACTTCTTAGTTTTCAGCAGTGTTGTTATAACATGATTGACTGCAGTTGTTTCTTTTAATCCTCCTCTTAAACTCCTGTTCTCATCTGATGAGTCAAGTTTGCTGTGAGCAGCCAACAGGAAATGTATCGTGATGCTCATCCCCCTTAAAGAACTCAGAGGTGTATCTCTTTGATAAGAACAGGAATTAAAACATACATATACTTGAAATAAATTTGAAAAGGCTTCAGGGCATCCCATTTATCTTCTTGGATTTTTTTCCACATATAACTACAGTCACACAACGCAAATGTTCTTCTTAAATCCCAAATGATGTCCTGTCCACTACATAATCTGATCTCAAATAAAATAAATTCTCAATTACATTACCTTCCCCCGACATACTGCAAAAAAAGCAGCTCCGTTGGACTTAGGACAGACAATTTTATCATAGTATGCATCCATTACCTAAAAGATAAACTAGTTTAAGTAAAAATTGTATTAACATTTGCATCTGCATAAATAGAAACCTGTACTAGGTAAACTTGACTTGTCCACCAAGATGTAAATTATGATTAATTTGGCTTAGTACCATTTTGTTTACTTTTACTAATTGCGAATATGAGAAGCTATTTGGTCATCAAAACCTTTATGTTACAGTCAAATCTAGAATACATATGGGGATACATAAAAGACTGATATCGGATACTTCTGATGAGAAGGTAGACTATGGACTGCCCTGTGCTTCTACAAATCCTTGAATAAAATCGGCAGGCAACGAAAGCAATTCAGGGATATTACTTACTCTTAGAACCAAACAGAGCAGCTATCAATAAACAAGCAGGAAAAGTGTGCAATTTTCAATAATTTAGAAAGTTAGGACAGGATCTCAAATAATATTCAACAGAACATGATTCACTAGCAAGCAGAGACCACAAAAGCAGATAAACATTCTTTCCCTATGAAGAAACCGCATTTTAATAAAGTCAGCCTATAAAATTAATGTTGACCCTGAGGTTAGAGAGGGAAAATCCATAAACTACAGCAATCTAGGTCGAGAATCTCCTTTAACAGTTCACTAACAGGACAAAATACATGAGGTAGCCTCAATACTGGTTTAGACAAAAATCAGAACAAATCCTACCTACCATCTTCTGGTGCTACTCCTGTTTTTGCATTATGTTACCTTGTTTAGTTGTGTGTCCACTTTTTTAGCAAAGGAACTTGTCCAGAATGTTCTGTATTCTAGTGTTTCCAAACTAAACCACTTTTCTTTAACTTTGACTTCTTACCTTTGGAAACTTTTATGGAGCAAGGAAAATTCTCAGAATTTTGTCCCAAGGGTAATAAGTATCTGTTTGGTCTCTTTCTCTGGGGAGAGCGCCCTTGCACAAGCATCAGTACCAATCTGCTACTTAAAAGCATTTTAATCACACAGGTACTGCACAATTCGATAAACACCCAAAGCATGACAAGGTGGGAGGCAATGGTCCACAAACCAAAGATGCCAGCTACTGAAGTGACAGCTTTCTGCTATGTCAATTACTCAATAAATGTGCGTGGTAGCTGCTGTTATACATCACTGGATTTCAAAGGAAGACTGTACCCTGCACAATTAGGTGAAAGAGTAAAGGAAAGATGAATAGAAAAAATGTAGTCCAAAGAAGCTCTTGGAGCATTTTAATTTTATCCTAGGAACATGCAGTTAGCACCTAAGCACATGTTAGAGAAGGTATTTAAATATCACAATAACTTGTGGAAACATTACAGGTATGTGATGCAAATTACCAACCTCTGCAAAGCTTCCTTTATGCTTGGGTTCCACAAATATTGGCTTCACTTCTTCTATTCTTTTAGCAAAATCATGCTCCTGTTACACAGATGATGAACATATTAGAAATGCCCATGTGAAAGGAGACGTATACCAGAAATGACCAAGGGAAAGGAAATGGTCAGGGGTAGTCATCACAGATGTCTCCCACCATCTGTTCTGCTCTTGCCAAACATATGAGGAGATGGGTGCAGAAACACACTATTCTAATGACACCAAGAAAACAGGGGTTTTTCCACAGGTGCTGCAACTCAAACATTACACTGAACGGAGGTCCGTTTATTTTCTGTCCAACTTGCAAGTTCCTAACACTGACTTCTCAGAGACCCACCCTGTGTTATGAATAAAACAATTCACTTAAAAAAAAAAAGATATCTTCATCCCAGCATTCACTTTTAAGGAGGAGGAGCAATTAACTTACTCTCCAATAGTCCAAGCTCTTATCCATGACAGGATATGATGGGAAGAACACCAGCAGTCCATGAGGTACAACTCGCACAAGATTACCTGCAACAAGATAGGGAAACGGAGCTCAGAGCAGTTCTCTCCTGGAACAGAGTGCATACACTGTGCAAGAAACTTAGATCAACAACATGGCTTCTCTCCAAAATCTTTTCTGCTTTCTTGACATTGAAGTTGGTGTATTAGAAGTTAATTAAAAAAAATAATTTCAATAACCTTGTTGTCAAGGTATAAACTTCAGACTTTGTTGTTGCAAAAGTTAGTGTTACAGGTTTTCTAAAGTGTAGCGTTAACGGGATAAAACATGTTAGAGTACAACAAAAGTCTAGATGAATAGATACAACATTACCTGCTGTATTTTCCAATGCGACAGCAGGACCTATTGTCAGATCTCTAACATTTCATACACCTTCCAGTAATTTTCTAAAAACGCTGAACAACAGTCTGTTTCTGAAATCCACACACCTCACTTACCAATTGTTTTCCCCAGAGAAGATAGACAGTCCTCTGAAAACCTACAAACAAGAACAGTCAAGTACCATCATTCTATTTCCTCCTCTCCATTTTTAATGCAAATTAACTTCCTGATATTAATCTAAAATAGCACATACATACTCCCAATCACCCATGCCAAACACACAGCATTAGTAATACTGGCTACATGATGCTATTACTATAAATCTTATCGTTAGCACTGAAGATGATCTAAGCTTCAATATTATCAACATGTAACAAGTAGAAACGTGCAGCCATATGAGTTTTATGATTCATACTAATGTTAGGAGTGAAAGTTCTGCCGGAAAAGTCTGTAGATGCTCTGAAGCCTGACTAACGTTACTGAATTAGGTGTGGTGAGGCTTGGGGAGTAAACAGGGTGAATTTGGTTGCTATAGTTATTGTTTACTGGGGGTACAGGGGGCCCTGCCACACTAACACAGCAAGACAAGCAGGAAAGACTCAGATGGAGTAGTCAGGCTCAAGTCCAGATCATCAGGCAGTCATGGTGATGAGGAATGTCCAAGGTCAAGCCAGGAATGGAAGTCAGTAAACCAAGATCAGGTCCAGCGACATTGAGTGTCACAGTCCAGTGATGGTGAGGAAGGTCCACAGTGACAAAAGGACAAGGTCAAGAAGTCAGTCAGCAAGTCAGGGTCAGATCAACAGGGCTGACAGCCAGGTGTGGTTATGACAGAGCTGGAGACATACTTCTACAGCAGCGTGGGCATGAACCGAAGGCCTTAGCCTGAACTTAAGTGGAACTCCTGAGCCCACGCTCCACTCCTGATCTGTGGGTGGAGGCCCCTCAAGGCTGATCAGGGCCATTGAGGAAGGACTCTTGGTGCACTCAGTGCCCTGACACTCAATCCCTTCCAGCCTTCCACTTCTAAACTTGCTACAGTAGTGGTTAAATGGTGTTGTTATTCAGCACAGTGCTTGTCCAAGAAAACAACTACAGAGATCACTTATTTCACTAGAGTCTTCCTTCAAGAACCCAAAATGTAAGAACCCATGACCCCAGTGAACTTCTATGTGGAATCCTGCTTTACCTCCTTTCATAGGTAGAAGTGAGCACAGCTCCATCAGGTCCTTTGGGAATGATTCCAACCCAGAGCTGGTGTTTATCAATAACATGAGGATTCTCCAAGCGAACAGGAAAAGGGCTGAAGAAACAGGAAAACGAGAACCAAGTCATACTCACTCTACGATTCCCTATTAGCTACCAGTCCAGAACACTCAGAAATCCTGAGATAAAACAAAAAAAATCATGAGTTCAAATAATGCATTTTCAGTACCGTAGCTGTTTACACACCTAGGTACTTACATCTGCATTTCCATTGTAAATGATGAGAGTGGGGAGAGAGTCCCACTAGTAAGGATAATCGTCCTGACTCCTTGTCGAACAAGATCATGCATGCTATATCCAGGACTGAAACACCAATAGCTTAAGGTCTTTCCTGTAACAAACAAAGAGAAAACACTAAGAAGCAAGCCCATATAGAGGAAAAATCATGAATATGAATTAGTCATATTATAATTCATGACTAATTCTTAGGATATAGCACACAGCAGCATCTAAACTTCTAAAACTAAAAAGACCAGCTTATGAAGCTAAAATTCCAGATGTATGTGTGCTTTGCTTTGGTCTTTTCAAATGTAATTATTATGGCAATTCACAAAATAGTTTAAAAGGTCACTGCTCATTCCCACCTTAAGCAGATTACATTTTAGTCAGAAGATTGTTATAGAAAAGACAGAGCATCAGAACTTTCTGTCAGCAAGTAACAGGCAGATGGAGATAAAACTACTTCGTCCTCCATCCACTGACCCATTTTCTGCTGTCACTGACAACTGGAAGCGGAAGCATGGTAGGAGAACTGAGTAATACTGGGATAAAGGACAAATGACTGAAGTTACTCAAAAATACTTCCACCCTTGCACTTGGTTGAAAAGAAATCTTTCTCCATCAGGAATTTCCAAAGGCTAAGAAGTTTTCCCATAGTCTATCAATTTTCTCACACCCAACTGCCAAACCTTTCAACTTTTGCTCAAATCTTTTGTGGGATACGGATATAGAAATATGTGCCACACAATCTGGCATGCTATAAATTATCAACACAAAGGATATAAAGAAAAGCAGGTTAACTACACTACTGATATCTCTCATTGCTCAGCTTATAGCTGCACAATTGGTGGCCTCACTGAAAACTTAGCATCAGCTTTTCAGAGACATCCAAAAGAACCAGGAAAGGAAATGATCATCTATGTCAAGAACAAGAGCAGACAAATGAAACATTAATCATGCAAAACAGAAGCCAGAAGCTAAATTCAGTAAGAAATCTAGCATCCACATATCATGTGTGTGTCATTTAGATGTATACATGCTTTATTCAAAGACTATATTTCCAACAAGGAGCTGACAGTTTCAGGAAATCCCCAGTAATATGTCCCCAGTGAGTCACTTACTGCTTAGATTTACAAGAGAGAACATTTATTTTAAGCTAAAGCTTTATCCTTCCATCTCATTTGGGCATATCCAGACAGAAGATGTCTAGATGCTACAAGAATCATGTTCCAAAATTAAGCAAATTCTGCAGCTCTCTAATTCACACTAAGAATTTTGCAAACTCTGGTGCAAATTACAGTTAGGATCTGTATATGGAATCATAGAATCATTAGGGGTAGAAAAGACCTCCAAGATCATCTGGTCCAACCATCCCACTACCACCAACATCACCCACTAAACCATGTCCCTAAGCACCATGTCCAACCTTTCCTTAAACACCCCCAGGGACGGTGACTCCACCACCTCGCTGGGCAACCCGTTCCAATGCCTCATTACTCTTGCTGAGAAGAAATGTCTCCTCATTTTCAACCTGAACCTCTCCTGGCGCAACTTGAGGCCGTTCCCTCTAGTCCTATCACAAGCTACGTCATTTCCCCTCATGAGTCACAATTTATAGAGAATTATGTCCAAGGGAATCATTTCTATAAAATCCTTTAAAAAGAGCTATTCTAAAGAGGTTTGCAGCATTCCTATAGTCTGCTACACCACCACAGGGAAATGAGATCTGATCAGTCCTGGATGACCTCTGGATATAAGTCTCAACACATTGCTAGGCTGTTGCATATGTATTTGTGAATACTGTTTGAATTTGAAAAGCAGACATATCCATGTGTGCTTGCTAGATTGCAGAAGAACTGTGTCACTGCTTTTTATCATTTTTGATTGAAAATCCTCCAAATTATGCATTAAGCCTAGTGTTTCTGTTAGCCCTTTCCTGCACACATACTTAGAAAAATCTACTTAAAATTATTCCTGTAACTTGAAACTCTGATTGAGCAATACATCAGGAAAATGGTATCTGCAGATGACCAAACAGCACGTTTTAATGTTCAGAACAGTGAAGGGAGCACTTACGTTGTGGAAACACTTATGGGGACATTATGTGGGAAAAAAAAATCTGGAAAAGCATTCTTTGAAAAAAAAAATCACTTTTGCCCTTAAGAAAGGACTTCTGTGAAATGAATACTTACGTTCTCAAGAGCATTTCTTTGAATAATTAAGTAGATAGTTATGAGGCAAGGTATTCACAAAGGTCCTTGGAAAGTATTCTGTTAAAGAAGGCTTAGGCAAAAGGATCTGTGTCTCTCTTCTTTAATCAGAAAATGTTTACGAAATGGTTTATGAATGTTTTCCAGACAACTATTTATTAACAAAAATAAAAAAAAAATAATTAAAAAAAAACCACAAAACTCTTTGTTACAAAGCTTCAGAATAAGCCAACCAACTATAGCTCCTCCACTATATCTGATCAATTTCAACAGAGAACTTTCAATAATTAAGAACTTTTAGTGAATTTACTCATATAAAACCTTTGGCACACATTTTCAGTACCATATCTGTACATGAATCTTCTTGTAAAAAGGTAGTTACCGCCTTAGCAACACTAATTTTGCATTTAACACAACACAGTAATACAGAGAAATATAGCTCTTATGAGGATCTCAGAACATTTCCTAAACTTCAATGTCAATCCTCAAGGATTTCCTATTCTTACGCTGGTCTGAAGACCTTCTTTACACTCATACAATCAGCTGTTCCATAATGAAGATGATTTTCTTTCATTGGAATAACTGCACTAGAAGAACTCCAATGCAAAGTGCACACAGCAGCACTGGTAAAAGTATATTTTATATTGAGATTGCTTACGTCACCTTGACTTTAGAAGTAACCACACAAGTGAAAAGCGCCTCCTAGAGTCATCATAAACACAGCAGAGCTGTACTTAGAAAACTGGAAAGAAACATGCCGAAGCAATTCTAAAACTCTTCAAACTTATTAAATTCCCAAAGCCTTAAAAATCTACCCTGCTCTAGAGAGAGAGCTCCAGGACAACACGAATGCCCCATGTCTCCTTATATTACAGCAAATGAACAAAATGCAGAGCGGGATGTCATCAATTGCTTTCCCTTATTTGAATCGAAAGGAGCGGTTGAGTAGCTTTCAATGCAGCTTCTGCATAAGCCTGCCAGAGTACGAGTCCTATACCTTGTTTTTTTGCAGCTGATGAATCCCAGACATTTATCTTTTGCTTCTTCTGATTACCGTTATCCAGATGAATGTGTACCTGAAGGAAAACAACATTGACGCTCCTAGAGACTGCTGCAGAAACAGACTTGCACTTCATCCCTTGAAAAAGCTAGGTTATGTTAAGGGTAGTTAGTGTAATTAATGTCATTTTATAGTAATAAGGTCATATAACTTCCTATCTGTCTTTCATGTTTTGTTTTTAGTCTGTCATAATGCATCTGACAAGGAGCAAAGAAGCCTATCACCACTTCAGCAGCCATTTTCAGTCAGTTTACAGAAGCAGTATGTCATGGGCTGCCCTGAACAAAACCAAACACCACCGTTACTTGGGTATTGTCTACCAGATTATAACTTGTAAGCTAGAAAAAGTATTATTGCACTAGAAAGACTTCCTTTATCTGACGACAAAAACAGCCTCAAGTCTTCAACTTAATATGAAATTTACTTTTGACTTAAAACAAGATCTGTTCCTAAAACTCATTATAGCACCACAGTTGATGAGTCCCAAACTCTATCTAGATAAGGACTTTGGCTTTGTTTCTTTTTGAATGGCTGTACTGTACTTGGTTGGTATTAGGTTAAAGTAAAGTAATTCTTCAAACTTATTATTTTTATTGAGAGGAGGAAATTTCACTCAAGCCTTACGAAGAACTTCACAAATGGTACTGAAAATATGAGTCAGCCAAGAGATCAGTTTGCTGGCATAATACACTGATTCTTGCATAATGTGCAGTATCAACATTTTAATAATTAACATTTTCTGCACTTTCCTTATTTCATTTTAGATAAAACCAAAAAGTTTATTTAAAAATTTCTGTGTAGATCTCCCTTTTCCATAGAACCTAAACTAACCACACTTCCTTTGTTGTTTTTTTTTTTTTTTTTCTGGAAGAAATTACGTACCCCCCTTGTAGCCAACACCATAATTTGCAATACTATCCGCATCCTTCTCAGTCTTGAATACACTAAGCACAAGCATGAAATGCCACCATGGAAAAATGCAGGACTCACAAAGCTTTCCATACCTTATAGTATTTGGATATTGTCTGAGGTGGCACAAAACTTGTTGTGCCTTCTGGAGGATCGATGTTGAATACTGTCTGGAAAATGGACATAAAGAAACAGAAGTTTTAACAACGGTTGCTAGCAAAATCCCTAACATATTTTTGTAATGAGAAGTATCTCAAGAAAAATCACCATAGGGGTAACTAAATATATCTCCTTGCTTCTGTAATTTAATAAAAGCGGAAAATGATGAATACATTTTTACAGGCAATTTCTACTAACCACTTGACTTTCTCATTACTCCAAACAATACAAGCCAGTATCTAAATATATTCAAACCATACAAATGACAGTATTATTATTCACACTGTACTTGACTCCTGGCTGTTGATGAACATAACCACACTGCATGCTCAAGAGATCACAGAGAGTCACAACCATGTGTAAAAGAACTTTTAGAATTCCCTCAGTTGAAAATTTCAGTCATGATACCCTACGTTAATAATATTCGAGAAAAATCAAGTTGTAAGCATATTCAGTTGTCCATATTTTAGATGAAAAAGAAATCTAACAACTGTTCTGAACAGAATTATGCCTCTTATCTTTTCCTGTACATGATGTCTTATGACTAAGGATGATGATCTTTCAAACATATGGCATTTCATGAAAACAGCTGTGTTTCTCAAATATTTATAACTTCTGTTAATTTTTCTAAACAAAATTTCTCCAGACATCTAAAAGGAATTATCCAAGCTCACAAAAATATTAACTAGTTGCAATAAGAACGATGTTCTCCACTAGTCAGAAAAAACAACAACAACAACAAAAACCAGAATTCCTGGAAAAATAAACTTCTAAAATATAGCCAAAGACAATATGTACAAAAAAGATTTTAGTAAGTGTTCTTCTAAAAGAAAAATAATTTTAAAAATAGCTGCTACTAAGTTAACTGTGGAAATCAGAGCTCTGTAAGAAGGAAGTGCTGTTTTACCCAGCAAGGCATTGACTGTAACCTAGTCATATGTGGTAATTTGTTATCCTGAGATATTTTTATGTGGCAGATGATTTGCAGTAACTGTCTATGTGCACATTCTCAGCAGCAGAGGAAAAAAGATCTTAGTTTTCATTGAAAGATGTACCATCCAATTCAAATAATCTTTCATCTATCACAAGCTAGAAGAGCACACACAGACAATTACCTTTGGCCCCATAGCACCCTGTAATCTGTAGGCTCCAGCTACTAGCATCTGGCTTCTACTGCTGAGTCTCAACAACTTGCAGCTTTGAAACATCAAAAAACTAATTTAAATTTAAGGGTACCTCATGTTCCCCATGAAAGAACCAAATGTTTTCCGATTCACTGATTTCAGAGTGTCAGGTTCTAAAACGTGAGAAGTTTGGGTGAACAAAATCCAGAGATAACCACGGAAACAAACATACAAAAGCAGAATTAACTCTTATTAGCTTCTAGAATATGATAAAGAACAGCTCCAAGAAATTCCAAGAGACATTTCAGGTGAAAGTGTAATGAATCTGATCAACCCACAACACAAGGATTGTGGTAAAAAAGAACAAAAAATGCAAGTGCAATTTCTCTTCTATAACCTCTTTTGACCTGACTTCTTTGAGAACATTCCAAAATTCCTTAGGAGGAGACCCATTCCTATGGCACTGAAGCTAAAAATGCACAGCCTGTAGTAGCACTGAACTTGACAGGGCAGACCACACACGTGTTTCTCACAGATAAGGAGGATTCTGACACCCACACCACCAAGTGACTTGGGGAAAGCCAGGAAAACAAAGCATTTGCCACCCACACTGGTTAAGCTAGCAAGGATTGCTTTGATAGCGATTGTTTCAGAAAGCAGCAAAGTTTGAATGCACTTCTTCAATCGTAGTTTTTCATGGGTGTAATTCTGCGGATTCCTTTTTGGAATCCGGTAAAAGGCAGTTCCTTTTGCACAAGTGTGCTCTCCACCAGCACAGCTGGCTGGAGCATGACTCCACATACTACCAGGAGAGAAAGGGAGCACAGTAAGTCTTATTAAGTAAGAAAAGTGAATCATCTATTGGTTTTACTTTGCTAACAAGCTCACTGTCTGACTGTTCTCCTGCAAGTATCTAATACTGCCTTTTAGAAAAATTTTAAAGGTTAAAGATTACTCTTTTCTACTAAACTTCAGTTCTTGAAGACAAGGATTCACGTTTAAGGTAAGGAAGCAAGTAAAATCTTAGGTGAAAAGCAACAAATTAAATACTGTGTAACTCACACTTACTCTCTGTAAGATTTTGCTAGCAATGACCAGGAAGACAACATGAATGCTATCAGTACGTTTTGGTACAAATGACAAACCTGAGCTGTATCATTCAAAATAAAGAAATACAAATCCAATATCGTGCTAGAACTTTTAGAGAATGTGGCTAAATTCAAATCTGAAAGCAAAAAGGGAAATATGTGTGGGAATGTTATAAATCCTTCAGCAAAAAAAAGGAAAATTGAAGTACATAGTTGGTACTGCACTGAGAGAAAATAATTACATAGAAGGTTTTTTAGCAGGTGTTCTGAAAATAAGTAAGGATATTAAGCAAGAGCTCATTTGCTGCTGCTGAATGCAGAGTTGGACACAGAAGTAATTCAGTTTTCAGATTAAATGAATTGCTGTGGTTTTCCTCATTTTGCTGTCATATATATTTCACTCTTCTTTTGCCTGCATTTACATTATTTTAATCACCATTTTGGTCACTTCTGTGTTTACAGGAAACACAGATTACTCTTCTAAGCAGCATATTTTCCAGCAGAAAGATCTACGAGATGAGGTATTTCTGAAAGTCCATCACCTAACCTATTAGGCAGGCTACCAATGAACAGAACAAAACCAGAGAACTACAAAAAAAAAAAAAAAAAAAAAAAAAAAAAGACTGAATATTGACAGCCACAACAGTGTCTGAAGACTGGGATTTTTTGTATCAATTATAATTTTTAATAAAGAAAACCGAACCAAACAGGAAAAAAAACACATTAAGACAAGACAGAAAAGCAATGAGCAACACATTAAAACGTCATTATTATTATTGTCACCTACCTATTAAAGTTAATGGAAGAAAGATCTTTTTGATCCAAAAGAAACACAAGTATTTGGGAAGAAAAGGTCTTATTTCACTTATTAGGAAATGTCTATCTAATTCAACCTAAGACTGCCAGTGACTCAGGCAGCGGCAGATTTCAGGTTCTAGAATTACCAAGTTGCGGGAATACAGTGAACTGTATCCCAAATGCCAGCAGATTTTCTAAGATGTAACGGTATAGCTAAAATGCTATTTGAACATTAAGTTCTCCAAACTTTATTACTCAAGAATGACTCAAAAACATCAGAGCTTTGATCAACTTCAGTGGAAAACTAGAAATTGAACGTTCAGTTCCTGTGACACTGACAGGAGTTTTACTTTACTGATCCTTTAATTTAATAACTACGTGGGAGAAAATAAACCAAACAACAATGACAACATTTGTTTGCTTTTTTACCGTAGCCTGTCTTGATCTTTTACGAGATCTCACATTCCCAAACACTGCTGCTCAGATGTGCACTGCTCAATAATACAGCTCCACCTGGTGGTGGCTAAAACCAGATAAATTTAACAACTCCAAAAAGGGACATCAAAACTACAAAAACAACCTGGGTAAAAATCAAAGTAGATCATCTCATTAGGCAGCAACTCAAAACCTGTACATTTCCATCAATGCTCAAGTATGCGTATAATCAAGAATAAAATTGATCCCTTTAATGATATTGCACATTTTTTAAACCAACTCTCCCATCTTTCAGGCGTATGTAGCTGCAACATTAGTTATTTACCTGGATAATATCTGAAAGCTTATGCAGTCCAGATGTATTGACAAATACCGAAGTACCTACAGAGAAGAACACCATGATCACTTTTAAAACACAAATACACGGTATGGATATATACAAATGCACGTATCTAAACAGCACAGCACCCTGTGAACACAACTTGAAAATATTATCTGAAGCAAATAAATTACTTCAAGTTTTTCTTCATTATTCTAGATGCAAGAAGAAACGTAAAACTGGCATTCCAAAGTTAGTTTCATGTTTCTTCCACATTAGAAAGCTCAACTCAGTTCCTTAAAATTCTGTTGAGTGAACGGACTTACATTTCCAAAAAAAAAAAGGACAGAGCAGCCAAACTTAATAAAACGACAGAGGTCCTCAGGTTCAGATTTTAGTTTTAAAGAGTTTTATAATTTAAATCCAACGATGACTTTATCCTCTTCCCCTCAAACAATACAAGCTTCCAATTACTTTAATTAGAGAGAAAAGTCCAAGTGAAATGACTAACAAATTTACACTTACGGCTTGAAAGAAACTGTAAAATCTGTTCTAGTGACTCAAGGAGTGAAGATTTGGTCTGGAATGTTATTTGGGCCTTCGCAAACAGATCAAAGATGTAGCTGCAATTTAGAAAGAAAAAAGTTCAAATCAGTAAACATCGTAAATAATCACATGGACAAAATTACTATTATTCTTTTACAGCAAGAACAATTTCACCATCTAGTAGCAAAACACGTTCTTGTCTCTCTGTAAAAATGAAAAAATTATGAGAATGTAAATAAGTATTTGGTTATAAAGATAGCAGATAACATGGACGTGATGGAAGGCGTATTGACCACATCCTCTACATTTTTCCTGATAACACACATATTAAGATCTAATTAATTACAATACATTAAATTAGAAAAAGTTTTACATGCAATTCCTACGATTTCTTTACAGTGTACAAGATGCATTCGTTTAGAAGCGGATTACAGAGCTCTGGGATACCTCAAATCAAACCACAGCTTTATTAGTACCTCAGTTTAAATTACCATGCCAAATTTGAAAGAAACAGTGAGGAGTTTCTTCCAGTTCAGAATACCTAGAGGCACACTCAGCATAGAATTTTCCACTCTTAGAGAAGGGAGTTCCATCACAAACAACAATTGCTGCAGAACAATGATTTAAGAAAACCTAGACCCTTCGATAAATATTACTCCCAGAATATTATCACCAACCTGCTTATCAGGTGTTCACATACTATTCACATACTCACACGTGTTTGTCCCATTGCAGGTTTGCCATGTAAATATGAAGAACTACTTTAATAGGCAAGAAGCTCATAGTAGACTCAAGTTTAATCCGTGTTTAGAATTCATCGTTCTTTTACGATGCAAACACATTACTGAGATGAAATTACCTTCCATCTTTGGTGACTCCATTTTTATTCGGTGGCAACTCCACTTCATCAATAGCACTTTCCAGCTGAAGAAGAATTTCTTTGAGGGGACCAAAAGAGAAAAAAATTAGGGTTCATAAACTCACTTCGGGGACTCATCTGAAGCTCTTTTTCAATCAGACTTTATTACTAAAGTTATTGGCTCCCTCTACTGAAATAAGTGAGAACTGTCTTAAAGACAGCAACCTAGCTTTTTTCTTGATCCTGTGAACAAATCAAGATGATTAAGAACAATTTCCTAGATATCAGGTCTAAATATTTTATAGAACTTTAACAAGTTCCTATGACCTCAACTCTTGGATTATCCGTGATACTCATAAAATGCAGTTGTCAGCTACATTTTAAATTCTTCTCCACAGATGGAGAAAGTTGTTCATGAAAATGCTTTACAACCATGAGACATCTCAAGCCCTCACTATGATTGCCACGTAGCATCACATTCTTACAGCAGAAAGATGCAACTAATATATTGCCAGCACACTGACAAGATTAGAAAATAAGGCAACTTCTGGCACAGAAAAGAGTGATGCCTTCATCTGGCAATGCTCTCACCTTCTGGGGAAGTAACTGCAACTAAACATTCCACAAAATGCTCAGAAAAAAAGAGACAACTTAAAACTTACATGAATTTCTCCGTTATGTGTAGACATCAACAGAAATGCTACACGAAGCTGATTTATAGTTGTTGGTCAAATCGCCTTTTGAAATTGTTTCAACAATTTTTAACAACACACACACAAAAAGGAAACTTACTCTTTATCTTTGCTAGATCTTCAAGTTCCATGTTCAGCCCTGGTAAAGAAATGAAAGATTTCAAAAAGGATGTTTCATGCCTGTTTCATTCCTAGTTTCTTTTAGCCTTTTCAAAAATTATGGATACGAAGTCTAGGTCTGTGCATACAGAAAGACACCTCCTGTATTCCGCTCATTGCTCTCTTTCTCATGAAAGACCCCTTACATCCCATTGATTTGGCCAAAGATTTACGTGTTTGTCTGACATTAATAATGAACAATAATTTATCTACTACTGAGAGTCAGTTTTTCAGAAACTTCTAGTTATTTTCTAGTTCTAATTCCCAGTGAAACAGTGGTTTGTGGTTGTCAACACACCTGAATCGTCCATCTCCATACTGAACTCAGCATTTACTTCTTTCTGCTGAACTGCTTTGGCTTGTTCTTCCAGTAGTATATTTAAAGTATCAATTGCTGAAGCCAAATCGTAGGCTGTCAAGTCAAAAGAAGATGACTCTTCACACAGCTTTTCCTAAAATATCAAGGAATGGAAGCATTATCTGGACTGCACAATGTGCTATTTGCTCAGGAAATTTCAAAGATAAATAGATCATAGATGACCAGACTTGACATCCTTTCTGATCTCCAGCTCAGGCCAGAGGACATTTGCAAAAACCTGAAGACTTTGATTACTACTAGGCATCCTTTTTGCCAAACACTCTTCCTTTTTTTGCATTACTGGTAGTTGTACATCTTCCATCTAGCAGCAAATCAGCACCATCAAAACCACTTTTGGTTTTAATAGGCATCACATCCTTTGTGTCCTTAATGTTGCTGCTCATAGATTTTTCTTGACATCCTTTGATGTCAAGTTTTGAGCCAACCAAGAGGAAGATCTCATAAGGCAGCACTTCTTTTTTTTGTCTCCAGGAGTGAAGACTTGGAAATATGACAAGAGTCATGTCTGTCATCCACTGCACTTGGACAACTGATGTGATTGAGCTTTAAGAATGGGTTTCTACATTTTCTTACACCCTCAAGAACTCTTTAAACAAGAAAATGAGCACCCGTATAAAGTTGGAGATCTACCCTTCAGGAAAAAACTACCACTTATAGCTGGGTACAGATATTACAGACTATTTGTAATACAGCGGTGGTCTGTTTTTGGATGAAGCTTGAAAAATGGTAAAAGAGCAGAAACAACTTACCACATTGTGAGCTTCATCAAGTATTACCACAGTCCCCTTCAGGTCTAAGTTGTGCGCTCTTCGGCTCTGAAGATAAGAAAGAGAATGAAGGAATGAAAATAAAGGCCACAGAGAATTGATCAGATTTGATTAACTAAGAAAATAGCTCAAGGTATAGGTTTGTTTCTTGTTTTGTTTTGTTTGAGAAAACAGAAAATAACTGCTGTGGCTAGCTAATATATAAACCACAGAACCACTTAATCCAGAAATGAAGGTGATAAAACGCATCACATAAAAGTTCATGGAGGTTAAAACTGAAATTGTAATAAAGAAGAAAACATTTGTGCAATACACTTGTTTGCTATGCATCCATTCTTCACAGCTTATCCACTAAAAGCCAACGTAAAATAAACATATGAAAAAAATCACATTTTAATACAAAGATATATGTTACCTTTGAGTCTAATAAATAGTTGTAAGGCATAAAAATAATATCTGCCTGCTGCTTCAGGCTTCGAGAGAGATAATAAGGACAAGCTCTGTTTAAAAAAAAGGAAAAAAAAAGTAGCACAAGATATTAGGTAATACTTCCTGAAATATTAGAGTGCATCCCACATTCCTGTACTGTGTTTCATGCTCAGTGATTTCTAATCAGTTTCTACAGGAACTCAAACTGGCATGTTTGATTTTAGGGCAAATGATTAGCTCTACTCATACAACATATGTAAAAAAGAAGCATAGAAAATAATGCCTAGTGGTGCATACAGCTCAGAAAAACAAAGAGAACAAAAAGAAATTAAAGGAGACAGAGTGGCATTCATTACTCCATTATCCTTTCAACCCTTAAAGCTAAAAGTAAATGCTGGGCTAGATTATTTTATCTCAACAAGTCAATCATCTCATCCTCTTAAATCTGAAAGACAATTGCAATATTTGTCGTATCAGATAATACGGGCAGCCTCTACTCAAACGAGAACTAAAATACTGGTGAGCCTGACGCTGATCTGACTCAGTCTTTACAGAAGGAAGAATTGAAATAAACTGCTGTGTGATGAAAACAGCTCTAATGTAGATAGGATTTTGTTGGAAGCTATCTTTGTGCAACGTATTTATCTGCTTCACTTTGCTCTTATTGTTGCTCAGCTACTTTAGTGTATGTCCAATTTATACCAAGGTATTAATAAAACTAAGCTGATGAACAGTTTTCACCAATGAGGAGGAGGAAAATCAGAGGGAACATTTACCTATGCTTGTTTCCATTTTTAATCAAGTCTTCAATATCCATGATTGAGTTGACCAGTCCTTTCTCTGTACTCTTTTCTGTGAAAAGTTGTAACATTACAACCACATACTTAAGTAAAGGTCATAGAATAATATCCTGAGTTGGAAGGGACCCACAAGGATCATCAAGTCTGATTCCTGGCTTTTCACAGGCCCACACAATAAAAAAAAAAAAAAAAACATGTCTGAGTGTCCAAACACTTATTGAACTCCAACAGGCTTGCTGCCATGACCACTTCCCTGGGGAGCCTGTTCCAGTGCCCAACCACCCTCTCAGTGAAGAACCTTTTTCTTTACATGACAATATCACACAAAGATTTGTTGTTACCTGTCACTATACTCATCCACTTCTTACAATTTGGTTCTTGAAAGACATTAACGCAAAGCAAAACTCCCATGTATATATGTGTCACACACAAAAGCATGCAAATGCAGACTATGCCAACTCTTTCAAACTTCTCTACCTGCCTGGCAAATAATCCCCCCTCCAAAAAATAGGGCTTTATTTCCACACCCAGACTCACCTTCTACATTGTTATAAAAATGACAAGTACGAGTCATCACTTTCATTCGGCACATATAGATCTGTAAAACATTGCATATTTTACCCAAGAGTAGCACAGCTTGCCAAGTGTTGAAAAGCAAGTTAAGGGGTGAAGAGTTATTAGTTTTCTGTAATACCAGCTAATAAATATATGCTAATCACAATCCTTTAGTTTTAAAAACATGAATCCATCTGTTCACATTAAAAGTTATACTCTTTTTTTTTTATGTGGTGCAGAACACTCACATGCTTGGAGGGAATTGATTATATTTTGCCATAAATATTTTTCAGAAGAGTAGTTTTTGATATTACTTGTAAAAATAACAGGCAAAGCAATCACTGAAGCATTATTTTGAAATTGTTATTGCCATTGAAAAACACTTCAGTGGTAGACCAGACAGTAAACTGCAAACTATTAATCATCTCTTGTGTTCTATACAATCACATCGCCCTCTGGATGGAAAATGCTACCAAAAATGCAGAATTAAATTTTGCACTAATAAAAATCCATATGGCAAGTTCCTCCAAATGCATGAAAAACAACTAGTACCTTCCACTATGGCCTAATAATAAAAAGAATGTAGTAAAAGAATGTCAAAGTCATACACTTTATGTCAATAAATAAATATTAAAAAAAAAAAAAAACAACTGCATGTTCTTATTATGCTTATTTTCACCTGCACATGGTTGCTCTCTTGTCGTTTCACTTCACTGTTGATGCAAAGCTGCTCTCTGGAACCCAAAACACATACCTTTGGCCTGTTCAAACAGAATACACAAAACTGATGTTAAAAATAAAGGAAGAAAGGAGAACGCAGTTGTACATGTCTAGGCTGGGTTTAATATCTCAAATATAAAAAGTTCACGAGAAATAGATGAGCAATAAAACAAGGGTCAGAATCAGAATCAGCAAGAGCAGGTTTGTAACAGCTATATATATGTATTTTTGACTTTATGATACTATATTTCTCCTGGTAACAGTGGGAGGTAATGAGTAGCAGCTTACATCATCCACTGTAGAATCTGGGTTCTCTTATGACAGTTCAGCCAAATAAGCTGGGGCTGTCACCTATTACAAGCCATTCAAGAGGCGGCAGTCACTGTTATAAAAAGATTATCATAAGAACTAATGCTCTATAATCATTCACAACACTTTTTTTTTCCTCCTTGTTACAAGGTTGTATCTTCACAAGAAGCATATAAACCAATTATTTCTGCATATCCAAAAAGCTCAGTTGCACGCTGTCATTCACGCCAGCAGCCGACCGCCGTGACAGACGTTGGTACAACAAAAACAAAATTCTTCATGGATTTACTTCATTCTTAAGGAGTTCAACTTTGTAATAGCTTCCCACCATCTTAAAAGGGGGGAAAAAAAGGAATATTAGAAGCAAATGTGTGAAGAACCAAAAAAAAACATATCAAAGAACTCCAGGTTGTACACATACATGCACGTTAAGAGAACTACATTGCAGTGAGTATCGTTTTCTTTATACATTCATAAATTTATACGCACTTAAGTTCAGACAACAATTAAAACAGGGATTTTCTCCACCTTCTCTTTGAAAAGGAGCATTACCCTAAATTGTAATTACCTGTAGACTGTGTTCTTTAATTCATTGATGACCTGTGTAAGCTGTGAGTGCGTTCTGGATGCATAAATTATTTTAGGAATGTCAGTGTAATAAGCTGCCAAACAGGGAAAACAAATCAGAAAACCATTATTAACACACCAAGAAGAACACAAGATACTGTTAGTCTCCTTTCCCAGCTGGTGCTATGGTAACAATTTGCCTCATAGAGACAACAAGAACTTTTGTCGCACAACTATTCACACACAAAAAATGAGCTAAATGGATTTCTAGTGCTCTAAGAAAATTAAAAATACACAGAACACCTTTGAAATCTATAAAAACAGCATGAAACTGTGCTGCAGGTGCTAAACAATGCCTCCATGGCTTTTATAATTCCATTACTTTCTAGGAGCGATAGGTAAAAGCAAGCGTTCACTAACATTCCTGCATCATTCCCGCTGAGCATAAAAGTCAAAGCACGTACCTGGGACATCAGCATCCGTCGCAGCGTTACCCCAGGATGACATGGGTCTGTCAGGAAAGAGCTCGACTCCATTCATACGCTGTGCAATTTTGCGGGCTGAGATAGTATCTTTAAAGTGCTCCCGCCAGGCCAGGGTGGAACATAGCAGGCAGAGGGTTTTTCCTGTGCCTGTAGGGCTCTCCAGAATGCCATTTATCTTCTTTATTGAAGAGAAATAAAATAAAAAAGAAAAAAATAATGAATAACTAGCAACGAGATTCAACCAGAACATGTCATTGTGCTGGAATACATTTTCCTCAGTAGAAGAGCAACCACCATCTGGTAAACTATACCACACAAAAGAAAAATACGTACTTCGCACAGAGCTTTTATAAACGTCCGACCTGCAGGGCCCTCTAATCAGCTTCGTAAAGCCCAACCTATTAGCCTCTAATTAGCAGAGCTCTCCACTCCTAGAGCAACTAGGATGAATTATATTTCAGCTAAAAGGACATGAAGATATTAGATGTTACTGCAAAACCCAAAAATGGCTCAGATTACAGACTGCTTATTTCCTTTAGAATGAAGACCACGCCTCATGTCACAGCTTAGGCAGAACTTTTTGCATGCAGGTCCACTTTTAAACACCTAATCTTACTGAACGTTACAATTTTAAAGCACAAAGCAATTTTACAGTTTACAATATTACTCACTTAGTATTCCTTTATTGTTCCAGGTTAGGCAGAAATATCCTAGCCACGATTATAGCAACCATCACTTGCACGTTGCTGAGTATTTAATAATTGTATACTAAAATAACAGTAGAAGTGAAATCGATTTTAAAAAGGTGGTGTGCAGCAGAAGTAAAATAGTCAGAGAAGGCTTTAAAAAGGCAGCATACAGACAGCAAAAGGAAACCTGAATAGCGATGGTTTCCTAGCAGATGAACCAACGTGCATGAAGGAAGCAAAGTGCTGTGAAGCTGCTGTGATACATGGGCAGGAACCGAGGCTTGTCCCATGGTCTGATTTTTTGGGTTGACCTGCGTGGTGCCAGGAGCTGGGCTGGATGATCCCTGTGGGTCCCTTCCAGCTAGGGATGTTCTAAGATTCTATGATTCCTTGGAGCGGAGAACTCACCTTCTGCAGGCACTCGAGCACTTTGGCCATGTACACCTCCTGGCACTTGTACGGCTGGAAGGGGAAATCCACCGGGACTCCGTTCACCGTGATCCTGGGCATCCTCACCGAAGGGGGGCCTGCAGCGGAGCGCAGCCTCGTCACTCGCCCCGCGCACCGCCTTGGGTCCGGCCCTGAGCCCCGGTCCTGCCGCCAGCAGCCGCCCCCTGCCCTGGAGGAGCCCGGGCACTCGGGGCCGGGCCGGGCCGGTGCAGCCAGCAGCCCCGGGACCCCCTCAGCCCGGCGCCCGGCGCCCGGCCCCCAGCCCCCATTCCCGGTCCCCATTCCCGGTCCCGGCCCCATCGCGGTTGCCACGGTAACGCACCCGGAAGCGCGGCGGCGCCCGCTGCTCACCCCCCGCTCCGCCGTTCGGAATCCCCGCGCCTGGCTCACGCGCCCGCTTCCGCCCCGTGCGTCCTTACGACACTTCCGGCGGGGCGTCGGCGCCAGGCCTGCGCCGTTGCCAAGGGAACGGGGCCTGCTGGGCGCCGGCTGGGCCCTGAGGGGCCGGGGCCGGGGTCGGGGTCGGGGGCGCTGGGGGCTCGGGGCCTGCCCTTCCGGGGGCCTTCGCGGCCCGCCGGGCTCCGCTCCGGGCCCCTCGGCCTCAGAGAGGCCGTCGAAGGGTTTCTGTGGGTGTAGGGTTCCGGCAGACCTCGCAGTGTGGGAATAAACGTTCAGGCGCGGTTTGTCTGGTTCCCCAGGTGTTACAAAAGCACGGTTTTGTGAGGGGGCAGGTAGGAAGCCAATATTACATACCCGTCTGTGTCACTGCGGCTCCCCACACCGTGAGGCGGCTTCTGTGGAGGTGCAGAACAGGAGGCGGGTTGTTGTACTGTAATTTTCCCTACTAATAAAAAATAAATAAAAAAACTACCCCCTGCTAGGGGTAGTGTTTGTACGCAGAAGTGTTCCAATAGTTAAAATCAACCATTTAATTGGGAACAGGGAACAGACCTTATATGCAAGTGTTATATAATCCGATCTCAGGTTTCTGGTATGTTCTGTGTCTTCCCTGTGTTCAGTTACGGGTTTGCTGATGTGTTTTGTTTGGCAGCCTTTAAATTCATTGAGCTGAACTCGCCTGGCTTGTAAATTGTCTTTAATTATAGCTAATGGGCTACGGAGTTTTGAGTTATTTCAGTACTTCACAGCGCTCCGTGCTAAATGTAACAACTGATTTTGTTCATGTTTCTGCCTGTGTGAACTCTTTAACTCAAAACACATCGTGCAAGATTGAGCTGCAAATGAAATGACTTCATAAAAACTGTAAAATGCCATGAGAGTGAATGAGATTTATAATGGAGAATAAAGGTGTAAAACTGATCACAAGTATATGGAATATTGTCATTATTTCCTTTAAACATAGCTTTACTACGCTGAAGCATACTATCAGTACTGCATCAAATCCGATTATTTTAACTGCTATTTAAGTAATGTTGATTTAAGCAATGTTACCTTTAGAGAGAGGAGCTGGAAGGCTACCAAACCCAAAAAGGAGCGTGAGTCAGCAGATGCGCCAGTGTCCAGGGGCAAATGAGTCAGCACTGGCTGAGTGCTCCTTATCCTTCTGGAGGGTTGTTTCTCTGCACCATTTACCTTACTTGACCAAGCCTGCAGTGCCGGCATGGCGAAGCCTGCCTGTCAGCGCTGCACCCGACCATTCAGAAAACTAAAAGCAGAGAAGAAAATCTTGTAGGTTTAGAGAGATACGTTTGTTTCTCAATTAAGTTTGCTGAAGAATTGTGTAGGTTTACCGAAACTAGAACATCTGTTTACTTTGTGACACAGACAGGACAAGTTAAAGGCCTTGGTTTTACGCCTGGACTGTCACGCTGGTGTCTGGCTCCCTAGGACAAAATCCAAGGCAAGAGTTTGGAGAAGGAGGAAGAGAGAGAAAAGGAAGGTTTTAAAGTAAAAAGAAAGGTCAGAACAGTGATTATACGGCAGGCCAGTCCCAACACTTTCAGCAGTCGCTACATGCTAAGACAAGGAAATACAGGCCTGCTGGGGTTCCTCACGGCTTGCTCACATTAGTGGATGGTGATCTTGGATGAGCTTTTTTTCATTTGAAGTTGTGCCTTCAAGGAAAGAAACGTACAAAAGAAAAACCTTGAAAAAGGTGATCCTTCAACTCTGTAGGGGAGTGGGTGTATGAGTGACTGAACTGCAGAGAGTCCTGCAGGCAGAAGGCTAGTACTGTGCAGAAGTACAAAGGGGATAATCCCCATTTCTGTTCAGAGGCCACCTATGCAGGATTTCCCTTCTCAGACAAGCAAAAATTGTGAGGAATGGAGCAAGAGAGTTTGAAGAGCAGCAGCAACTGACCACAAAACTGCTGCTTTTGGTGGGAAGGAATATTTTTCTCCTTTCAGATAGGAGAGGATTAAGTTGCCATGCCTTGTCCTTCTGGGGATATGTGATGGTTCCCATGGCAACCATCTAAAACTTCTGTTTGGCCACATAATTATTGGGTTCTTCTGAGTCCAGATAATCCAGAGCCTTGCTATCTCTCCACTGTTGGAAAACAACAAAACTGCTTTCCTTTTTGATGCTCAAATTTTCACACAATCATCCCGTCATTAGGAAAGTAAGTAAGTGCCCGTTTTGCAGATGAAGAAGCGGAAGCAGATGGGATTAGTGATCTGGTGGAAGCTGTATGGCAATCTCTGGACCAGAACTCACAGCTTCATGTTTTCAGAATTTCTTCTTTACCATTTGTAGTTGCTCAGCCATCTGCCTCTGCGCTGCTAAATTGTGTACACGCACTGCCAGTTGTAGCTGAGCGCCCCGGGGTGACCTGAATTCATGGCTTGCTTTACACCTTTATGTGACTGAATTAGCACAACTCTTCTTCCTCATCCAGACCCTTTGTATGACTTGGCCTCATTTCTCAAGTGCACATGATAGATACCAAAGAGGAAACTTCAGACTAACCCTGTTGTTTCCCTTGCCTTCAGGGAAATGTTTTCCTGATTTAGTGCTGGTGTTGTCACAGGTTTCTCTCTCTCAATTCTTTTTCTCCTTGTATTATTGAACAATTTTGGTGGGTTTACTGCTGCCCTATCAGGATTTTTTTGTTATTTCTTGCCAACTAAGGCAGCTTTTCCCAGCTTGAGGCTGCAAATAGTGCTGGAAGGTCTCATGGCTATGGTATTGCCTGGTAAGGTGTTAGTCTCCTGTACTGCAGCCCATGCTCTTCCTTTTAGACCAGTAACTTTCCAAACGGCTTCATTATTCACTAGATAAAATTACTCTTCAAATATTTCTCATTGCAAGCCATACTTCTGCCAGGCTTGCAGCCACAAAGAGCAACGTGAAGTGTGCCAGGCCTGTGACCCTCCTGGTAACAACCACAACTTGTAAATCTTCTTCTGAACAGCCCTAGATGATGGCGTCCTGTAATAAAACGGGAGGGTTGCTGCGGGTCCCTCTTTTGGGGGTCTATTGAAGAGAGATTTTTTCCTGTCAGGTTGGATTTTTTTATTATTATTTATTTATTCAAAGGGCATTCTGGTGCCTCAGAGCTAACAGAAGAGCTGCCTTTAGCAGTTTGCACAGCTATGCTGTTGTAGACTTGCATTTTTTTCAGCATTTTTGACAGCGTGAGTTATTGGCAGAAGCCCTTCCTATGTTAAAAGGCATCTAGCAACCTTTGATTGTTTAAAATGTTGAAAACATTCACAAAGGAGTAGTGAAAAAAGTGCATGCTATAAAATTAACTTCTTTGCTGATTCTCCGTGAAAATCTGTTGTTTCCTGAGAGCCTGCCTGGTTAGATGTCAGGTGTGGTGAAGGCAGAGGACACTTTAGCCAAATAGTCACTAATTTTCCCTAATCCTCATCTTGAAAAAGAATACCCAATGCCTTCAGAAGCTCCCTAGTACAAACCAGGGGGAACTCAAAAAGACAGTTACATTTAAAACAAGGAAAAAATATCTCCCGGTGTTATAGATGGATCCAGAATTAATTATATTGAAATTATTTATATGACAGGTTATCTAGAAAGTATAAACAACACCAGACCTGAAGTGTGTGATGTGTTGCATAGCCACATAAGTCTAGTTTGCTCACCAGTTCTTGTATAGCGTATTCCAATGGGACACATGCCCTGGTACCTTGAAAGTGTTCCTTTTCCTAAATAAAAGGAAGAAAACACCTGTGATCGATGCCTGGAAGCTCCAGAATGTCGCAAAGGGTAGACAGACCCTATCAGATCTCCTAGGTAAATAAAAACCAAAGCTCATATTGAACAGAGTGGGAGAATTATGCCAGCATTCGCATGCCTGGGAGAGCTGTCTTCACCTACTGATGGTGAGGTGTGTTTATTGAAACATAGGAAACTTCAGCCAGCTGGCTTCAGGATAGCCCATAAAGTCCTAGAAATCCAGCCCAAAGAGAAAGCAGAGGGATCTGCAAAAACAAAATGCGCCTTGTATAGAGCAGGAAGCTGTTAGCTGTCCAGTCAGGATTAAAAACAAACAAAAAACCCCTCCTGTTCTAAATACATGATGAAAATGTGTGGATACTGCTAATATTATTCCGGTTAGTCTTATTTTCTCTCTATATATATATTTTTCTGTGACAAAGCTTTTCATTTTACATACAGTGCTGAGGAAACAGGACACTTAGAGATTAGGGGAAAAAAAATAGGAAAAAAAGGGAAATCTCTGACTTCTTAAGTGAATGTGGTAGGCATAGCATAGTGCTTCCATCCCTGTCTAAGCCAGAGCGCCTGCAGCTCCTTGAGGAGCCCATGGCTCCCTGCAGCTGCTGGAAGGGTTTGGCAGTGTCTGCATTGCAGCGCGCTGGGAAACTCGGGGTTTGTCAGCCGGAGGGGATGCTGATGGCGTGGGAGCCTCATGCAAAGTGTGTCTGATGAGAAACGAGGTGGCGTTTGTGCAGCCGTGGTCGGCGGGGTGACACCGGGGTGCTGCCGCTGACAGCAGGAGATGGGGGGGCTTCGTGGTCCTGAAGGTGCTGCGATTCATGCTTCAAAAGCACAGAGGTACCGGCCTCTAGCAGCAGCCACAAAAGGCGAAATGATAGAAAATGGGAAATAAAAATAAAATATATCCTGATGCTCAGGTGGAGAAAATAAATAAATACAGAAAAGTGCCACTGAATCCAGCAGGCTGTGTGCTGCTCTTCCCCGTCTACTGTCACAGCACCGTCACCCCCTGACTGCAGCCCCTGTTGAGCCCCAAAAGACGGAGCCCAAAATCACCCAGCCTGCCAGGCCCCCTCCTCCCTGCGCCACCAGGCTGAAAATGCGGCAAGATTTGGGTCTGGGGGCTGCAGCCCTGCCTCGCTGAGCCGCAGCCCAGCTGCAGCCCCCGGCTGGCTCCGCCTGGGGAAGCCTTGCTTAAAACAATAAAAGCCCAGAGAATTGGCTCCTTTCTGCTTTCAAGGGACGAGGAAGGAGAAGCAGCCGAGCAGACAAGAAAGGGAGGAAGAGGAGGAAAAGCCATCTTCTGCTGGCGTGCGGCTGGGTGTGTCTGCTCTCCCCCCCCCCCCAGTGGGGCCGCATTTCTGGCAGGCAGTCCGACTGGGAGGGACCCGGCGTCAAAGCCACCCAGGAAAGGAGGCCTGATCCGCTCATTGCCATTCCCAGCCGGTGACCCTTCCTTCTCCTTCCACCTGCTCCGTGCTGCGGGCGCTCCGACCTCCCCGCCGCGGGTGCCGAGCCCGCTCCCCATCGCCACCGCAGCCCCGCGCCCCACGGCAGCATGGCCAGCACCGTCTCAGGTAGGGCAGGACCTGGTCAGCCCCACGCTGCCCGGCTCGTTTTTATCCTTATTCTGATTTATATATATATATATGTATATTTTTTTTTTTCCTTGAGCTTTTTCTTTTTTTTTTTCCCTTGCGTTTCGGGGGAGTTCGATGAGGCGGCAGCTGCTATGGCAGCATTGTTCCCCTTCCTCCCCCAGGCACACACCCCTCTGATGCAAGATAGCAGGTGGGCTTTTTTTATTTTAATACGTTTTTATCTGCGTTAGACTCGCCGGTTTAAAATATTGCTGTCATTACGTTGCACCATCGGAAGATGCTGCTGCATGCCAATTAATAATTATTTGTGTAGGGTGATGCAGCTTAGCTTTTTTTTTTAATTATTTTTTTTATTTTTTAATTTTTTTATCCCCCTAAGAAAAACGTGCTTGTTGTGTAGCTGGATGCAGAGAAATTAGAAATTGCATTTTGTTGTGTGAAGACGATAGATTGCCTAAATGGATATTGGAAAAAAAAAAAAAAAGATGCGGACAAGATGCTGATGGCAATGCCCTAAAATATCCCCCCCCCCCCCCCCCGCCCAACCAGAAAAACCTGGGTGGGTTTCTGTGTGTTCTCAGAGCTCCCCAGCCCTGCATTTCTCGCTTTTCTCCATTCGGAGATGCTTCAGGGGAGCGGTCCTCTGATGGCGTTGAGTGAGACCAAATGCTGCAAGGGAAGCCCTTCCTCCCCCCTGCAGTAATAATGGGAATAATAGCGGAGCCCGGGGAGCCTGCTGCTGAGGGTCGGCTTTGGCTGCAGCATCCCGGGCTGCAGCGAGGACGCTCTGCTTCTGGTCCCAAACTGCTTCCTAAGGACGAGTTTTGCCCCTTTTAGCTGGAGAGTGGGGATTCAAAGGGCTGGGACTGGGAACTCGGGTGAAGGAGATGAAAATCCTGAAATGATACAGTGAGCAGGGGGTGGGGCTGGAGGGTCTTCTTCTTTTCCTTGAAAATAAAACAAGTTTTATCCTGAAACTGCTCTTAATTTTTCAGTGCATAAAGAGGGGCTTGGGGGTGTGAGGCTGAATCCTAAAGGGTCAGGATTTAGGTCTGGATATAAAGAAGAGACAAAAAGAAGTGGGTAGTGCTTTGTGCCCCCTCCCAGTCAGAGAACCAGCCAGAAGGAGACCAGGCAGCATCCCTTGCTCCTTTCACTGGCCTGTGCCTGTGTCTCCTCCATGCATTTTCCATCCCTTTCTCCTTTTAAAAGGCAGCAGAGAAAGGGACAGAAGGATGGGAGGTGCCGCAGGGCGGGTAAGGGTACAGCTGATCCCGAGGGGGCTTTGCGTTAACTAAAAATGGTGAAGCAGAGCTGTGAAAACGCGTCTCGGAGACAGGCAACCCGCGGCGACTGTACGAGTGTCCCCGTGTGGGTGCGTGCACGCGTGGGGCAGGGCCCACCCCGCTGCCCCCCGTCCCCACCGGGGGGACAGAGCAGGGCTCCCAGCCGCCAAAACCAAGGCTGCATCGGACATGACGGGGGGCGAGGTGGTGGGTGAGGGACGCGGGGGCACAGAACGTGGCTCCCTTTGGTGCATCCTCGCCCTCCCAGCCCGCCGGGATGTTCCACCCGCGGGAAGAGGCTGCTTTCATGTCGGAGGGGATCACGAAGCGTGTGCTTCAGAGGAACCACGCTCCCCTGCGGCTCCCTCCACGCAGAGAGGCGATGTGAAGGGGGAGGATGTGAAGGGAAAAGAGGGCTGTGGCAGGGGGAGGCGGAACAGGGCGCTGGGTGCGAGGCAGGAGCGATGCTGAGCCTCGCCCAGCTCTGCAGGGAGCAGCCGCCCCTCAGCCACTGCCTCCAGCCGTGGAAAGGCAGGAGGAAAAGGCAAGCAGATCCTTCAATTAAGAAAAAAAACTTGTGTTCTGTATTTTCTTCCTTATCCCCAGCAAAACCAAATCCGTGCTGAAGGGAGAGCGGCTGTAATTGCCTGCAGCTGGTGCCCAAGGGGCCGATCCCCCCTTGGGAAGATTTCCTCGGGTTCTTTCAACCCAACGAATCCCCGGGATGAAAAGAGCCGGGGCTTGCTTCCCCCAAGCCCAGCAGCCACGGCTGGCTCCCACCTTTCTCCGCAGGCGTTTCCCCCTCCGGCCCTGGCTGTTGTGTGCAGCGGAGGAAGCAGCGGCACATGCTCAGTGCAGGCTCAGCTGCGGTGCTGGCCGTGCCGCGCGGGCACAGCTTGCAGGGCAGAGCCCTCGCGCCTCCTCCCAGCGCCGGCTGGACAAAGCCACGCGCCGTCGGACACCCTGGAAGGGGGAGGCAGCCGGGGGTCTGCAGCCCCAAGGGGTTTTCCCCGCCACCCGTGGGTGTCGGGGCTGAACGCGGAGATACGAGCGGCAGCAGCCGTTCACGGCGATTATGAAATGATGCGGTACGGAGGAAGCCTCGTGGGGTTTTCTCGGATGCTGGTGTGGTTGGGAAGGTGGAGCCGGGAGGGAGCTCGGGGTTGTCATTCCCGGCCTCGCAGCAGGGGATGGTCCGGCTGGATCCTGGGGTTTTCCCCTCCTGCACTGAGCTGCAGGGGCAGGATGGCTTTACGTGGGTCGGGGTTACCCCTGCCTCCCTTTTCTGAAAGGTTCTGGTGGACACTGCTCAGCGCTGTCCCACACCATTTCTACGGCTGGTGCTGGACAGCCAGACTCCTTTCCACCTAACCTCTCCATCGCCTTGTTCTCGAGAAATCACCATCTATTTTCTTGCTCTTCAGTCGTTCATAGAGCGCATATGGCCTGACTTAGATATTTATGGTACCTTTATTGGGTCTTCAGTTGTACAAGCCAGGAGAACCTGGTTTAGGTATTTTTATATTCCTACCAATGTATCCAGGTTTGCAGATGAGGCCTTTGGGACAGCAGTGTGGGCGGCAGTATGGACTGCAACTCCTTGCTGTATTGGGGTGAACGGGGCTGGTGGCTCCGGATGACAGTACCTGGAGGGGCCTGAAGCTCCCTAAAACTTCTGTACCATGTTCTGCTAATTAATTGGCAGCAACAGTCCTGCCTAATCCATTCTCTCGGACCCTCTTCCTCCCTGCTGCCCTAGTGACATGGGCCTTACTCTTCCAGGCATAAGCCTATGATAAAAAAAAACTATTAAATATATATATATATGATTTAGAAATACACAAGAGCTAGATCAAAGACCATGTGTATGTGCTGTGGCATTTTGCACACCTCAAATGGTGAAGAGCTGCTCAGCATATTTTCAAACAGTCCTTTTATTCGTTTGAGGTACCTCTACATGTTCAGTGCCATAATGGAGAATTTTGCATTCTCTGTGTGTATTTATACCAATAATAATAATAATAATAATAATAATAATAAAATCTCTGCATAATGGACAAGTGCAATAATCCTCATTAAATGAAAACGAAAGCAAGATCCAAAGGGACCAAATGACAGCCTGTATCTGACACAGCATGGCACTGAGCTGCTGACTTTGCCATCTGATCAACTTCTGCCTTATCCTGTTCCCATCTCCTCGGTAGCTCTTTGTCTCATCTAAATCTGTATTTGCCCCAAACCCACAAACACACTGGGACAGCCGCCTCCGTTTTGTCTCCTTCCTCTCCTTTATCAAGCGCCCCAGTCCGTGCTTCTCCCTCCTGGCGACCCATCACGGACCCAGCCCAGGGTCTCTGCTGCCCAGCTTGGCCCCTGCTCTCCTGCTGAGACTCGAGAGGGGAGATCTCCTTGGTTATTTTCCTGCAGGCACTCCACATGTTCCAGCCTCGGAGCCTGAGTGATTTGCTGATCTATTGGCTGCGTATAATGCGGCTTGATGGGGCGTACACGGGCTGCAAATGAAACCTAGGAGGGAATGAGGCAGGCGATAGGAAACCCCTGCTGGGGGATGGTTCAGCAGATGTCCGACAGAAGGCAAAGCGAGCCTCACATCTGCCTGTCCTCGTGGACGGCTCCTATTCTTCCGGATCCCGCTGGTTTCACTGGTTCCCCTTCCTCTTCTGGTTGTGTGAGCTCTTGTGCTGTCCTGGCGGTGGATGTCGTGGGGCAGGAAGGTGGACGTGAGTTAGTCTGAGACAAAGGTCTGGCCGTTGTCTTCATGGCAGCACTCCTACCAGGTGAGAACTTCTGTGCTCTGGTGTACTCCGAAGGCTCCTCGGGGGTTGTGGTTGCATTTGTTGTGTATGTGGCACGGCAGAATTTGTGCTGAAGGGCCCCATCCCCCCTCTATTTCCTTAACCTTCCACTTGTGTTTTGGCTACATTAAGAATTGGACTCTTCTCATCTTTTCATGGTACAAATGAAAATATATTTTCCTGCTTTCTGGAAGCAATTTTTACTTCTCCAAAGATACCTTTGCAAAACCAGCGATTTTCTTGTAACAACCTTCCTTTGACCTTGCTACCAGACACAGCACACTCAGTGCCATCCTTTAATTGTCTGGGTTCACACAAATGAGCCTCACTGTGCCTCTGGTTCCTTACAAGCCACCCTGCATCGCTGTGGTGCCTTACCAGCCCATGTTTTGCTGGACTTCATTAAACACCTACCAAAAAGACAGGCTGCTCAGCTTGATTTATCTGGTTACGAAGCGGAGAACCAAACTTTTTGGGCGGTGATGGGCTGGAGCCGGCGAGCCCTGTGGTCTCACCACCCCATGGGAGGTGGTTCCCTTTGCTCAGCACCTCTCCCACCCCTGCTCCTTGTCCTGCTCCCAGTCTGTACAGCAAAAGAGAGACCCAAACGCATAAAGCCAGGACCCTCCTCTCCTTGCAGGATGCCTGTGCTTATTTAGCCTGCTGACAGTGTGTTGGCCACCCCTTTATTGTCACTGAAGGCGTCAGATCAAAAAGTGCACGAGGATGGGGGCATCAGGGTGGCAGCTGCTGGCTCTCAGTGCTGGGGGTCGCTCTGGGCCACCCCTCGCAGGTGATTTATTTTTTGCCGTGGGGATCGATTTTTTCCCAGGGGTCAGTTGCTTTCCCAGGGGCTGGTGGTTTTCCCAGGGGTCGGCTCTTTTCCCAGGGGTCAGTTGTTTCCCAGGCATCGGTTGTTTTCCAAGGGGTCATCTCTTTTCCCAGGGGTCGGATGTTTTTCCAGGGTCGGTTATTTTCCAGGGGGCAGTTGTTTTCCCAGGGGCCGGGGTCAGTTTTTTCCCAGGGGGCGTGATCATTTTTTTTCCCGGGGCTCAGCTGTTTCCCAGGGCTGGGTCCTTTCCCCCCCTTCGTCCCCAAGCCCCCGCCACGGTACCTGGCAGGGCTGGGGGCGGTGGTGCTGAAGGGACAGCTCTGCACCACTGGGAAGGGGCCGGATCCTGCCCGGGGCCCTCGCCCCGCTGCCACTGCCGCCGTTGGGCAGGGAAGGTCCCGGTGGGATTTCCAGCCGTAATGGTACAGCAAGGACCTCGATGCTTTCTCTTAAGTGCTTGTGTCTCCCATTTTGGCCAGGGGACCCTCCTCTGGGCTCTGGCAGCACAGCACCAGGCGCCAGCTTCCTGCTGCACGACGCGGCGCTCCCAGAGGCTTTCCAAAGTCCTTGTCACTAGGAACAAAATCGAAATGGCCTGCCCTGTGGCTTGCATCGCTGATTAAACTGCCCCCGTCGGGTACACACATAACCACAGAACTGGGCACGGGAACGGGAATGTGGAGCAAACTGAGAAATGCTCAATAAAAATCTGAGCTGCAGGGGCTGCGGGTTGGCCGAAGGAGGGGGTTAATTGGGATGAAGTTCTGTGCCTAGGAGGAAAATAAGTGCGAGGATGAAGCAGGCGTATGTGATCACTGAGGGTGCTGCAGAGCATCCCCCGGGCACAGGGATGGTGAGCAGACTTGGGGGCTCGCAGCAGCAGAGCTCGAAGGGATCGTGCATCCCCCTGCCCTTTGCAGAAGCTGGTGGGGACAGCACTTACTGTGACTGCAGAGCAGCACCAGCCCCTGCCTGCACGATCCCACCACGTCCTCCCTTGCCTGCTTCGGCGGTGAATTGTGAAATACCAGGAACTTGCCGAGGGCTGAGAAGTGCTTCTGGGTGTCCGTGGGCATCCTTTACCTCCCAGTCTGGAGGTGGGATGCAGAAAGTGTCTGGGCAGCTGTGGCTGCAGGGTTAATGTCAAGGGCTGAAGCATGTCTGCTCCTTTGGAGGGAAAATCTTCCACTGGAACTTACGCCTCCAGACATGGTAAATGTCATTAGACTCCCTCCTCATTGCTATTTCTTATTTTTCAGCCTACAAGGAGAAAATGAAGGAGCTGTCTCTGCTCTCCCTCATCTGCTCCTGCTTCCACACCCAGCCGCACCCTAACACCATCTACCAGTATGGAGGTACGTAACCTGCTCGCGTGCAGGCTGCAGAATTGTTTGCAAATGCCCCTGCCGGCAGTTTGGTCGATGTGGGAGCTCGCCAGCACCCCCCAGTCCCCTCTCAGGGCAGCAATCCACATCTCAGTCTCCTTCCCAGCTTATTTTACTAAGACATGGCTCACATCTTCCAATATCTTTCTGCAGAAAGCTCGCAGAAGCTGCTCACGGGGCTGTCAGCTTTGTGCTGGGTGGCAAGCGGCATTAATGGCACCACGGCCTTTCTGCAACTGTGCTGGGAATTTAAAAGAATTGTATTGACCTGGGGGGGATGAAGCTGACTATTGAGGAAATTCTGGAGATAGAGCAAAATCACCCAGGTCAGGACATGGGAATTAACACATTATTCCCACGTGAGGAGCTCAGTGCTCTCAGGTGAATGCTGACCTGGGTGTCGCAGTCCACAGAGCTCTGTTTTTTCCCCCAAGATATGGAGGTGAAGCAGCTGGACAAGAGGGCATCAGGTCAGAGCTTCGAGGTGATCCTGAAGTCGCCTTCAGATTTATCTCCCGAGAGCCCCATCCTTTCCTCCCCCCCCAAGAAGAAGGACCTGTCCCTGGAGGAGCTGCAGAGGAGGCTGGAGGCTGCAGAGGAGAGGAGGAAGGTAACGAGATGGGGCCTTTCGGTGGCGGGTACCAGTGGCACCAAACCCTAAAGCAGGCTTCTCAGGAGCAATCTAAACCGACCAGCATTAGTGTTCTTACCCTTAGCGTTACTCAGCTGTAAATAGTCAGGTAAGACGTGGGGATGATGAAGGTTTGCAGCCTGTTTTGGGCAGGAAATTGGGCTCGATGGCCACGGTTGTCCTGTTCCTAGAAGTGCAGAGCTGTTTGGAGCCTGTTCAGAAAACTGTTATGGCAAGAGAAATGTCCTCGAGCTGTGCCAGGGGAGGTTTAGGCTGGGTATTAGGAAAAAATTATTCACCGAAAGGGCTGGGAAGCATTGGAAGAGGCTGCCCAGGGAAGTGTCACCATCCCTGGAGGTACTCAGACGTGTAGGTGGGGTGCTCGGGGACGTGGCTCAGTGGGGGGCTTGGTGCCGGGTTGGACCTGGTGGTCTTTGGTGTCTTTTCCATCTAATGATTCTAAAGGGTGGTGGGCAGGAGGAGAAAGCTGAAATAATACAAAGACCAACGAGACCCTGGCAGGGGGCTTCTGCATCCCCCGTGCCTGCCCCCGTGGTGCTGCGGAGCGCAGGAGGGCACCGCGGCACCGCGGCACTGCCCGCCCCCAGCACCCGGCTGAGCCAACGCTGCCCCATCACAGGGAGGAGGTGACTGGTCCAAGCGCCTTCCTGGCAGAATATTATGGGATGGAGGGAGGTGAAAAGGGCTGGAGACCAAACCTCTCGGGGGAGGCTGAGGGGAGGCTGGAAGAGGCTCTCCCGTCAGCTCACACGCCTTTCCCGGCGCCTCGCCAGACCCAGGAGGCGCAGGTGCTGAAGCAGCTGGCGGAGAAGCGGGAGCACGAGCGAGAGGTGCTGCACAAGGCGCTGGAGGAGAACAACAACTTCAGCCGCCTGGCCGAGGAGAAGCTCAACTACAAGATGGAGCTGAGCAGGGAGATCCGCGAGGCGCACCTCGCCGCCTTGAGGGAGCGGCTCCGTGAGAAGGTAAATGCAAGGGGCTCCAGGGAAATGTGTGGGGCTCTGGGTAAATGTGTAGGGCTCCAGGGAAATGTGTGGGGCTCTGGGTAAATGTGTAGGGCTCCAGGGAAATGCCTGGGGCTCCAGCACCCATGGGTGATGCAGGCTCCAGGCCCCAGGGCTGCAATGGATGTAAAACTTCTCTGGTAGCTTTTCTTCTGGCTGGTGCCATCCCTGCGTGCAATACAGGAGGAAAATAGAGCTTGCAAGAGCAGAAACTGTCAGCCCGTAACTGTCGAGAGACACCCTCAGCTCTAGGCTTGCCCGAAAGATTTACCTGCCTGGTGTCCCCTCTCCTGTCTTTGCAGGAACTGCACGCAGCCGAAGTTCGCAGGAACAAGGAACAGCGGGAGGAGATCTCTGGATAAAGGGCTTTTCTACACACCTAGCACCTGATTCCTGTTAACAAATCAACCAACCAACACATTTTATTTTGTTTGTCTAGATGCAGCGTTTGGTTCTCCATCCCCCCACCCCCTGGTGTTCGTCCCCCAGCTACACGCTTCTCTATCTCTGCATCCT
This sequence comes from Stictonetta naevosa, assembly GCA_011074415.1. Lineage (NCBI taxonomy): Eukaryota > Metazoa > Chordata > Aves > Anseriformes > Anatidae > Stictonetta > Stictonetta naevosa. The sequence goes on from CM021716.1 coordinate 13,768,257, forward strand.
AAATTGTTCGGTACTTGTGGGGATTCACAGATCATAGGGACCTCTAAGCAGAATAGCAGCTAGCTCACACGAAATAGAGAATCAGTCGATCAGTCGATCAATCAGCTTCCTTGGAGGGTTTGTCCTTTTTTAAAAAGATATTTCTTAATCTAATGTAAAAATGAAGACGTTAATAAATTCAACCAGCAGTGTCACGGAGATACAGATTTCTTATCCGGGGCTTTTAGTACTCTCGGTGTTTGCTCTGAGCCAGATCTCAGTTTCAGAATAACGGGAAGGAATTGATGATTTCTGTGTGTGTAGTGGAGTAACGAGCAGAGCCGTTTGCCAGCGGTAGGAGAGGCGTGGGAGAGGCAGGGGCTGGCTGTGACAGCGGGGGTGTGCAGCCCCCCCCAGCTCTTGGCTGTTACCCGAGGCCATCCCAGGCAGGCAGCGACCCAAAAATCCTCGTCTTCGTGTGGTTCTTTGGTAGCCCATGTGGAAACAGCTGAGGGGCTCACCCAGAGCTTGGCACCATGTCCCCACCGTCCCCGTCCCCGCGGGCGCTGGCTGATGCCCTGGCAGAAGCCTTGGCCAGGAGCACGGGGGCAGCACAGTGATGGGCTCCATCACGGGGAGGGGACGTGGGGTCTGAGCTGCCTGGTGCTCCCGGGACCTCCCTATGTAGGAACGCAGCTCCAGCAGGGACAGGGGAAGGCGGTGAGATGGCAAACATGATAACCACCCTTCCCTCTTCCCAGTGATGGATGTGGCTCCTCGGTGCCATCGCGGGATGGATGCAGAGGCCAGGGAGCACCGGGCAGAGCCCCAGATCGTGGCAGGGAAGGGACACGCCACCCTCCTGCGTGGTCCTCCCCGCCCGGCTGCCTCGGGTGAGGCAGAGCTGAGCGGGAGCAGCTCTGCAGGAAGGGGGAAGCGATGTTCCCATACTCGTTTCGTGTCTATCTTTAGCTTTTCAAGGCCTATTTTTAAGCCAACTTTGTCTGTCCGTGGAGGTAGAGATGAGCAGGGAACATGCAAGCGTGGCGTTAGCAGCTGACGGTAATGTCACCCGGCTAGGTGACTGTCACAGCCTTCCTGAGCTGCAATGCCACGAAGAGCACCACGAGGGCTGCCAGCCGCGGCTTTGCCCACCCTGTGCCCGCCCTGTTTCTGGCTTGAAAAACTGAAAAAGAGGCAATGTTGCATCTGACACGCTGCGGGAATCGCCACCCGATCGCTGTGGGGCCTCGTAGGACGTGGTGTGGGGCAGTCAGCCCGCGTGTGAGCACGGTCTCAGGGCAGGATTTGGTGGAGGAGATGGATGGTGGAGGCTGTGCTATTTTGGGGCAGAGGGCAGTGAGAACTCCCCTCTGCGCAGAGCTTAGAAATCATCGCGGTGGCACGCTTTGGATAGAGCAGAGAGGCGGTTTTGGGGCATGGCACCAGTGGCGTCTCTCCCCTCCTTCCCAGCTGCTGTCTCAGCACAAGGAAAGGGACGTGCGAGGGCAGGAGACATTTAATTCAGGGCCTTGGTGCCCTCTGCACGGCGTGTGGCCAAGGTGTTGTGCTGGGGGGGAGATGAGAGATGCCTGCGCTGGGCTTTCAGTCCTTGGGGAAGGTGCTGCGGGGAGCGGGCACAGGGCCTGGGGCGAGGAACAGCGGCGGGTGAGGATGGCACACCAGGAGCTGCCTCACCTCCCTCTTCCCCCTCTTGAAAACCGTGGCTGAGTCTTTTCAAAAGCTGACGTTTTCTGCCTACCCTGTGCTTTACTTGAGCAAAGAGTTTGTTACGGCCTGAAGTAAGCAACGGGCGGCCACAGGAACCCAACAGAAAGCCAAAGAGCAGCGGCTGCTGGAAATCAGATCCCTGGGCTCTTTGCTGATCCCCCAGAAGTCCCGGCCGGATTCGGGAGCGACCCCTCTGTGGCCGCAGCACGTTTCCATGTCCGGGGAAGGTTCTGCTCCTGGAAGAAAGGGCTGCCTCCCGCCCAGCCCCTCTGCCCGTGGTTATCAGCGAGCCCCGGCCCCGGCCAGTGACAAAACGTGATTTTGGGCAGAGAGGGAAAAGGAGTGGGAACTGAGGGTTGAATTTCTTAAACAGTAGCTAACGATCAGTTTATAGTAGCAGCTGTCTTAGATAAGCATCTGTGTAGAGCGCGGCATCACCGCCAGCATCACCTCATTCATATAGTGACAAGAAATTTTAAAAAGTTTAAAAAAAAAAATTTACAAAGTAATTTAAACGAAATGTTTGTGTGTAAGAAATGGTTGAAACTGTCTAATGTCTGTGTCCCGCGTTGGCGGGATCTGAGAAGGCATCTGCAAGATATTAACCCTGTCCTGCTCTCTGTGGTGCTGAGTGTTTGCTTGGTGTGTAATTCTGACCTGGAGCTTGTTGTAAATACTGTTTTTAGTACTATGATTATTATGATTATTATTATTATCAGAAATGTACTCATGAGCAGGAGTCTAGAAGGAGAGAAACGACCATTTTCCCTCTGTCAGCGGGGCGGACAAGCAGCTGGAGGTGGGGAGCAGGGATGGGGGCATCCCTCCTCCACGTAAGGCCAGCCTTGTCCTCGGGTGGAGGCTTGTTCTTGCAGTAGGTTTCCCTGGCAGTCAGTCCCACAGGAGGATGACCCGGCAAGGGGGGAGCCAGGCACGTGGCGCCCACGCAGGTGTGAGCCCTAGGAAACCCATTTTTCTCGCCTTTGTTGGGTTGGTGCCGTGAGGTTTGGTGGATGTGGCCCTGCTGAAGCAGGGATGTGTCAGGCTGAGCTCTGTGTCGGTGACATTGGGACCGGCGCTGTCACCACTGCGCGATGCCACACGGGGCCATGGAGGTGACTGCGTGAGGGACACGAGGGGACCCAATCCTCACCCCGTGCCATGGGTACTATCGGGGGAACGTGCGCAGCGAGCACGGGATCTTCCTGCTCCTGGGGCTGCCGGCGGTTGTGCGCTGCAGCATCCTTCCTGCCTCAGCTGCGACTAATTAAGTGTCCTCGTTAACAGCCTCACAGTCCCATCCTCTGTCAGTCTGGCTGTGATTTCACCACCATTCCCACACCCCGTGGTCGCAGTCCCCAGGGCGATGGTGCTGGTGGCAGGGCTGGGTTCCTCCCTGCTTTTTGTAGCTCTGCAGAGGCACCCACGGGACTTCGTGCTCGATAGGAGCCTTTCCTCGAGGCGCCCCGCAGCGCACCTGAGCTGACGGAGGACCCGTGGCCGTGTGAGGGAGGAAAATGAGGCGGTGGCAATGTATTGGTGTGCATGCCCCTTGCACAGAGCTCTCCTGAAGGGCCTCTGGTTCAAGCAAGGCAGGAAAGCTGAAGCTAAATTGGTTCCCGGGTGATCAGTGGGTCTGTGCGAGAGCTGCAACAAGGGGCCTGAGAGCCCCAGTTCCAGCTCTGCTCACAGTTATCCTTTGTGGCAAAGTGCTCGGCTCAGGCTGCATAGGGGGGCTTTCAAGGATGCTCAGACCGCTTCTGGGCTGCGCCTTTTCCTTGTCTTATCAATCGTGAGCCAGGAACCAAGCTTGCTGTAAGCGAATGTGGGATTTCCTCCGAGTTAACCTTTTGGGGACAGTGGCAGTTCATGCAGGCATCCTGCACTGGGGGCAGCCGGTGTTGCTGCCCCTCTTACCAGGCAAACTTCAGCTTGCTTTAGCTTAGCCCAGCCGGCTCCCCGGCCCTGCGCCTGGCGCGGCTCGTTTCACCCCGTTGGGCTGGGCACCCCACACCAAAACGCAGAGGTGGAGACCATAATATGCACATACACTCCTACTACCACTTGAACTGAGTCAGGGAACGGCTGTTCATGGTGCTAGAGACTTCTCACCACCCATGCTAGGGACGAGACGACGCAGTAAGGCCAGTAACCTCCACCGCCGCAGTCAGCTGTTTCCCGAGTAGAGCAGAGGTGCCAAGTGCTCCGAGAATGGGAAGCACCAAAGCACGGAGCCGTGCCTCACCCCGGGGAAGGTCGAGGTGGCACGGCACCATCGGGTGAGCCGTCACCTCCCAGCCACGCTCCTGTCCCCTGGCTCTGGTGGGACAGGGCGGCGGGGTGGCGAAGGGCTCCCCATCCCTAGCAGAGCCCGGTCTGGTTCCCGTGGCTCTACCGCGTGCATTTCATTGTCCGCTCGAGGTTGTCGTTGTGCAAAAAGAAGTGATTATGAAAAACGAGTTAGAAAAAAAAAAAAAAAAGAAAAAAACTTGGTATGAAACCATGTGTGTCCATCTCTCCATAAATAGATTGTTTGAGTTCTAAGGCTCCTGTTTGTATTGTGAGAATACCAATAAAATGCATTAAATTGACCTAAAGATTTATCAAAGCAGAATTTAAGCCTCTGTATGTTAAATAAGTACTTTGCACCCAATATAAAAGATGCAGAAACCTGTCGTTTATCACTATTCTCAGAGGAAAAAATAATAATAAAGCACTTGAATGAAGGCACCACTACCAGGCCTTGTGGTTAGAAAGGCGAGGGCATGCAACGTCTTTACAGAGGAGGATCAAAAAAGATATAGGACAATTGCAAATACAATAAATCCAGTTCTGGAAAACTTGTGAGCTGCTTCTTTTTCTTTTAATAGAAACCCAGTGCCTGTGTTCCCGATTTCCTGGCAGCCTTCCCCCCGGGCCGGGTGAGGGTGAGCGGGGTTGGGGTTCCCCAGGCATGGCCCCAAGAGGACACTGCCCTGACTTTGGCCAACATTTCCCTAGGCCATGATGCAAAAAAACTCCCCAAAAGCTGCAATGGGAAGCTTTGTAACCCCCGGGACACCTGAAGGGAAGGCGTGTGGCCATTTCCACAGCGGCAGCAGCAGTCGGCCCTACCTGCCTGTGCCCCCAGCCCCGCCGTCCTTGTAGGATTATTTAAAAAGCAGCATCCTTATGGACTGAGATGCATTTTGTGACCCTACCGAAATAACCAGAGCTCAGCACACGGCGGTGTAGGAGAAGCTAACCCGAGGGGAGGGCAGGTGGGGCTTTACCCGGCAGGGCCCTCGTCCTGGGCAGGTTTTTGTAGGAGCAGGGGGAGCGATGCTGCGCAGGCACCGCACCAGCACCAATGCTCTTCCCATGTGCGTGCAGGATGCCGCTGCCTGCACAAACAGGAATTCTATTTTTGCAGCATGACCTTCGTGGTTTTTAAGATAAGATCCTTACTGGGAACACAACATTGCTCGGTTTTCTTCAGAGGTTTGCCATCTGCTGACCCAGGCTCGGGAACTCTTAACAAAGTGATCGTGGTAACCTGAGCCTCTGCATTTGCCTCGCAGCCACAAAAAACAATTTATATCAGGAAGACCAAGCGTGGCCGTCCTCTCCAGGCCAGATCCTTCATCCTGGTGTGATCTGAAGGAGCGAACAGCAGAGGGGTGGGACGTGATGGTGCGGGGCTGGTGGGGTGCTCCCACGTGCAGCACCAGCACCGGGGCTGCTCAAAGGCACAATCCTGAGGTCTTGGACCAGACACATCGCTCATCCAAACACTTCTGTAAAGGTCAAAACCTGGCCAATAAATAAATGCGAGCAAATCTTTGGAGGATCCCTACAAAACGCTCAAGCCGTGTCTGGGCAGGGGGAAGGGAAGAGAAAAGCAGCGCTGGCAGATGAATGTAAAACACACCTGGGCGGGCAAGAAAAGATTTTGCAGAGTTTTGCTACAGGTTCGAAAAGCAGCTGTAGTGCTGCAGCAGTAGCCTTGTGGGTGCTCATGCGAGCCCGGCGGCTGGGGAAGGAGGCAGAGAGAGGCACCAAGCGAGCCCTTGTGGCCCCCTGGGAGGAACTGGGGGGGTTCCTGGTGCCCAGCTCTGGCAGCAAAAGGAAGATTTTGCTTCCCAAGAGGCCACAGAGTGCCGGGAGCACTCACGCAGGGAATCGCGGCTGTGGGTTTGCCCTCTTTTAACCGTCTTCGTTACACCTCTGCCATTGGCCACCACAGGGGACTGGTAGGGTGGCACAGGGAGTTTTTATCTGCCCCGGCCAGCCACGCTCAGGTCCCGGTGGTGCAGCTGATGGAACAGCAACCTGGGGTGCTGCTGTCCTTGGGGTTGGTAGAAATACAGGCAGGATCCCGTGGAAAAGGGCTTTGCGATTTCTAGCGAGTGCATTAGCACCGCTGGTTGGTTACATTTGGTAATCCGGGAGGAGAAGCAAAATAAATACATCTCCTTGTGCAACATCACTTTAATGAGAATTAGCTTCAGGAAACTGGAAAGTGAGAAGGGATGCGAGGGAAGCAGCGTTTTGGCAGCCAGTTACCTGGCAGCATTGGTCTGGATGGCGAGGATGGAAAAAGGAAGAGCGTTGGACAAAATAAGCGCTAAATAAACCACCACAAAGCTGTCAGAGGGGTTCATCAGAAATTAATGTGAAAAACAGCTCACCAGGCCAAACACGAACGGACAGACAGCCACGCCACCTGAATGTAACAGGGACTGGGAGGCAGAAAATGCCATCTGCCAAGCAGCTGGGAAAAGCCGACAACGAAAACGCACCGAGACTGCTTGAAGAAGCGGTTTGTGACTTTTACAGCCTCTGGCGTGGCTTTTCCAGAACATGTCACCCACCCACTAGCAGAAAAACTGAGATGGAGCGAGACTGCTCAAGAGCCCTCCCCGGAAAATCCCTGACTGCTTCTGCAGACCCCGGCTGTCACATGCCAGGGAAGCCCAGAAATAGCAGAAGTTGCACCAAAACCTGCGGGCGGCTCGGGGACGGCTCCTGGGCTCTGCCCGTGCCCCGAGCCCGGGGTGGGACGCGACATGCGGTGCCATCGGGCCCGTCAGCCACACACAGCTCCTTGGCACCACGGGCTGCCTCCAGCAATGCAAACAGCAGAACACTGCCCTGAATCCATCCATCCCCCCCCCCCCCCCGGTGCCGTGCAAGCCCCCAGGCCCCCAAGGGACCCCCCAGCACAGACATCTTTGCGGGAGGTGTCCCCCGTGGCCGAGGAAAGGCTCAGCTGTGCACGGCGCTCTTGGGCGGTGTGAAAATGGCCATCCACACGTCCACAGACACGGCCCCTTTCTCCTCCAGCAGCAAAACACACTTTTCTCTCTCCCCTTTTATAATTCGTTGCTGATCAGGGCAGTAAAAGTCTTCAGAGAACGTCTTTATCTCTTTTAGCTTTTATTGGGCCTTTGAATCGGTGGCACAGCAGCACTGCAGGGCTCCTCCAGGGCTGCTGCCTGCACCGCGAACGTCGGTGAAGTGAATTTTGGCAACCAGCCGCCTACAGCAAGGCCGGGCCCCGGCACCCGGGCCCTGGGAGGTCACCGATGGCACCTCGGGGACAGCCCCCGGCCCTGTGCAGCATGGGACACCCCGAAATGCGGGAGGGGACTGACGCGGTGTGTCCCCACGGCCAAGGCAGGTGCAGGAAGCCCCCCCCGGGCCCCGTACCAAGCACACGCAGTGCTAACACGCACGCTGCCCACCCGTGCACAGGCACCCACAGGAGGTGGGGAGGGTCCACACGCCCAGCGCCCCGCTGCGCTCGGCTTGCAGGCTCAGCCCTGGGGGCAGGGGGCCGCCCCCCCCCACGCACAGAGCCCGGGGGGGGGGGGGTGGGGGGGGGGGGGGGCTCGCGGGAGCCCCGGGTGCCCCTGGAGGCCCGTGGGGCACGCACAGCTGGAGTGTGTGTAAGGACCGGGCGTCACGCGTGGGCCCCCCGGGTCATGCGCGGCCTGGGGGGGGCTGCGGGACCCCCGGGAATTGTGCGGGTGTGTGCGTGGGGGGGGGGACATGAAGGGCACGGAGGGACACGGGGGGGGGCGGCACAACCCCGGGGGGGGAGGGCACACAGGGGCCGTACAAAGCCCGCGGGGACCCCCACGAACACGTAGGGCCCGGTGCCGGCACCCGCAACCCCCACGCCCCCCCCCACCTCCTCTCCCCCCCTCCCTTCCCAGCCCCCGCCCGCCGCGCATGCGCAGTGCCGCCCCTCCGGCACCTATTTCACGGGCGGCTCGGGCCCGGCTTCTCCCTCGCGAAATAAGTCCCGG
>CM021716.1:13776659-13847422 GCA_011074415.1 Stictonetta naevosa
CCCCCCCCCCCCCCCCAAGACTGCGGGCGGGGGCAGCTGGAAGCTGTGAAGTTGGTGCTGCTCCCTGGGGTGCAGGGGGCTTCACCTCCAAAAGGATGGGGCGCAGGGAGAGAGGTCAACCAAAAAAGCTGCGGCAGGTAACTGAGAGCGCTGGGCATCTGCGCCGTGCCTTTACGCCGCAGTGGGTGCCGTGTGGGTTTTAATAACGGCCCCCCCTGCTCTCGTCCTGCCCGCTGTCCGGTCAGCCCCGCGCACCTCGTACTTCGCTGCTGCAAAAATTAATTTCCTTCCTTTCCCACGCGACAAAGGCGGCGTACAAGGCGGGTCTTGGCGTGGAGCGGGGTAAGGAAGAGTTCTGCAGGGTTTCTGCTCCTGCTCGAGTCGCACCAAAAGCGAAAACCTGGGAGCGCAGCGGGAGCTTTGGCAGGGGCTCGGCTGGAGCCCGGGCTGTGGCACGCTTGGACAAACGGACCTTGGTGGAGGAACGCGATGCCAAGGGCTGTCTTCAGGCAGCTTCTTGCACACCTGCAGTGTTGCACGGGGCCAGGGATGTTCCCAGCGATGCCTCTGGTGAGGCCGGGCACCAGGGACTCCTGGGGAGGTCCCTGCCTGGGGCCCCGTGTCCCGATGGGGACAGCAGCTCCGTGGAGAGGTGCCAGCGCTGAAGCCAGTTGTAAACACGGCCTTAAATCCATTGCTGATTTATTAGAAACATGCGCCTCAACCAGCTCTCGGATGTTGCTGGGTTTCTGCCGGCTCCAGGGGTGGGTTTGGTTTGGTGTTGCACTTGTGCGTGACTCTGGGGGAGCAGCCCTCGTCCCGCTGCCCGTGTTCCGGCGGGGCGACGATGTGGGTGAGGCAGGAGGGAGCTTCCAGGAGCTCGTGGCCCTTCTTCTAGCAGCTGCTGTGAAATACGTTGGGAAGCACACCTTCACGCTGCGTCTTTGTGTAGCTTTTTGGTGAACGCCAGGCCAATTGTTTTGGGTTTTAATTTTTTTTTCTTTCCCACCTGAACACGCTGCTCTCGCTGCCCGTGCCCCGATCCCACCCCACCTCCTCCTGTGCCCTTGATGGGTTTGCAAAGTGTGTTCGGGCTGGGTGCTCTGGGGCTGCCTCTCCTCGGAGCGGGATTTCCTGCAGCCCCTTTGCTCTTGCTCATTGTTCCTCACCTCTCCTTCCCTGCCGTTCCTCTGCAGACCACCGGTCCCCGTGGGCCCCTGCGCCGCCGGCTGGCCCCTTCCCAGCGATGGCAACGCCGGACGTCAGTGTCCACATGGAGGAGGTGGTGGTGGTGACGACGCCGGACAACGCCGTGGACGGCAGCGGGGTGGAAGAGGTGAAGACGGTGCTGGTGACCACCAACCTGTCCCAGCATGGGTAAGAGACGGGTCCAGCACGCGTGCGGTGGAGCCAACCTGTTGGAACAGACCCGACTGGGGTCCCAACAGGATACCAGTAACTAAACCAGTGGTGTCTTTTTTTCCACTGTTTCTTTCATGGCTGATTCACTGAGCTCTGAGTGGTCTCGGTACAGTGAGGTTTGGGCTTTGGACAGGCTCGTGTGTACATAAATGCCAGAGATTCCCCTCAAACGCTGTGGTGGCAGATGGGTGACACGTCTCAAAAAGCAGCGAGCCTGTGTGATTTATAAAGTGTGCCTTCCCTGCTTGTTGGTGTTTGGGCCTGCCCCGTGTTTCAGCGTGCTCTGTTTGGAGCAGCTCGGTCAAGTCTGGGGTCCCAGGAAAGCCCACGCAGCAGTGGGCCGTTTGTTTTACGTCTCTCCCATCCTTCTCCGGTCTGTACCCAGGCACACCTTAGTGCTCTGAGAGCTCTTCCAGCAGGGACAAAATCCAAGCTCACCATCGGAGCTGGCTCTGGGCAGGTCTGCCTCATTCAGGTGTTCCCAGGCTTGAAATAAGCAGGCAGCGAGTGGCTCTGTTTTGCTCTCCACAAAACACGTTTGTGTCCTTTCCTCAAATATGTCCTGCTATTTCTGTGTCACGGCTCTGGGGAGGGGCATCATGTTTCAGCTTGTAGAATACAAAACGGCCGCTGTGCTGCGGCGGGTGTAAAACTTGAGCGGGCTCTGCTCCGGTGGCAGTGGGGCCGATGCCACGCGCGTCCCCTCTCCGCCACATCCTTACTCTGAGACCCCTTCCCTCCCCGCTGGGGCCGTGGGGAAGGATGGCTCAGCCCCTCCTGCTTCCTGGCCGCTTCTGCCAGCGGTGACTCTCAGCTTCCCTGGCAGAGCAGCAGCCAGACATGAAATTTGGGCTGTGGCTCTTTGGAGGCAGCACGGCTGCTGTTTGTCATGTGGCTATGAGTCTGTGCAGCACGACGCTGCCTGCAACACGAGCCGTGGCAGGGACTGGCTTGGTTGGTTTGGTTTTCTTTCATTTTTTTTCCCCTCCCTCCTGTTTTTCTTCAGAAACCTCTCCTCGCCCCGCAGTGTTCCCTGTGCAGTCAGAGCAGCGCTGTCCAGCAGGAGGTGATGTCTCTTGTAGCCGTGCCTACGAACTCAGCACGTTTCTGCAGGCACCAGGAAATTCCTTGAGGGCTTTTTGAAGCATCCCGAACCCTGGCTCTGGCATACTGGGGCATCGCTGCAGGGCTGTGGGACAGGTTTGGACCTCAGGCTCGCACAGCCCAACCCGTGAGCCTCCCACCGTGTCGGTGGCCAGGCTGTGTTGCAGAAGGAGCCAACCCCGGGCTCCTCGCAGTCGGAGGATCGCCTTTGCTGGGCTCCCGCTCCTCCTGGGGCGGCTCTGCAGCTGGCTTTGGCTTCCTTGCCCTCTTACTTTCCCTCTCCAGCCCCAGCTGGTGCAGGGAGAGAGGCTGGGGTTCCTCCGCGCCTCTCGGTTGCAGCTGGGGCACGAGGGAGGCTTTGAGCTCAGCTTTGAGCTCCTCATTCCTCTTATGTGGTGCTGGGAAGCCCCGAGGCTGCAGGAGCGGCCGAGCCCAGCCCGGCAGAGCTGGGGCTTGGTGCAGTTCTCCAGCGCTCTTCTGGGTCTGCTTTCACTGCTTGCAGCTTGGGAGCTTAATTAGCTCCAGCGTTTTAGCGTTGACTGGAAAAGGCAGAGGGAAATGGGGAAACTAATCAGCAGGAAGCTTTGCTTTCAGAGCTGCTCGGAAAAGGTCTGGGCTCCCGTGCCCCCATGTGTTGCTTGTGTTTCTGGTGAGCGCTCCTGCTGCAGCGTTTTGGTGGAGACCTCTTCTCTTTTTTTCCCCCAAGTTTCCAGGGGAGGCAGGAGCAGAGGTGAGAGGGGAGGGGAACCCATGACTTCCCCTGCACTTATTCTGCCTTCTCCCCTTTTTTTTGGTTTATGGATTCTCCCGGGGAGCCGAGGAGCGGAGCCTCCCCATGACACGTGAGCGCGGCTGCATCCCACGGCTTCGCCATGGTGACTGGAGTGGGATGCACCGTGGGGGTGCCTTGGGTCTCCTGCTCCTCCTGCTTCTGCCTGAGGCTCTCCAGAACAGGAAGGGGGAAGGCAGGGTGGAGAAACTGCCCTGTTTTGTGTCGCTTTTCTCCTTTTTTCCTCCGGTTACATCTCCCTAGCTGGCACAGGCTTAGGTAGTTGCTTGGATTTTTCTTCTAAAGCTGCTGAAGTTGGTTGTTTTGTCTCTGAAGGATGGGACTGAGGATGGGTTGGGTTATTTCTCCCAACCAAATAACTTCGGTCATTTTAGGAGTGGTGTGAGAGCAGTGAAGCCCTGGAGGACGCTCTTGTTTCAGAAGCTGACTTTCTGCCAAGGTGGTTCTGGAGGATAAGTCAGTTTTTTACCTGATTGTAGGCACAGGAAGGTCAGGATCAGGACATTGGTAGTGCTGTTTTTCGTGTTTCCAGAGTGGCTGCTGCCCTTCTTGCTGCCCCAGGGTGCTGTTGAAGTGGCATTTCTGGCTTTTCTCTGAAGAAACCTGGAGAAATGCAAAAACCAAGTAGCAAAATAATGAAAAAACAGGTTAAAACTCTTCTCTTTCCCGTGTCAAACTGCTGCTTCTGTAATATTAACCTGTGTGCAGGCGTGCTAGCTCAGAATTTACCCTTTAGTGCCCTTCTGCCTTATCCATGGCTTTCCTTGCCAGCGCTCAGAACCTCCGGTCCCCGTGTGCCACAGAGGCAGCGGGACCATCCCCGTGGTGCCTCGCTTCCCAAACCAGCTCCATCTCCTGCTCCCCGTGCTCTCGCCACGCTGCAGCCTGATCTCCTACATGGGCTCCTTATCTCCTGTGCCCTGCTTGCCCTGAGGCTGGAGCAGGGAGCTGGAGCAGGGATGCTTTGAAGCCGCAGTCCCGCCCCAAAGCCCTGCACTGGGAGGCCAGGACTGAAAAACCAGTTGCTCTTGAACTGGTCCCCGTGGCACCGCGGGTGGGAAGCGCAGCTGCCGCTGAGTCACTGGGGCTATTGTTTTACTTCACCCCAAAGAGGACAGATTTCAGGCTTAGGTTCTCCAGACAGTTTTTCTTGGGAAGTTAACCCATGGAAGCGTGTGGCAAGAAGAGATTTTTTCCATCCTTCTCCCTCCTGCAGGACCCCAGAGGTCCAGGGAGCTTCCTGGGGCCATCAGACATCTCCACTAACAAATGCACCCGTTAACCCCCCCAGGAGCGCTCCGACACACGCCGTGCCTGCAGACGTGACCCGTTGGGAAGCCTTGGTGGCGAGGAGCGTGTCCCGTGGCGGGTCCGGGGCTTTTGTCTGTGCTCTGTAGCTGAGTCAGGCGCGTGGGAAGGATGTGGTGTGGTGCGGAACCGGCTTTGAGTCCATCAGCAGAGCTCTGAGTGAAGTCTGAGGGCTCCGGCGTAGGGAAGATGAAAGCGGTCTTTGCTGCCGGAAGCAGATAGCTGGTTTAATTAATATTATATGTATATGGGGTTGTAAGAGGAGAAGAGAGTGGAGCGGTGGGTCTGTAGCTTGCGTTGTGTTATCTCTGTTCATGGATCTGCTGTCGAGGCTTGATGAGGTCTGGCACGGCGCTTGTGCTGCTCCCTGAGGTCCTGCTTCAGGGAAGCAGCCCGCGCACAGCGGGAGCACACCTCACTTGGGTTTTTTCTGGGGAGTTTTCTTACGTGAAGCTGGCAGAGACTCATAAGGCCTGACCCAAACCCCGGTTGTGGTAGCAGCAGCTCTTTGTCTCCTTCCTTTGCTCCCCCAGGACCATGTGGTGTGGGCTGTGTTGGTGTCAGTGCCGTGGGGCTGGGATCACAGAGCTGAGACAAGTGGCTGAGTCCTGGCGGTGCCACTCCCGGACTGGTGGCAGCTTCTTGTCCTTGTAAAGAAAAACAGCCAAGCCTCTCAAAACCAGCACCAAGTTTTGTGGGAGAAGATACCAGTAATGACTTCTGGAGCAGCATCTCCTTGAAACGTCAGAACGGAGGTCACAGTTCCACGTTGCTTAATTTTGCGTATTTTTCTCTTTCTTACCAGCGGTGACATAAATGAAGACACGCTGGAGACGGAAAACGCTGCCGCTGCAGCCGCCGCTGCCTTTACAGCATCTACACACCTGAAGGAAGCGGTCTTAGGTAGGTTCAGCCCGAGCTGCAGCCCCCTGGCAGCAGGGGCCAGCCCTGCTCGCTGCAGCACGGGGCTCGGAGGGGAACTGGTGAGAGCGGGGGGATCCTGAGGGCACACCTGCATCACTGCCCTGCGCCAGAGGTGTTCTCCGGGCTGCCCCCCAGCAGGGGTGCTCTCCTGGGCTTGGGAAGGAGCCTGGGGCTGGGTGACGGGCAGGGAGCGGGCGCTGCTTGCTGGAGCGTTGCTGCCCTCTCCTGGTGCAGGATGAGACCCGTGTGCCTGGTGTCTGCCCTCGCCAGCTCTTGCTTTCGCACCCAGCGCAAGCAGGGATGGTTTTCCGTCTGCTTTGGCTACAAGCAAAAATGAATTCAGTGAGCAAGGGCTGTAACCCAGCTGGGGCTGGAGGTGCCTTAAAAACCGCTGCATTCTGAAAGCATGGGTGAACGTGTAATTGCCCTACCAACACCATTCCTTTCGTTGTTAGCAAGAACTGGATTTTCAGCCCTGGCCACTGATTTCTGTGCAGTCAGCTGTGGCTGGATTGCTGTAAATTTTTCTGCACTATTTTGCAGGGTAGCTAGATGCTTTAGTAGAAATGTGCAAGTGAGTTGTGGCCACACAGCCCCATTCCCACCCTTGCCCCGTGTGCATTATCAATGTTTTTTGATGCTGATATTTAGCACTGTGCGTGTGCTGCCGGGTGGTTTGTCGGGGGCTGCGGCTCACGTTTCTTTTTGATCTGTCCCTTCCTCTGTTCCCTGTGAGAAGTGAAGATGGCTGAAGATGAGGACACTTTGGAGGCAGAGATTGTGTACCCCATCACCTGCGGAGACAGCAAAGCCAACCTCATCTGGAGGAAATTTGTCTGCCCTGGGATCAATGTGAAGTGTGTGCAGGTGAGGGCGATGGGCTGTGACACTGGCACCAAGAGGGGGAACGTCCCTGATGTGCTCCCAGATGGGAAGGACTTGAGCTCTCCTGTGCCAGCATTGCAGCCTTGCACGCCTTGTTCTGGGTTTGGTCACTCTTAGTAAGCTTTGGCAAGCTTTTTTTGCATCATAACCATGTCATGGTGGGAGAGGGAAAAATTTCTGGGATGTTGATACCTGGTATGTGTTGGCTTGACCAAACTGAGCAGACCTGGCTGGAGAGATGCCGTCTCAATGTAACTGCATTACTGGAGAGTTTGGGAACTTCTCTGTCTGTTCAGTTTGAGAGAAACTGAGGGTTTGTTGAGAAGTTGATAAAACATTGAATGGTTGCCTCTCTCTCCTGGAGGGTTCATGGTTAAAACCTGGTTAAAACATGGTTAAAACCCCATGGATCTGGGGAGGAGGGCCAAGGTTTCACTTCCAGGAACGTGCTGTGTGTGATGCTGCACTAAGGCATCCGTGGCATTTACACGCTGACTACACAGCACCCTGCTGAGGTAGCATCTGCGCTGTGCTGGGCTGCATGAGGGCTTTCCAGAAGATGTTCCTCCTCCTTCATGGGGGAGATGGTCTCTTCCATCTCCGAAGAGGAGAACAGCTACTTGCGCAGTTGATTGCTTCTGCTGCTACCTGAAATCAGCCTTCTCTTTGTGCTGAGGCCCATGTGCTTGCTAAAGAGAAGCAGTTTCTTGTGCAGTAATTGTGAATGAGAGTGCTCACGATAACATTGATTAACGTGGGCATGGACAAGAGACCTGAACTTGGGAAACCCTTTCTAAGACTGGTCATAAAGCAATTCTTTAGAGAGCTTCCTGATTCTGGAGGCTGCTTTTAGTTTAGCTCGTGGGTTCAGTTCAAGCTGGGTGTGTAGGGCAATAATAAAAAAAAAAAGAGGGCCGATTCCCACTGACGTTGCGTTTCTCCCTCCTGCAGTTCAACGATCGCCTCATTAGTCCCAAGGAGTTTGTCCACTTGGCGGGCAAGTCGACCCTGAAGGACTGGAAGCGGGCAATCCGGATGAACGGGATCATGCTCCGGTCAGTCTCTCCATTTGTATGTGCGCAGCAGCAGCTGCGATCCCTTTTTTCTGGGGGAGATCGGTGGGGTGGGACGGAGCCTTCAACACTTGTTTTGCTGCGGAGAGTGTGAGTGTGCTGCTGAACGCTTGTCTTAACAACAGCCTGGCCCTGGTGTTATCCATCCCATGGATCTGTGTATCCTTGCGTGTAGGGAATAATTTGGGGCAGCACGTGTTTCCCTGGGTTCTTCCAGCTCAAACCAAGCTGGGTTCCCAGCTGGCCTTAGGTCAGTGAAAATTTTAGAGGCCACTGGTGGTCCAGCCGTATTCTGTACAAGTTCTCAGTGTGAGCTGCTCACTGTCAGTCATTGAACCAACACTCCCATTGCATTATGTCTGTTTTTTTCCCCAAAGGCTTATTTAAAGCTTATTTATTCAAGCTTCTCTGCAATTCTGCAGCTACTGAGTTCTTCTGTGGTTGTCTTCAACACCAGCCCGATGTTGGTTCAATTAAAATCCATCTCTCTGCCTGTAGGCATCACCTCTTTCCCTAGGAATTGTCGGTGTTTTCCTGGTCTCTTCACAGGGTGACGCTACATTTGCCTGGTTTCTTCTGCTTCAGTGCAGGCGTCCCTCGTATTCCTTCTAAGCAGCTTTTGCTCCACGTAGGTTTTTGCATAATAGGCTTATGCCTCGGCAAGGCAGGTCTTTCAAGGGACAAAAAACAATCTTCACAAGGAATGTCTGAAGGCAAGCCAGGCAGCCCATGGAGACAAATCTTAGGAAGCTCAGGTTGTTCTTGGCCAGCAGCTTGCTTCGACTCAGGGCAGTCTAAGGGGAGATGATGTATGCCAGCGGTGCCACGTCCTTCGCTTAAACTGAGACATCTAATTTTAGTTTATAAATAGGGTTATGTCCCATCTCTTTTTATGTGGTCTTGAGTGAAAAAGGGGAAGGAACAGGCTTCCTGTTATCTCTGCTCCAAGATGAGACTTCCTTTCCGCTGGAGGCTGCGGGCGTGCATGGGGTGGGTGCTCATGGGACCAGGCTGGCACCTTTCTTCTCCATCCTCCCTGTGTGAACCAGGCATCCATCAGACCAGCAAGGGTCCCTGGCTTAAACCACAAACCCCGTGCTGAAAAATCTGCTCAGGGGGGTGGGACCAGCTCCCGGGCAAGCTTGTCTGGAGGCCAAGTGCTGCCCTGCTCCTGGAACGTGGAGGAGCAGTGGGACAGGTGGCTCTGCTTCCCACAGGGGCATGCTTGGAGGTGCAGGTGGGTGCTCTTGGTGAGCTCGTCTGGAGGTGGGGATGCGCTCAGAGCAGGGCAGCAGAGCCCATGGAGCTCTGCGGGGAGGAGGATGCTGCTCGGTGTCACAGAGGGATCAAAACTGCTGCACTGGAGCATTGCCCGGGGTGGCAGGGAAAGGTCTCTCCCTACTCACAGCTGTTAGGGGGATGGCAGTGTTTGGGCTCCAAATGTTGTACCTGAAGGCTTCTACCAAGCAGAAGATCTGCTGGGAGCAGATTTGTCCCGATTCTTCTAAGGGTGTTCTTAAGTTTACAGGAATATATCCTTAGGAAAGAGCTCGTGTGCGTCTTCAGCCTCTCAGCCCAAGCTGAGTGCTTTATTGGTGAAGAAAATGCTTCCTTGTAGGAGGACACCAGAAATTCACCCGGCTTTGTCTTCCTAATTTCCTTTTCTGCCCATGATTCTCTGTGTGCAGCTATAAAGAAGAGGAAGGCCGAATGGTGTTCTGGGAGGAGTGATTACTTTTTTTGTCTTTCTTCCTCTTTCCTCATTCTATCTGTTGAATAAAATTTCTTTGAAAGTCATCAGCCTGCTGGCAAGCACGTTCCCTTCGCTTTCACGAGGTGGTGTTTTGCTGAAGCAGTTAATGACCTCCCTGTGCGTACCCTGGTCTTGCTGTTGCTGTAGTCTTTGGGAGGAGCAGCCACGTGCTCGTCACTCCTCGGATCTGTTTGTGTCAAAGAAGCTCCGATGGCAGTTTGGTTGGAGGCTCTGAGATGTGGCAGAGGAGGGGTCGGAAATCACATCGGTGCCAGCTCTGCACCTGAGCTGCAGCACCGTGTGTTCGGTGGGGATTTTCCTCACCACCCCGGCCTCCTGAAGACTGGAGCACTTGGTAGTGGTTGGATTTGTGTATGTGGCCAGTACGGAGCAGGCCGTGGATGCTGTTGTAAGTAACTGTTACTGCTGCCTGTAAGGACGGGAACTTGGCAAGGGGCCTCCAGCCCGTTGCCTCTGCCTGCTCCAGCCCATGCTGGTGTGCCGAACAAAGTCCCAGAGGTCACTCATCGAGCTGGCTGTCCCCAGGGTAACGCTCCTCCCTCCTTCTCCATCCTGCTGGCAGGCATCGTGTTAAAGGAAGGCAGAAGCAGAGCAGTAGAGCACGGCTGCTGCGCTGCCCTGGGGTGCTGAGATGTCTGGGGGGATGCTCCGTGGGCTGTCCCCGTCAGGAGCTGCTCCTCCTGCTCCTGCTGACGTGAGCATGTCCCCGTGCTTGCTCCTCTCTTGCAGGAAGATCATGGACTCGGGGGAGCTGGATTTCTACCAGCACACTAAGGTCTGCTCCAACACGTGCCGGAGCACCAAAATCGACCTGACTGGAGCCAGGGTGTCTTTGACCAGCCAGACCTCAACAGAGTACATTCCTCTCACTCCCGCTTCTGCAGATGGTATGTGCAGCGATCCGAGCACCCTTGCAGCAGGGGCTTTGAAGAATTAAAGCGTAACTAATGCCGCATACCGAATGCCCCTCATGTTGCCTCTCTTTTTATTTTTGCTTTGTGGGTTGTTTTTATTCTCTGCTTTTTCTCCCTGCTCTGTTGCAGGATTCCCCGTAGCAGAGCTAGGCAGAGTCGTTGTTAGTGCACCCTGGCAGAGATGTAATAACTCACCTAGTTGCTCTGTAACACTGCATGACCTGAAGAGCCGCCCTTCTGCCCTCCTGTCTTGCCCCAAACTGTGTAGCTGAAGCAGAAGACCGCAATTAATCTGTAAGAACACAATAGTCGTTGCTTGATGAAGTCACCCCCTGTCCCAGCTGCTGGTTGGCGCCATGTCTTGCTCCTCGCAGGAGCCGGGGTCGGCACGGCCCCCAGCTGCGCAGTGTGCTGGGGCAGGGGTCCCCTTGCGCCTCTCCCAGCTGTAAACTGACTTCAGCCTGAATAATTCATGGGCTTTCGTTTAACGCTCCCTGGCTGAATTATTTATTGGTTTTGTCTGCTGAAAGATTAAAGAGAATCAGGGAATGCAACAGATTTTTATCTGCCCTTGTGCATGTAGTCTATAAAACTGGACGTAAATGATTTTGCGGCTGCATAGCTTTAGCCCTAAATTTAATTTGACCTATAGTTACAGGTAACTGTTATATTGGAAAGTTTTCTAATTTCAGCGTAGGGTTTTTTTTTTTTCCTTAACTCTTTTGGCTACTGAGAATTGAGAAATGCCCCCCCAAGGGCTCCTGATGGGTGCTGACAGCAGAGTGCCTGTGCCCTGCAGGGAGCCTGCTGTGGCCAAGCCCGGCACTTCGGTGGCGGCAGCTGGGGAAGCCGATGCTGATTTCAGTGCATGGCGCAGCCCGCCTGGGCTCCAGAGCTGCGGCTTGCTCTGAGCCCTCCTGATATCCAGCACCATGATTAACAGCTGGCTAACGAAGGGGTGCTTCCTGCGCTGCTGGTCTTGGGTGTGCTGGAATAACCAGAGCCCTGCAGGCTGCGGAGGAAAGGGAGAATAATTGGATTTGGTATCAGCAGCTGAGCGCTGCCAGGGCACTCACGGCCGCGTCTCTGGCCCAGATTCCCAATGTTCTGCTCCTGTGCATCGAATGATGCCGGCTGCCAGGCTCTGGGGACGCAACCCCTGAGGTCTGGAGGGCAGCGAGGGGGGAGCCGGTCCCTGCAAGGCTCTGGAAACCCCACGGGCATGCGGGTCTGGCAAGCGGTGAGTTGCCCAAAAAGGATGCCGAGAAATCAGGCTCGAAATGTGACTTCTGCTCTAAGCAGTAACAGCGTGTGTGCAGGGGGGAATGGGAGGAGAGCGCGTTTCGTCTTGCGCAAGGATTGCAGAAGTAATCTCTGTGGTATTACGCTCAGGGTGGAAAATTAAGTCCTGCAGGCACAGCAAGCCCCTTGGGTGTCCCTCTCTGCTCGGCTTGGAGAGCAAGGATCGCACGAAAGTGTCCCTACTGCAATAAAAACGGAGCAGTCGCAGCAGCGCAGCGAGGGAGTGCATCCCTCAACCAGCCCATGAGAAACGCAGAGAAAAATCAGGACTTGTTTTTTTTTTTTTTTCTTCTCTTTTTTGCTATTGGTTGCAGTCAACGGGTCCCCAGCTACGATTACCATAGAAACATGCGAGGATGCCAGCGATTGGACCACCAGCATCGGAGGTATGGCTCGGGCTCGGCGCAGCGCATCCGGGGCAGAGGTCGGAGGCGATGCTGGGAGAAGAGGGGAACGGCAGGGACCAGGAGCAGGAAGCCTCTGGCTGGAGCAGCCTTGCTCGAACCTCCCTGGGGTTATTTGTTTGCTGCCCAGCGTGTGTCAGCCTGCCTGCGTGCGGTCTGACCGCGGCGTCAGCTTGAGATGAAATTGTTTCTAAGCACTAAAACGTCCAACCGTGGTGTGGCTCTAGGGAAGAAAAAAATCAGAGTGGCTGTAAAATGCCTCCTGTGCTCCTCTGCTGTAATCCGAGCTGAGGAAGCAGATGTGGCACCCGGGCAGGAGGGGCTCCTGCACTGAGATGGGGCTCCTGAAGGAGCGCTGCCTTTGTCTCTCACTTGCTCCTACACCCAGGTTGAATCCTGAGCTGGAGAAGGAGCTGGGCTTCGCAGCACCTCTGTCCTGGTTGGCAGAGTTGGCTCTGTGTGCTGCAGAGGACGGGGGAAATGTCCTTCTGTGATGCCACAAGCTTTTCTCTTTCAAACTGCCCTTCGGGTATATGCTCCAGCTGGGCTTTGTCCCTGCACTGTACCTGCAGACCCAGGAGGACTTCACCTTTGTAGGGGGCAGAAGCCAGGGAGCAAATCGCCCTCACTTGGGGGCTTGTGGCGTGCAGCCCCTTTTTGTGAGAGAGCCGTAAAACCCCCACTCACATCTGAGTGTTTTGAGGGTCTCCTTTGCTTTGTCTTTCTCCAGACGACACGTTTGCTTTCTGGCAAGGCCTGAAGGACGTGGGTCTTCTGGACGACATTATCCATGAGTTCCACCAGGAGCTGGTGGAGACCATGAAGGGCTTGCAGCAGCGAGCGCAGGATCCCCCGCTGCAGCTCGGTGGTAAGGAGCGGGTCTTGGGCTCTTGGCTGTGCCGGGAAGAGACACCTGAGCAGAGGGGCTTGTGGATTTTCTCCTTAGAGACACCTGGATGACACTAGGGGGAGGTAGTTTCATCATAATTTCATCAGATTGCATAGAAATCAAAATTGAAATAAAAAGGAAATGTGTTTCTTTACCTCTAGCTTATCTTTCTCATAAATGCACGTTGGAAGGACCTCAGCTCGCTGCAGGTGCGGGAGGGGAGAGGGAGGCTGCCAGCTGCTTGGCTCCTGCCACAGCTGCTCGCTTCTGGTGGCTGTGGGCAGGCTCTGCGCCGCGTGGTCAGAATTCCCCTGGCACTCTGGGCCTGGGGTTTCCTGTCCGCTGACCTGAGGTCTCCAGAGAAATGTTTGGCTCAGGAACTGAAGTGGGAATTGAGGCCATTGGAATAATAACGCAGCAAGCAGCTACTGTGCCAGATTTCTTATCAATCCCTGCTAAGTAGGAGAGGGCTGCTTATCTGCCGGTGACCTTCCTCATGTCTTCTGTCATCTCCTCCCCAGCCTCTTGCATTACCCTCACGCAGACTTTGGCTGTCTCGCCTGAATGCGTTTGCTTTTATTTGGCTTCTTACAAAACCATAAATACTTGGCACTGGGAATCTTGCATTCCTCAAAGACCTGTGTGTTCTTTTCAAGATGCCGTCTTGCTCAACAACGTCGTGCAGAACTTCGGCATGCTGGATCTGGTCAAGAAGGTCCTGGCCAGCCACAAGTGCCAGATGGATCGCTCGAGGGAGCAGTACACACGGGATTTGGCAGGTATACCCCGGGGATGTGCTGGTGCTCCTACACTTGTGATCTGACCGGGTGTTTTCTTTCTGTGTAAGGAAGTGGGCTTTGTGTTAAAGCTGGCGCACACGAAGCTGGTGGCAGAGCCCTGGGGCAGCTCGCCTGGGGTGCGTGCCGCTGATCCTCGTCTCCTTGCAGCTTTGGAGCAGCAGTGCGATGAGCACCGCAAACGGGCGAAGGAGCTGAAGCACAAATCGCAGCACCTCAACAACGTGCTGATGACTCTCACTCCCGTCTCTGTCCCCACGCCTTTAAAACGTCCCCGGCTCACCAGGGCCACCTCCGGGCCAGCTGCCATCACCTCTCAGGTCCTGTCCCAGCCAGCGCAGATCGCCGTCGCCCCGGCCGTGCCCGTGTCCCAGCTCGCCAGCCTGCCTCTTGGCAAAGTGGTCTCCACCCTCACGCCCTCGGTGCTGGGGAAGAGCCCGTCCCAGCCGCCCGCCTCCAGCTCCCCGGCCTCCCCCCTGCTGGGCGGCTACACCGTGCTGGCCTCCGCCGGCGCCTCCTTCCCCAGCGCGGTGGAAATCCACCCGGACGCTCCCAACCTGACGGTGCTGAGCACGGCGGCGGCTCAGGACGGCAGCACGGTGGTGAAGGTGGTGAGCCCCTTCCAACTGCTCACGCTGCCGGGGCTCGGCACCGCCATCCAGAACGTGACGCACGTGGCCACCGCCGGCGGCAGCGCGGTGCTGACCGTGCCGCCCGAGGGCCCCGTGGCCGAGCACGCCGCTGCCACCATCGAGGTGACGGCGCTGGCCGACGAGGCGGAGCAGAAGTGAAAGGGGGACCTGGCCTGGAGGGACGTTCGTCGCGGCGCTCTGGGTGGAACTGCCTTTTCTCTGTCTGCGCCGCAGGGAGAGGAGCGGTGTAACGAGCGGCACGGGTTAACGAGACTCAGAGCGGCTGGAGCTGGGAACGAGGAGGTGCAGGTCAGACAGGGGAGGAAGGATGCCCAAAGAAGGGAGGCAAAATGCTCTGCCCTGTTTGGAGGAAAGGGGGGAAAAAAAAAGGCTTAAGTTTTTATAAAGCTTTCCTCCCTGCTCTCTTGGAATAGTTATTCCACGCTTGTCAGCCCGGCTGTGGCTGGAGCAGCTGTGTCGGAGGAGCAGGGGCGCAGGGCGAGGAGGCGAAGGCGGTAGGAGGAAGATTAAGGAAACAGAAGTGCTGAGCAGACCCAAATCTGGCTGCTGAGGGCCTGGCGGGAAGAGATGGGATGAGCAGGGAGCCGGCTGCTTTCCCTGTCCCACCCCTGTGGGAGGGGAGCACGGGCGGGTTTGTCCGTGGGTCACCTGCAGCCGTGAGTTCAGACCAGGGCCACCCTCGGTGTGTGGCTGTGAGCACGAGCCAGACCCCGGCTTCTGCAGGGGACACGGGGTGCTGGTGCCGTGAACAACCGTGCGGCCACAGCGGGCTTCCCAGGGCCTGAGCAGGGGAGGAGAGGGGAGGGACCTGTCCCAGGTTGTGATTCCCCAAGGAACAGAGAAACGCAGAGGGCTGGGAAGAGCTGTAGCTTCTGAGGATTTAGGGTCTCTTTCTATTTTTCTTCAAGAAAAGAAAAAAATCCGTTGTTTGGGATTCTTTTTTTTTTTTTTTTTACTTAAAGGGTGATTTTTAAGCAAAGCCCTTCTGGCTGTGAACACAACGCCACGTTAAGGCAGGAGGGGTAGCGGGTCTCCATCAGAGGAGTTCAGCGACGGCACTGAGCGGGCTGCAGCCCCGTGCCCAGACCCCAGCATTATCCTGCCGGGTGTCTCTGCTGCCGCTCTCCTTGTGTCCCCCCCCCTGCTGGGAGAAGATGCTCTGGGGGCTGCGGGAATGGGGTGCTCAGCTCAGCTCTGCCTTTGAGGGTTCAACTTGCTGCGAGTCTCCCAACTGTTCCCGGGTGCAGGTGCACGCCGGCAACGTGCGGCCGTGTTGACGCCGTCTCCGGCTGGGAGGAGCTGGGTGCTTGGAGTGTGGGTTTTCTATGAACTCGATCTGGCAGCAGCAATGACAGGTCACTTCAAGGAGCTAATAAATATTTTTTTTGAAAGAGTCTCGCTGGTTTATTGCGGCTGTGTCTGGCTGTTGCAGCTAGGGTCGCAAAGCGGGGCGGGAACACGCCGAACGAAGTGAAAACCAAAACCCACCTGTGTTTGCTGTGTGCTCACCTGGGCAAAGACCTGCTCCAGATCCTCTGAGCGCTGTGGGCACGGGGTGATGTCTGGGTGCGTCCTGGGTGTTGAAGTGGCTGGCTGGGGTTGCGCTGTGCTTTCCTCTGGGCATTTGGGGGCTGTGATCCCAGGACAGATAAGGGCTGTGTGGTGTGAGGCTGGCTGTATCTGCGTGTGCTCGTGTGGTAAAACACTTGAGAGGTGCGAAGCTCGAGGAAAAACCTCAGGGCTCATTAAAGGAAGGCACGAACAGGGGCTTGGAATGGGAGAGGGGCTCCTGGTGCGGGGGGGGTGAAGAAGCCACTGGTGCATGCACCCAAGTAGTCATGGCGGGGGGCTTCCCTGGGGAGTTTGTCTGCACCTCCTGGGTCCCCACCCGGACACTTGCCACTGCCATCTCTGATTCCAGCAGCAAACCTGGCACGAGGCGCCTGCTGCCCTGACACGGGCCGTGCTGCTGTACCAGCACCGTCCCGCCTGAAGCACCAGCCTTAATTTACAGAAGGTGATAACGCAGCAGGCGGCTGGTAGGTTGTTGCGCCGGGCACTTGCTGCTTTCGTTGCTCTCGGGGTGTCGCCCTGGGACAGGCCACATCCCGCACCGTGCGTGGCACGGCTCCAGCTCTGCTCGGCCCCGCTGCGCCCTGCGTGCTGTGCCTGATAGCAGCGAGCTCGCCAAGCTGTTTGCAGGAGTTAGGGCAGGCGAACGTGAGGAGGAGTTACTCATCCCTCCAGGGCATTAGCTTTTGTTTACTTTCAGCTGAGCCTGAACCCGGGGCCACAGCTCCAGGAGCTGCCGTGTCCCTTCTAATCAGAGGCTTTTCCCTTCCAAGGCTGCCTGTCATTAAGATAGGGCAGTAATTGCTTTCTTGCTATCTTTGTACTTGGGACAGCGTCAGCACGTCACACCAGAGGGAAACGGAGTGGTGCAGTAACCCTCGGCTCCTCCTGCCCCTGCGGCACGGGGCTGGGACGCAGCAGGATGAGGGCCGTGCAGCCGCCGCTGCCTCACACGAGCCCGTGGGCTTGGGGACGTGGTTTGAAGGGGATGGCTGGGGGTGTCGGAGAGGGGGCACCTGGGGGGGGCAGCGAGGCTTGGGCACTGTCCCCAACTGAGCTCCTGGCTGCACCAAGAGCAGCCCAGGTCCTGGGGAGCTGCTGGGGGCAGTGGCTCCTCCTCTTGCCCTGGCGGCCTCAGATCTCCTCACCAGCAAAGCGTTCCCGGTGCGGGTTCTTTGACCACAGAGCTGTGCTCACCAGCGATGTGAGCGGCTCCACAGGCGGATTTCGGCTGGTGCAATCCTCCGTCCCTTTGCAGCAGCTCCTGGGGCAGCTGGGCAGGAGAACAGTCCAAGTCCCTGTTGTCCTCAGCGAGGTGTGTGCCCGTCCTCCAGCAGCAGAGCCCCTTCCCCGAGAGCTCTTGTTGCCGGGAGCCCCTTGGCATCTCCCCTCCTTGCCAAGAGGGGCCGCAGGCATCCAGGAGCTTTGGAACACCGCCTGGGCAGGGCCCTGGTGAGCCGTGACAGGGCTGGGTTTGGGACTTGAGAAGTAGAAGCAAGGCTGCGTTGTCTATTGCAAAGCAAAATGTGGGAGCATGTCCTGGGGGCTACTGCCGTTGCGCCGCGGGTGGCACCGAGGTCACCTCCTCTGCTGCATTCCCTGCCTCCTGCCCTCGCCTTTGGGTTCCTCGTCACAGCCAAGTGCAGCTGGGGAGGGGGGCTCCGGGGCTGCTGCAGGGGCCTGTGCCCCATAAGCACAGCATGGGGGTGAATCCCGGGGGGCAGCCCGCCCACCAGCCGGGCAGAGCCACCCTCTCTGCCAGCCCCATGCTGCTGGCACTGCGCTCCCCATCCCCGCTGGGTGCTCGGTCACGTCCCCTTCCCTGCCCGGCGTGGGTCGGGGGGGAGCCACCCTGGGGGCTGCGCTGCTGCAGGAGCGCAGGACTCGCCTCCAGGGTCGACCTCCCCGAGGGCTGCGGGTGACCCACGCACGGTCCCTGTTTCTTTTTCTCCTCCTGGCGGGGATGCGAGCGCGTGGAGCTGAGCCCGCTCCTGCCCGGCTGCTGCAGGGACCTTCGAGCCCCTCCGCAGTCCCCAGGCACTTCTCTGCCGTGGGTTCTGCTGGTGCAGGAGCTGCTCCAGCCCTCAGAGGCCCTCTGGGGTCCCAGCTTGGCCCCCAGCAGCTGTGAAAAGCACAAAAACAGCGAGCCCGGAACGGGCAGGGGGCTCCTGGCTGGGGGGGCTGTGCACGGGCCCCTTCCCCCTCTCCTCAGCAGCTTCCCCTGGAAGCGCTGCGGAGCTGCGGAGAAGAACGGAAAGCGAAACTTGGGTCTTGCGGCTGGGTTTGTGGGCAGAACGAGAAGCGAAACTCGGGTCTTACGGCTGGGTTTGTTTGTCTGAAATGATCAAACGCTTGGTTTCGCTCTCCCCTCGCCCTCTCCCTGCTGATGCGATGACGCAGCTTTGCCTCCTCCCTGCTCCTGCTCGGAGCCGGGCAGCGCTCCCTCCCCTCCGCCGAGCTGATGTTAGGTAACAGCCGGCACTGGCTGCTCGTCTGGGCTTCTGCTGCTTTTCTGGCCCCTCTTTATGCATGCCAGGCAGGAGCAGAAGCTTTGTAAGACAGCGAAAGCTGCTTTCTCCTTGCCATGGCTCCCGGAGCTGCGGCTCTGTGGATCCCACCTGTAAAACAAGGTCAAGCGAAACCTCCAGAGAGCCCACCTGCAACAGAAAGAGACCTCAGTGCGCAGCCAGCCCTGCCCGGGTGAGCCTGCCACGGTCCGCCCGGGCTGTGGCATCTTGCAGGGGAGGAGTTGTTGGGGTTTTGCTGCGTTTCCTCTCCGGCGATAACGCCTGGGGCAGCACCCGGAGCTCGCCGGGGCTGGGCAGTGACGGCCGAGTGCTGCGGGGAGGCAGCAGGAGTCGTGCCCATGGGCAGCGCAGCCCCCCTGGGATGGGGTCTGACGCCTTCCTCGGTTCCCAGGGCTCTCTCCCGCTGCCACCTGAGCCCGGCTCTTTGCTGAGGATGCGCATCTCAGAGCCTGGCCCTGTAGCTGCGGCCCTGCTGCCAGCAGCAATCGCGCCGTGGGTCCGGTGGTGACCATGTTCTGGCACACAGATGGGGCAGCTCCACTGCCTGTGGGTGGCCAGCTGACCCAGGACCTGCTGCTTGGGTCAGGATCTGTCCACTGCCCCCATCCCCGGTGTGAGAGCCTCTTTCGCTCCAGGCTCTGGGTGCTGTGGGGCTGGGGATCCTGGCCAGGCTGGAGCTCCCTCCAAGGCACCCAGGGTGCGACCACACAAGGCCAGAAGGCAGAAAGCACCGTTCCTCCTCCTCCTTCTCCTCCTCCTCCTCCTCCTCATTCTCCTCCTCCTTCCCGTGTTGACAAACACTCCAGAAAACAGCCTCTGCCCCTCCTTCTCCATCTGCTCTGCCACCAGTGCAGCGGGCTGGCCGTGGGCTCCTTTGCATTTCCAGCTCCTGCTCGTTCTGAGGACGCTCCTCTCTTCCCCTCGCCACGAGAGCTTGCATCTGGGCACCTGCGTGGCATCAGCTGCAGTGCGGGCGCCAGGCACGATGCACAGCCCATGACGGCCGGCACCGAGCCTCGCCCTCCTGTGCCTGCAACCTTTTACAGCCCCTCACGTCTGGGGCGTGCTAGTTCTGCCCAGCTGCTTTTCAGAACTTGCTGGAGGTTGGCACGGAAATCATTTATTAGGTGGGGAAGCTGGGGATGGGACTCGGCCGCGTTGTCCTGCGTGAAACAGCCGCTGTGCGTGCCGGTGCGCCCTGAAGCCTCTTGTCCAAGGTGGTGAGGCCGGAGGCTGCCTGTCTCCGGGGCAGCCTCCTGAGGGACCCTCCTTGGCCTTTCCATTGGGTCTGGGTGGTTTTGGGGTGCCAGCAGGGTCAGCAGGGCAGGCTGTGCTCGCCAGCCACCCGTGCACGCTGCTGTTGACTTTTGGCAGCACCCAATGGTGCAGCGGGAGGATGCTGCCCCAGCTGGGTTGGGGCTGTCCTGAACTGCTTTGGCTCGGCTCGGCGAGCTGCGAGGGAGCTGGGAAGGGGCGAAACTGGGACGGGGAAGGCTGGGAGGCTGAGCAGCCCTCATGCTAGGGGTGCTGAGGTCCAGATGATGGTGCTTGTGCAGCGGCACGGGCTCTTGCTGCCCAGGATTATCGCACGGAGCCAACGTGCCCGTCCTCAGCTTGGAGCGCGCTCGCTTCTGGGGGTGGATTCTTTTTCGGCTCGCGTTTGAACTTCCTGTAGCTGGGTGCACCTCTCCAGGCAGGGAAAGGAATGGAAAATGAAACTGCCCTGATGATGAACAGAAAGGAAACCAGCGAGCCCTGCCCCTCCCGGAAGCCCTTTAAAAACAGAGGCCGTCGGGCTCCCTCCTGGCAGCCTTGGCCGGGCTGGGGACCGGGACCACCCCTTGCACGACCCCAGCTTTTTTCTCGCTGTTTGCCGGAGCCGGCGGGGCGCGGAGCGGCTGCTGGCCCCGGTGAGCAGCGGCCGGGGCAGCCGGGGGCGGGGGGGGGGGGGAAACGCTGGCGGCCGGGAGCAGCCCCCGGGATGCGGGAGGAGGGACGGGGGGCTTTGACAGGGGGACGGGGACCGGGACCGGGGCCGGGACGCACAGACAGACAGACACACAGACACACAGGCACACTCGCAGCCCGGCTCCCGGGGGTGCGGAGGGAGCGGGGCCGGGCCGGGCGCTCCCCTCCTGTTCGCTGGCCTGTGCGGGCAGCGCTTTGCGGTACCCTCCGGTGCCGGTGCATCCCCTCCCTCCTCCCCCGGTGCCTGTGCATCCCCCCCGGTGCTTGTGCATGTCCCCCTGGTGCTTGTGCATGTCCCCCCAGTGCCTGTGCATGACCGCCGGTGCCGGTGCATCCCCCCCGGTGCCTGTACATCCCCCCCCCCCGGTGCTTGTGCATGACCCCCCGGTGCTTGTGCATGCACCCCCGGTGCCGGTACATCCTCCCCGGTGCCGGTGCCTGCTCCAGCAGCCGAGCCCAGCCCAGCCCCGGTGCCGCCGGTTCCCCGCGCTCCGCTGCCTCCGGGCGCCGCCGGCTCCCCCCGCGCCGGTGCCGGTGCCGGCTCCCCCCCGGTGCCGGCGGGAGGAGCGGGGCGGGGCGGCCGTGATGCAATTTCCGCGAAGTCCGGCCCCTCTTTGAATGCGGGGAGGCCCCAGAAACGAAAACCACCGGCGGCGGCGGGGAGCCCCGAGCGCAGGGAGGCCGCCCCGGGCTCCCCTCACCATCCCCGGCCTCGGCAGCGGTGAGAGCGGCGCTGGGCTGGGGGGAGCGGGGGCTCTGCGGGGCGCCCCGGGGTGCTGGGGGGGGCACGGGGTGCGCTGGGTGCTGCGGGATCCCTCCGGCGCGCAGCGCGGTGCTGGGTGCGCGCTGGGGAGATGCCGGGCGCAGGGGAGCCCTGGGGTGCTCTGGGGATGCTCGTGGGGGCGATGCAGGATGCGCAGCCCCCTCCCCCCGGCTCCCCGGGCTCACAGCATCTCCCTGCCCCTGCGGGAGCCCCGAGGGAGAGGAAGGGATGGCGGTCAAGGTGCGGCTCTTGGGGTGCAAAGTCCTGGCCGGGTGGCAGGGAGCAGCCGGGCTGGCAGGGGCGCGCTGCGTCCCCACCTCCCCGGCAGCAACCCCCGGCTCCTCTCCGCTGTCGCTTCTGAGCTTCGGGGATGTGGTCTGCAGCTCGTGGTGAACTTTTCCTGTTTGGGTAAGGCAAACGCGATGGCTGTAGCTGCAGGTGCCCGAGGGCTCCGTGCAGCCGGCGTGCGAGGGGCTGTGCGCACCCCGGGGGCTCCCCGCTGCCGCTTGGCAGCAGCCCCCCTGGGAGAAGCGTGCCAGCCCTCCAGCCCCCCGGCTCTTTGGGATGTGGAGAGAATTGGCTTGGTGAAAGCGGCCAGGAAAAGGAGATTTGCAGCTACAAAAGTTGGTTTTGCTCAGGAGGGAAATGCAGGGGAGGGGGCACCCCGGTGTCGCTGTGAGGATAACCGCAGGTGGATTGGGGCAGCGGGGAAGCGAGCGGCACGGAGCGGCACCCGTGGGGCAGCACCGGTGCAAGCCCTTCCCGGAGGCTCGGCTGTGCCACCCACTCGTGGGGTGCTCGGGGATGCTGCACCGATCTCAACCTGCTCCTTGGAGCACGCTCAGCTGCGAGAAGACAAAGTCCTGGGGTGCCCAGACCCGGTTCTTGGCCAGGACAGATGACCGGGGTGCGGGACCAGAGTCCCCCAAGACGCGGGCATGCCACCGGCGGTGGGGAGACGGAGGGGGCAGTCCTGGCACTCTGACCCACCGTGCTTGCTGCGACCGAGGGGCATTTGGCTCATGCCAGTGTGATGTGTTGCCTAATTTCTTGTCAATAATTAATTGAGGCGAGATCTGACAAAAAAAGCCACCCTCCTCCCCCAGGTCTGCAGCACGGCGGGCTCCGGGCGCGAGCAGGACCAGCGCCGCGGGTACGCTGAGCGTTCCTCCGCTGCAGCCACGCAGGCGGCCGCACTTCTGCTCGCCATGCCCAGGGAAATGTGATTACCCCGCGCGTCAGCACAGCCCTGCGAGGGCAGGAGATGATGCTCGGGCTCAGCGAGCCCCCGCTCGAGGAAATGCTATTGGCGAGGCGGAGGCGTGCTTCGCTTTGGTTTTCAGAGGCCAGAGCGGTGCTGGGCAGAGGGTGCTCGTGACGGTGAGGGTACGAGGAATTGGGAGAGAGGCAGATGCCCCAGAGCAGTTGTGTACCAGTCCACGCAACACGAGTGACTCGTTTCGCCCATCAGCGGGCTGTAAGTGGCTTTAAACCCCAGTTTGCGCCTTTCAGGGCTCGTGCAAAGAAGGGGTGTTCGGAAAATGTACAAGATTCGACTTGCAAATTGCGGTCTGTGGCTCGCAGGTGTATGTTCCTCCTGATCAGCTGCCACCATCCTCGAGGCCACGTGGATTTTGCCCTGTTGACATCAGAACTTTATTGTCAGTAGAAAGGCTGGTTTGTGGGGCAGCTTCCTTGAACTTCCTTGTGCCACACACCTCTCCTCCACCTGCCTTTGGATTTCAAAAGCTCCTGTTGCTTTTTTTCTTTTCTCCTCCCTGTTCTGCTGTAAGGTGGTTGCGGAGATGAAAAAGCTTTAAATTGGCTTTAGTGCTGGTGATCCACGGAGACTTTAAGAGGGGGATGCACTTCCCCTTCCTCTTCCCTCCTACTTACAGACCCGGACAGGGAGCTTGTTCCAAGAGCTTGCTGAAAATCAAACACTTTCTTAAAAAAATAAACAGCAGCAGAACTGACCCTTTAAAGCCAGAATACTCCCTCGTGGCTTTTTTAAGCTGGGATGTCCTGCCTTTGGCATGGATTCCAGTAACACCCGGCTGCCCCGTGAGCTCTTTATTAGTAGCTCCTAAACTGCTTCAGGGAGCGGGTCGGTGTCGGAGTCGTTGCAGCGCTGCGGGACCTCGTCCCCTCTGCTCCCTGCTGGACTCAGCGGCTGGGGGCGTGCTGGGGACGGGGAGCTGCGCTCCTCCTGCGCTGCCCTGACCGGGCCGAGTGCCAGCGATCGGGTTTCAGCCCCTCGATTTTGTGTTACTGAGCTCTTTTGGAGTTCTCGCCCGTGACCGAGTCTCCTCCATGCCAGATGTTGCACAAAGCCTGGACGCGAGAGCTTCTCCCCAGAGGACTTGCTCTAAGGAAGAGGCTTCCAGAGGAAGGAAGGTGAAACTGCTATCAGAGGGAAACCAAAGTGGGCCAAAAGCCGCGGATGTTAGCCCTGATCCCCACAGGCTCGGGAACGTGCTCCTGACCGCTGGCTTCACAGGAGCTGAAGCTCTTTGACCACGGCACGGGGCTGCTGGGGTCCTGTCGCGGGGCTTTTGCCTGGCAGTGCAGCAGTGGAAGCTTGGACCCGTGGACCCGCTCGCTGCTGCTGCTGCTGCTGCTGCCCCTTTCTGCCCCCTGCCCTGCTGGCTGCCGGCTCCCGTGCTCGCCAGACCCTCTGCAAAGTCCCTGCAGCGAGCTGAGCCCGCAGCAGTTGGCTCAGCACCTGCAGCCCCACGGCAGCGCTGCCCTCGCTGTCTTATTGGGGTTCAGCGTCGCTTCGTGCCCCCGGGCAGGACACGCAGCTGCCCCGCTCAGCCTCCTGCCCCTTTGTTGCTTATAGCTGCTCTCTTATTGAGGCTGGGTATCGTCAGGATGCAGTGCACAGGTGGTGCTGTGTGAGCAGGTCCCGTGTGGTCTTTACAGATTCTGTAGGTTTGGTGTGGAGATGAGGCCAGGCAGAGCCTGGCAGGGCCACGCTGAGGGTCCTGCTGAAAGCTCCCACAGCCTTCTAGCTGGGGGCTCCCAGCCTGCACGGAGTGCTGGAGGTAAAGGCTTTGAAACAGCCAAGCAATGATGAGCTGGGATGGATTTAGCTCCTGGTAAGGGGAACTGGTGGCACGACACAGTGAACCAGTCTGTGGGGGGAAGCAGCCGGTGCTGCCAGGGTTTTTTCTGTGGAGCTTCGCAGCTTAGGGAAACAGCAAGTGGCAGAGGTGCACGGAGCCAGGCTTGCTGCCAGACCTGGGGAGATAAACAGGGCTCGTGCGTATCCGCCGAGCGTGTGCCCAGCCCGATGCGTGGCGGAGAGGTAGGAGGAGGCGATTTATTCCTGCTGGCACAGGGATGCGATGCTGGTTGCTCCCTGCTGGTGCACGGTGATGCTCCGGCCGCTGCCGTCCCTGCTTGGTGTTTTGCTGCCCGCAGTCCCAGCCCAAGCGGCAGCGCCAGCACCCAGCCGGCTGCGCCTTGGTGTCCCGCGTCCCCTTCGCCCAGAGGGGGGCAAAGGATTCTCAGTGAAAAGGATTTAAGGAGAAGCAGCGCAAAGTTTGAGCCCTGCTCTGCTGTTTGTCGGACCTCAGCCATAAATACCGTTCTTCCCCTGCTCCTCTGTGGCTTTGGGTTGGGATCCTGGGGCAGACGCTCAGCATGATGCTGGTGGCTCTGCTTGGCAGCGCACCCTGCCCGCGGCGTGCTCCCTGTGCCCCGAGCATCACAACCCAGCCAGCCCCGCCGCGGCATTTCCAGGGATGCTCCCTGCCCCTGGTTACCCAGGAAACTGCTCGCAGATGCTCTCGCCCATGGCACGGGGATGGCTTGGAGCAGTGAGTCACCGTCCCCACATCTGGAGCCGGAGCGCTCCGAGCCGGATGTTTACGGGACGAGATGCCGGCGGGCTCCCCGCTCCGGCATGCCCAGCTCCTGGCCTTGGCTGCTGGAGCCAGGGAGGAAGGAGGGCGGTTGCTGTGTTGATTAATCCCAATTAATCTTCTGCGCCACGGGGAGGAGGGCTGGGGGCTAGGCCGGGGGGTTCTGCAGCTCGGCACGGTGGTGGGGCTGCCCCTGCTGTGCCCCAGCACGACCCAGGGGGGGAGAGCAGGGAAAAGAAAGAGAAAGCTGGCGGGAGCGAGCGGAGATGGGGGAGGCGCTGGGAGCGGGAAGAGGAAGTTGGATCGCTGGGCTCTGCTCTGGGAGGTCAGTGGCCGCTGCAGGGACCCTTCCCAAGCCCAGCCCCGCTGTGCTGTGCCGTCCCGTGCCATCTACCTACCCTCTGGGACAGCCTCTGCCATGGGTGGCTCCCCAGCCCTGGGCAGGACAGGACGAAGGTCTGCAGCCTGCAGCACGCCGAGGATTGTGCTCAGCCTCCTGGTGCCCCACAACTCGGCAGCCTCCTTTTACAGGACGTGGTCCTCCAGGACCCGCTCAGCTGCCGAGCACGTCGGGAGCAGACCCCAAGCGCTTGGGTGCTGAGGGCAAGCATGGCTCCGGCTGAGTTTTGCTGCAGGCTGAGGCTCCTGGCTTTGTTTTGGTGTCTCAGCACGTGTGCAGCAGAGAGACCAGCTAATGCTTCCTGCTAAGTCACTCGTTGCTTGTTTCTTTGTCAGGCTCTGTGAACTCGCACCGATGGCCAGCAGGTACGTAGCGAGCTAGGACACGGCGGCTCCATGGCGCCTCCTCCACCCTGCATCACTCTTTAAAAACTTCCCTGGGGTCACCACGCTCTGAGCGACCACCGCTGACAATGCCCACGGCGAACGGCCCCGCTGTGCCGCTGGGCACCCTCCAGCGGCACGTGGAGCTGCTCCTGGTGTGCTCCAAGTGCAGCGTGAAGCAGAACGAGATCACCTACCAGCTGCGGCAGGTGGAGCACAAGTGCATGTACGAGATCCTCCTGGCCCGCTGCCGAAGCCGGCGCAGCACAGCCTGGAGGAAGGTGTCGAGGCGGCCGGGCTTCCCCAACCCAGCCCGCTACGCCGTCTGCAGGTACTACACGGTGGGCTTGGGCTGCAGCAAGCACGGGAACCAGTGCACGTTCGCCTGGAGCCCGGAGGAGGCCATGGTGTGGAACTTCGAGAGGGAGCAGCAGCTGGAGCGGCGGCAGCTGAAGGCGGCGGTGCTGCAGGCGCAGCTGGGGGGCTGCTCAGCCGCTCACCCCCCCGCCACGGCCACAGCCGCCGGCGAGATCCTGAGCGAGTTTGGGGGGCAGTTCCAGGAGATCTGCAAGCACTGCTTCTTCGGCTGCCCGCAGCGCATCTCGGCGGGCGGCCAGGCGCGGCTCTGCGAGTCCCACCACGGCTGGGACCCGCTGCTGGTGCACGTGGTGTCCGACAGCCGGCTGAAGAAGCAGTACATCGCCATCCGCCCCTGCCCCGAGTTCATGCTGACCTTCAGCTACTGCTGCTTCGTCTCCAAGGGGCAGCCCTGCCGGCACAGCATCCAGCGGTGCCAGTACGCGCACAGCGACGTGGAGATGGCCGTCTGGCAGGCCGAGAGGGAGCAGGGCCTGCTTCGCTCCGACCTGCTGCCGGTGACGGGGCTGTGCGCCGAGAACGGCAAGCCGGCGGCGCCCGCGCCGGTGCACTTCTACTGCCGGGTCTGCCTGGTGACCTTCAGCTCGCAGGAGAGCTTCGAGAACCACTGCTCCTCCGTCGAGCACGTGCAGATGCTCTCGGTCGACACCTCCATCCAGTGGGTCCACCGTGCGCCGCCGCTCGGGCTGAGCTCCTTCACGCTGTGCAGCAGGTAAGGCGCCGCGCTGGCACCAGGGCAGGGCGGCCGCGGGCACCAGGCACGGGCGGCACCTGGGACGCCTCTCTCCCGACAGAGCGGAGGTGTGCGAAATGGGGAGCAGCTGCACCAAGGCGCATTCCACCGAGGAGCTGCAGGAGTGGATCCAGAGGGTGAAGGTTGCCGTCAAGAAAAAGAAGCAGGCCATGAAGGAAGGGCTTTTGTCCTACCAGGACCGGCTCATTGCTGAGTATCAGACGTGCTCCAACGAGGTGTTGATTGTAAGTCGGGGGCGGCAGGGTGGGAGCGTTAGTTTGTGGTGTCCTGGTGTGTTTTCTGAGCTTGGGATGGGAGCCCACAGCTTCCAACAGTCTCATCGCCAGAGGTGGGCGAGATGCAGAAAGGGATCATAGAATCATTCAGGTTGGAAAAGACCTCTAAGATCAAGTCCAACCGTTGGAGCATCCCTGCTTCTTCTCCCCTTTTGAGACAACCTGAGCACCAGGAGGTTGCTCCAGGTACCCGACCGCGCTGCTCTGCCCTGGGGCATTTTATTTCCCAAGGGTGCTGCATGGGAACGCTGAGCAGCAGTGCTGGGGGCTGCGCTGAGGATTTATGGATGGTTCTGCCTGGGGTGCAGGTAGCAGAATGGCAAAGGATCGAGATGGCAACATGGTGGGCTCCGGAGCCTGTCCCTGGGTTATTGCCTTCATCCTCCCCCCTTCTTGTGCCTCTCCTGCAGATGTCTGAGTATGTCGAGGGCGTTACGGTTGTGTGTCAGGAGCCCCTGCACATGCACTCGGAGGACAAGCGGTTGAAATACCAGTGGAAGTTCAAGGTCCACTCCCAGGTAAGCCCACCTCTGTGTAACGGGAGGCTGAGAGCCTGCCCACCCCTGCAGGAGGCTCTCGGCTCCAGGACAGGGATCTGGGGGTGTCCGAGAGGGGATGTGTGTCAAGTATTTGGCAGTGGCTGTGTGGGGGTGCAGCCACCGTGTCTCCTGCCTCGTCTCGTGCAGCGGGGCTGGCGTGCACCTGGCTGCTCTCAGCGCCTCCTGCTTATCATCACAAAGAATGACGTTCAGCCACGTTCCTGCCCTGAATTTTGTGGGTGTTTGGAGCAAGGCGCCGAGTCTAATTGCCCTCTGCCAAGCTTACAGCAGACACTCTATAAAACTGAGACCTGAGGTTCTTAAAAGCTTAAAGAAATTGCTGTGGTTGCACGAGGAATAAGCTCCTTTTGGGAGAATTTCAGGAACACTGGGTCCAGGGTCCTGCAGCAGCTTTCGGTAGGAAATGCTGCCGGGAGCACCTGGGGCTCATGCCTTGGGTCGCCCTCACCGTGCCCCTGTTTCCTCACCCGGCAGATGCCCCTGCAGCACGTGGCGCTGCTGAAGCGGGATCCAGGGGCCACCTTCTACCTCTCGGGGAACGGGCTGTCACGGGGCCTCCACTACCTCCGCGGGGAGCACGTGGCCAGGCTGCCCAGCTCGCCGCCCGTGGCGCTGGTGGAGGTCTCCATGGAGTGCTGCACGCTGGGCGTCTTCGAGCAGTGGGTGGTGTTCGACTTCGGCAGCCGCCCCGTCCTCCTGCGGAAGATCAAGGTGAAGGTGGGCCGGCGGGATGCCCCCCAGCACGTCCCCGCCGCCACCAGCAGGGAGGACGGCCGCGCCGTCGACTTCGTGCGGTGGGACCGAGGCAACCGGATCATCGTTCGCAGCATGCCGAGGACCAGTGAGGACGTGGATCTGCTGGCCAAATACAAGCCTGCGGCGCTCTCGCTGGACTACCGGCGCGAGGGCGGTGTGAACGCTGCCATCACCCGGCTCAACTACCGCGAGAGGATGCACAGCTTCCTCTTCTGCGAGGAAGAAGCCGAACAGGCTCTGATCGCCAAGTAAGTGCCAGGTGTGGATGCAGACGGGTTCCTCCTAGCTGTGGACTGCACACCCATTGCTGGCCCCGTCCTTGGGGCCATGCTGCTGGTGAAGTCCCTGTCTCTTCTGGGTTGGGTCCTCGGGCTCCTGTGAAACCCTCCAAAATAAATGGAAAGCGTGAGGGCGTGCTGGGCAGTGATACGAGGGGAAGGGCTGTGTCATGTCCTGTGGCCGTGGATCAGCTCAAAGCACGGTTCCTGTCCTTGTGCTCAGGTGGCCAGCAGCCCCTCTGGGTGTAGGTGACGATCCCCCCTTTGCGGAGGGGAGGGCGGTTGCTGATGAAGTGACAAGTTGGTTCTCTGTGTTAATTTGGGTCTTTCCTCCTTCCAGGCTCAACCTGCGGGTCCTCATTACACTGAGCAACATGATCGAAAGCCTCTCCATGGGGATGAAGTTTGCCAAGCCTGGTGAGCTCTTTGCTAAAGTGCCTACCCCGTATAACCTCTCGCCGGACACAGATGAGGGGTATCTGCTGAACAGGTCCGTGCCCACCGCTCTCCTGGCACTTGACCCACCTGTAGACAATCGGGTTTACGAGGTTAGCGTGGAGAATAAAGCCACCACAGAGAACACTATCTGGCTACAGATACCAAACAGATGCTGCTCAGAGCTGAACTTGATGCCAAAAACCTCCCTCAACGTGGAGATCCAGTTCCAAATTGACCAGCTGCTGTTCCGGCAGTGGCACCAGGCTGTCGACCGCCTGTTGGATGAGAGGCTGGTCCTACCTGATGTTGCCAGTTGCACTATCCCCTACTGCCTCAGACAACCACAGGAAGGGAACAGCAAACAGAAACTGGCCATCTCCTTCATCACCGGCCAGGTAACCAGCAGCCGGCAGGTCCCACCTCTTCTCATCTACGGGCCTTTTGGCACGGGGAAGACATTCACGTTGGCCATGGCCACCCTGGAGATCATCAGGCAGCCCAACGCGCGGGTGCTGATCTGCACCCACACCAACAGGTTAGCAGGGGACGAGGGAAAAGGCAGAGTCGTGGGCCAGGCTCCTGCACTGGGCCAGCGCTTGCCTCGTGTGATGAGAGGGAGCCAGAGTCCACGAGAGGGAGTTGAGCTGGCCTTTTTTCAGTATGTGTTTCGATTACTTGTTTAAATAAATAATTCATTTGCGTTTAATATGTCTTAAACTGCTCTGGCGCTCCTGTTAGGGTGCCTGGCATGGGTGGAAGTGTTGGTGGAAGAGGTAGCATATTCCTGCTCCATTATAAAGTGGGGATGGAGAGAGCGTTATTTCTTTCTAGCCTTGATCGTGTACTGGAAGAAATGGAGTGGAGCCCCTGAAGGCTCTACGCATATGTCATTGTTTTGACTTTTCCATGGGGAGTTTAGGGAAAGGGGAACGCAGATCTGGTCTGACTGCTGTTGAGTCTGCCTCGAGAGAATCCAGGCCAAGCTTGTTAAAATTAGCGCAGTTATGCTGAGAAGTGTCCACGTCCGATCCTGCAGGCTGTTACTGCCTTAGTTTGCAATGTATAATAAATGTATGACTTCTAATCTTAGCCCGTTTCAGGCTGCCTGCTCACAGTGAAACTACTTTTGTGCAGATCTTGCATCATCCACCCAGGCTGGGGATGCCGGGAGGTCAGCAGAGGAGAGGTGTGCCAGCTCACGGCTGTGTGATTTGGTTCCAGGGAGAAGCAGGGCCACAGATCTAGCTGGGCATAATCATTTAAAATGATTTCTCTGTATGAGTATTGATTGATGCCTTGGTCTCGAGCATCAAATCAGATTTTAAACCATGTTCTCAAAATGTGCTTGGACTTGGTGGCTGAGTAAACACCGTCTTCTTTGCACGTACATGATTATCTCTTGTGAAGGGTGTGTTGTTAGCCACAGCTCGGGGAGGGTTTAGCTGCTGGTGGGTGGATGATAAGAGAAAACTGGGATAATGGTCTCAGCACTGGGAGCACCACTTAGAGTCCCTTGATAGTTTCCACCTTTGCTCCACTCCAGCGCTGCTGACATCTACATCCGGGAGTATTTCCACAACTACGTGACCAACGGGAATCCATGGGCTGTTCCCTTGAGGATTATATCCACTGACCGTCCTGTCAACCTGACCGACCCCATCACGCAGATGTACTGCTGCCTCTCTGAAGACCAGCGCTTCTTCCGGCACCCCACGCAGACAGAGATCAACAGGCACCGCATAATTATTACCACCTCCATGTTATCCAAGAACCTGAAGGTCGCCCCGGGTTACTTCACCCATATCATGATCGACGAGGCCGCTCAGATGCTGGAGTGTGAAGCTTTGATTCCACTCTCGTATGCCAGTCTCGAGACCCGGATCGTCCTCGCTGGGGACCACATGCAGATAACCCCAAAGCTGTTCTGTGTTGGGGAGGGGCAGTCCGCGGATCACACCCTGTTGAACCGACTCTTTCAGTTTTACCAGAAGGAGAAGCATGAAGTGGCCATGAAGAGCAGGATCATCTTCAATGAGAATTATCGTTCTACTGCAGGCATCATTGAGTTCGTCTCCAAGCACTTCTACGTTGGCAAAGGCAATGCTATCCACGCCAGTGGGAACATCCCCCCCCACCCCGAAATCTACCCGCTCATGTTCTGCCATGTGCCTGGTGTGGCCGAAAGGGATATGTCCTTGATTTCGTGGCACAATGCTTCTGAGATAATACAAGTGATTGAGAAAGTGGAGGAGATTTATCAGAGGTGGCCAGACAAATGGGGTGTCCGAGATCTGAAGAGGATCTGTGTGGTCTCCCACGGCGTACAGGTATGTAGGAGAACCATGCTTTCCCTAGCTGAAGGGGTGTGTATGAGCTGCTGACTATTCCCTAAACCCTTCCTAATAAACTCTGGGCTCTGTTTATAATAAACCCATCTCTTGTGTTAGCAAAGAGAGGGAATCTGGGGTCTTGCATGCCACCATTTTTTTCTCGAGGTGCTCTCTGTGTAAAGCAATATGCAGTGGGTGGCTGCACCAGAGGTGCCTTGTGGCGGGGTGCTTTAGTCGAAGATGTCTTTCGTCTTCCTCTAAGCAGGTTAACTGTAGGGCAGAGTGGGAGCACTGGCTGAAGTCAGCCCAGGACGTGATTGCTGTTGAGTAACGTTGTTGGGGAACTGGCAGCTGAGAAGGGTGAGGGACCTTGGAGCTGGGGGGGTGTTCCTGAGCTGAAACTGTGCTCAGTTAGGCCTCTTTCTTCCTTACCAGGTTTCTGCAATACGGCAAGAGCTGAGGAAGAAGCAGCTACCAGAAGTGGTGGTGGAAAACTATGAAAACTTGCCAGGTTTGTGTCCTTTGCAATAGTTAATGATGCGTGGTTGTGTTTTGAAGTCTCCTGCGTGCTAGGGAGGACTTTTCCATCCACATCTGTGGACAGGAGAGTCGATCGCAGCTACTGCCACTGTAATGGGCAGGGGGAAGAGGCGCTGGGTGGTTGGCAGAGCATCTTAACATTATCCTCCTTGCTGAAATGCCCAGGGCTGAGTTGATGGAGCAAGTGGGTTTCATGGGCACTTACCCATGGCTGGCAGGCAGAGTGGTTTGCCTTTCCTTGCTGTGCCTGCTATACAGCATTTGTGTGCATCTCTTATGCCAGATACCCAGGCTCTCTAAAGCTCACTCAGTGAGTGCCCATACATGCATTTCCCTGCAAGATACCCCAGGTGGTCTCACAGCTAAATACCCCTCTGGGAGAGTGCACGGGGCGCTTTCAGGCAGAGTTCCCTGCTCGTCTCCATGCGGCCCACATGGTGCTGACTAGGAGGGAGCGCCTGGAAATCCTCTGGCTGATTGCCATCCCCGTCTGGTCGGTACTTCTTGGAGTTCACCCTTGCCTTCATGAATACGATTTCACACTGAATTAAATCTGCACCCAGCTGTCAAGTCATTTCAAACATACGGATGTTGCTTGGTGGGAGGGTAGAGACCCTGGAAGTGCAATCCCGGAGACGTTAGCACGTGTGAATTGCGTGAAGGAAGCCTCACGTACCAGCAGGGGAGGCCAGGACTAAAAGGGAATTGAAAGTGATGTGCCCCGTGGGTACCCACTGCAGCAAAAACTGCAGAGCAGTTTGCTGAAGGAGGAGTCCGCTGCTCTAGATGATGAGAGAGGGATAGGGCTGTTTTTGTTCTCCAGGACTTAGCTTATGACTCATCCATGTTTTTAATATTATTATTTTTTTACTGTACAGCTGGGACTCCTCGTGGTGAGAATTAACCGCCCCCCGGGGTGTGTTTCTGCTCTCCACACCCTTTCTTCACAGTCTCTTCCCAGCTCTGAAATCACCAGGGTGCCTCTTGCTGTTTGTTATTTGTCATGCTATCAGCCAGCAGCGCTGCCCTTGAGGGTAGAGGGACACTTGTGAAGGGTCACTGTCCTTGTCCCCGCTAGGCCCATAGGGCTGCCTGGTGGGTGCTTGCTTCTTCCGCTCCCTCTGTTCTCCTGTCTCCATACTGCCCTTCCCTCCCCGGTGCATGGGTGGTGGTGACAGGCGGCGTCCATCCCAGCTCGTGCCTGGAGGCCGTCACCATCCCTGAGAGCGTTCCCGTGAGTGACTTGTGCCTTGTCCCCTCCGGTGCAGGGCGGGAGTTCCGGGTCATCATCATCAGCACCGTCCACACCAGCGAGAGCCTGCGCATCTCGGCCTCCCACAACCTCGAGTTCTTCAACGAAGCCCGAGTGCTCAACACCATCATGACCAGGGCTCAGTCGCAGGTCATTGCAGTGGGGGATGCAGTGGCCTTGTGCTCCCACGGCCAGTGCAGCAAGGTGTGGAAGCGCTTCGTCCAGGAGTGCATCGAGAAGGGGAGCGCCTCCCCGGAGAACCTGACGATGGCGCAGATCAAGCAGGCCGCGTGTGACAAGGAGAGCTGGAGAAGGAGGAGCCCGCAACGGAGCGACGAGGACAGCGACACAGACTCCTGGAGCTCTGAGGCCGACAGCCTGAATCCCGACGATCCCATCCTCCAGGAGCTCTTAGATGAGAGCAAGAACATGCTGGTGACGGTGTCCGAAGAAGGGCTGCTGAATGTGAAGCATGAGACTTCAAACCGGTGGGAAGACAGGCAGGAGTACGTCAGTTTCTCCTCTCAGGTGATGCAGGAATATCTGCGCATGCACCCCAAGATGTACAAGAGGTGCGAGCTGGTCAAAGAAAGGTTTGACAAGGCTTCTGCCATCACCCTCAATGACTCTCCTGCCATGACCATTCAGATCAAAGGCAGGGTTCACTGCGGGACGGCCTTCACTGGCGACGAAGTGCTTGTGGAAATCCTGAAGAACAGCACAGATGACAGCAGCGGCCTCCACCCGCAGGGAAAGGTGGTGGGCATCCTGAAGCGTGCGGAGAGAGAACGGACCTTCATCTGCATGATGGATGAGTTTGACCCCCGGGTGATGATACCCATCGATCCTACTGTCACCAAAATATTTGTCCCAGGCCTGAAAGAGAAACCCAACGTCATTCCCATCCGCAGGCTTGTGAATGGGAAGTACAGGGTGGTCAGCTGCGAGAAGATCAGCCAGGACACAAGGAGATGCCAAATCTTCTGTGTCCAGATTATCTCCTGGCGGGACGGTTTTTACTACCCTTTGGGGATAATAACTGAGATTTTGCGTGTGGCCTTGACTTTGGAAGAAAGCTTAAAGATCCTCAACTTGGAGTATGCCTTAGAGAGGAAATACCCAGTTGCTGTTACCAGGGAGCTTGCCAAATACACCTCCAGCAAACCAAACCTCACCAAGGAGAATCTGAGGGACTGTCGGAGCTACCTGACCTTCACTGTTGACCCTGAAGGTGCTAGGGATTTGGACGATGCTGTCAGCATCAGGGATCTCGGACGTCGCTACGAGATTGGGATCCACATCACAGATGTAGCTGGCATCATTCCCAAAGGCAGCGCCTTGGACCTGGAAGCAAAGAAGCGTGGTGTCACCTACTACCCCCCCGACCAGGAGCCCGTGTGCATGTTCCCACCCCACATTAGTGAAGACATCTGCAGCCTCCTGCCACAAAAAGAGCGCCGTGCGATCTCCTTGTTTGTCACCGTAGAAAAGGAGACTGACATGGTGATAAAGGGAATCTTCACCCTCTCTGTGATCCAGTCAGACAGGCAGCTGTCCTACAACGAGGCAGAACTCTGCATTCAGAACCACTACAAGGGAGGTGGGGATGCCCTTTGTTTCGATACCCTGGAGGACTGCATAGCTGTGGCTTATCACTTCTCCAGGATCCACCGAAAGTTTCGGCTGCAGGAGGATTGCTTCTATGACCAGCTGGATGAGGAAAGCTCGCCAGGTAACAGGGGGTCCCATCAGATGATAGAGGAGTTCATGATCATGTTCAATAGCTTCGTGGCTGAGTTCCTCACCAACCAGGAGAACACCAGAAATGTCACTCCTCTCCGGTGTCAGAGCGAGCCAAGCCCTCAGCAGCTTTCAGTCATGAAAGACAAGTACAGCCATATCATCCCTTTGTCCCTCCATCTCTCACACCACCTGGGAGATGTGTCTCCTAGTCAAGAGTCCCCTAAAAATGTGGAGTTCAGCCTCCTGCCCCCCATCTGGGAGCATTTACAGTCAGCTGCACATCTCTGTGATGTCCATAAGATGCTAGACCTTATTGTTACTGATGACATCCACCCGAAGCTGGCCCCTGTGGTCCTGGAGTTCAGGAGACTGCTCAGCCGCTCCTATTTCAGTCGCTCCAACTCCACTGTCCTGTCGAAAGTGGGCCACTACTCCCTGCACGTTGACTCGTACACCTGGGCTTCCTCTCCCATCCGCCGGTACATGGATGTTGTGGTCCAGCGGCACCTTCATTCTGTGCTCCGCAAGAAGCCCGTCATCTATTCTTCCGATGACATCGAGTTTCTCTGTCACGACTTCAACAAGAAGAATTCCAAGGCGGTGATTTACAAGAAGAGAGCCTGCTCCATGCAGATGGCCACCCAGCTGAAGAGCCAAGTCCTGCAGAAGATCGCCTTCGTGGTGGATATCGAAGGGATGGACAGGTACTTTAAAGCCCTGTTTCCACTGAATAGAGAGAGTCTTCCAGATCCACAGGTAATTCACTATAGGGCCCTTCAGCTGATGGAGCAACCCATGTTCATCCAGAAGCAGAAGAGCGTTAGGCTGACGTGGAAGAGGAGGATGTATTCTGTGGAGACGATGAAGGAACACAGACTGCAGGCAGGTGCTCTCCACGACCACAGCATCACCCTCTTCAAGAGCCAGATGTGGCAGGACATGCTCACAGCCATCAGAAGTGAGAATTTTGAGAACCTGGCCGCTCTTCTGCAGAAGAGCAAGGACCTCTACAAGCGGCAGGTGGGCCGGGTAAGGAAGAGCGAGTGCTCGCACTATGCGGAGATCACCCTGGAGCTGAGCGCCGGCGACACGCTGCAGTTCCAACTCACCACGGACGTCTCCCGGGGCTTTCTGGTGCCCTTCGTGCAGCTGTGGTGCGTGACGCCGGGTTTCGACGTCTGTCTGCAGCACACAGAAAAGCCTATCGACTGCTTCTCTGCGTACGCCACCCTGCCGTCCAAGGACAAGTACAAGCACGTGGCGGAGTATAGGAAGGTGTGGATGCCAATGAGTGCCATGGAGTCTGCTTCGTGTGCAGTGGCTGAGAATGACTCTATCGTCCTCCACGATGTCAAAATCACCTGGGCAAAGCAAAGGACGAGCAAAGGGCAGCTGCAAGGGACTTTCTGCCTAAAGAAAAGCTTTTTGGAGGAGTGCTCCATTGAGGTGGACTTTAACCACTGTTACCTGTGCA
Organism: Stictonetta naevosa; assembly: GCA_011074415.1. NCBI lineage: Eukaryota > Metazoa > Chordata > Aves > Anseriformes > Anatidae > Stictonetta > Stictonetta naevosa. The sequence continues at coordinate 13,813,160 of CM021716.1, forward strand.
TTCGCCTAAGCGGGCTTAAGGTTAGGAGCCTTGAAAGCGATGATGAATGCCTTAGCCATGGCCTCCAGAACCTGTCTTTGAATAACAAGGACAAATCAGAAAACAAACTTATGGTCGATCCAGACACATACACCTGGGTGGCTCATGGGATCACTGAGGAGTTCAGCGACGACCAGAAGTCAGACAGGAGCAGTCAGCAGACTTTGAATTTTTACATCAACTATATGTCTATGGAGAACATCCCCGTGGAAATCTCACAGGCTTCTGCCAGCTTCACAGTGGAGCTCATACCCAAGATGCTGCCAGACGTGTAAGTGTGCTTCGTGCTCATGCTCTAGTTAGCCTGCCAGTGCAGCGTAATGGTTTCCCAAGGGACCCCCTGCTAGACCGAAACAGGCTTTGCTTTGCCCAAAAATCTGTCGTTGCTCAGCTCCAACCGGCCGTGCCCTTGGGCCGTTGCCATTTGGTGGGGGTGGTGGCATTTTTCCCACCTGTCCTCCAGGCGGTTTCTTGCTGGTGGACCTTGAGGATGGGGCTGGGGAGGTAGAGGAAGGTGCCGTGATGAGGTTTCACTGGACACCTGTTTCTCACGTTCCTGAATTGCTGCAATATGTGTCATAAAAGGCAGCGTGAAGCACTGAGTCAGGGTTTGTTGAGCAAACATGTGCTCCCTGATGTTACAGTCATCCTCCTGTGTTGCTGTGAAGCATGACCTGCACTTACCAAAGCACAGCTGATGTCCCGTTTGCCCTTCTCTGTACGCAGTGCGGACTGCTAATCGCATCTGTGACTGCTGTAGCTTTTCCAGGGCAGAACGTGCTTCCTTGTTTGTTGTAAATTTTAGGAAAAATTGAAAGCTAATCCAATAAAATGGAGTTGGGATGTAATAAAGTTGAGTTGGGACAGAAGTTGTGCTCCTTGCTCTCAACATCTTGCAGGCTCAGCTCTTCAGAGAGGCACAAAAAGCAGAATAGGACTTGTATGCAAATTGTTTTAAGTTCTTTGTGAAAGGATTTAATGCAACACCAAAGGAGAAAGAATAAACAAGCCAGTTGTACAAAGCTGTGTTACTGTCTTTGTTACTTTATGCTACACTTCATTCACTCTTATTTTTCCTTGTCTGACAGACGGAAAGAAAATGCAATTTGGAGGCTCCAGCATGCCTCCAAACTTGCTAAAAGCATCGCTCTAGGCCATGAACCTCCAAAAAAAGGTAGGTGCAAATATTCATCTTTGACTACGTGCTTCTGGCCAGGCGGGTGACCTGGCAGCCCCCGTGGGCCCTTTCCATGGGGATCCTGCTGCTGAAGCAGGAGGTTTCCCTGCCAAGGGGAGGGAAGAGCTGCCAGCCCGGTGGCGTGCAGGTGGCGTTGGTGCAGGCTGTGCTGCTGGAGTGGGTGCAGCCCAGGTTTTATCCCCAGGACTTGCAGAGAAGCCTCAGGGGCAGAGCCTCTTGGCAGGGGACAGGGGTTACGTTTGGGTGGTCTTGTCACTGGGCCGTGATTGCTTGGTACTTGCTGCAGTCGCGTGGTACCTCCTGTTGAATTGCTTGTGTGCTCTCTTCTGTAACCTTCTCTAAACTTGTTCTCTTGTCTCTTTGCTGTAGCAGTGACAAAGTCCAAGCTCCTGCAGCAAAAATCCTTTGATCTCCCCGGCAGCCAAAGGAAGCTCAACGAGAGTCAGAGACAGGCTATTCTAAATGCTTTAAAAAAATCCTTCACGCTCATCCAAGGCCCACCAGGTAGGGCAGTGGGGACAGCACGTGTACACGCGCACCTTGGCGTTGGGACCTCGTGTGTGACTTTCCATGGGGCCCTCAGTGAGACAGGTGAAGGTCACACAGGTTGGCAGCGCCTGGGGCTGTTCAGGGCAGTCCCCTTGGTCCTTGAATTTTTTCATGGCTGGTCATTTGGATACTAATCTAGAGCAAGGGGGTGTCCTGGTGGTCAAAGCGTTCTGAGCAGCATTCTTGCCTTTCTAGGTACAGGGAAAACTGTTGTTGGAACTCACATTGTCTACTGGTTGCATAAGCTGAATGAGGAGACCAGCAAGAAGGAGCAATTGACTTCCTCTGATGAAGATGAGCCCGAAAAGAGAAAGTACATCTTGTACTGTGGCCCGTCCAACAAGTCCGTTGATGTTGTTGCTGGTAATTATCTGCTCTAAGCCCTTGAAGTATCTCGTACCGGTGGAAGGGAAGGGCTGTGAGCAGGAGGCTAGGAGACAGGAAGGGCAGAAAGTGGGTTCTGGTCCTCACAGAAGGCTCCTCACTGCAGGGTGAGGACCGGTAACGGTGGGGTTGATGAGCAAGGGGTGGGGAGAAGGAAGGGGCTTTGCATGGCAAACGCTGGGCGCTGTGCAAGCTGCTGGGTTTCTCGGCATCACCTGGCACTGTCTGAGCAGGCTTGTTCTCCTTCCCCAGAGATGCTGCTGAAGATGAAAGACCTGAAACCACTGAGAGTTTATGGGGAGGCCATAGAGACACTGGAATACCCGTACCCAGGGAGCAACCGGCACCTCTCCCGCAAAGCCTTGCGGGACGCAAAACCAAAGCCTGAGCTCAGGTAGGACGACATGGCCCCGCGGGCTGTGTGAGCACTGGGGAGTGGTGCTTGCTGCACCCATAAAGCTGTACAAGCCAGAGCAAACGTGGTTTCCACTGCACTGCAGCAAAGCAGCACTATTGACCTGCTTTGTACTTTTTTTTTTTTTCAACTAAGGGTTTATAGTCTAACATAGCACCTAATCGAGAAACCCTGGTGATGGAAAACATCCTATTTTTTTTCATCTCTTTTTTTTTTTTTTTTTTTTTTGAACAGCCCTAAACATCTCAGACGTCATTCTTGCTTGCAGCTGTTAACAGGCGGTTGCTATATTTTGTGTCCTCAAGGGTGAACTAAGTGTCAGGTCTATAAAGATGGAGAAGTCTGGCTTTGACTTCTTTAACTAATGTGTATTCTCCATGTAGACATGTGTGGTGTGCTGCACTGGAGAAGAAATTGCTTGGGTCTCTGTGGGGAAGATATTTATGTATTGTCTCTTTATTCAGCAAGATAATCCTGCATCATCGGATCCGACGGCCACCCAACCCTTTCTGGCAGGTTATCTGTAACTTTGACACTCGAGTGAAGGCAGGAGAGGAGATAACAGAAGCCGAAATAAAGAAGTGAGTAGAAAGAGATCTTGGTGAGAAATGTCTGGCCATGTGCCACAACCACCTGAAGTATCACAGTGCAGAAAGCTCTTTTCCTGTGAGAAGAGGTTTGGGCTGTAGTTTCGAGGCCTCAGCTGATGCAAGCTGGTGGAGCTCTGTGAAAGTCAGCAATTTTGTCCTGGCTCATGCAAACTGAGACCAGGTGAAAACATTAAAAAAGGTGAATAAGCTGTGCAATTAGAATGATAATAAGAAGTGATTAGCTCAGGGTTAGTGCTACAGTGCAGAGCCTCAGCATCACTTCTGCTCAGTGCTGTAGGCCTTCTGGTCCGAACGTCACAGTATGTCTGCGACACTTGCATCCTACACCCTGAGCCTCTGCGCTGTTGAATTCAGAACAAAATGCATTTCCTGCTGTCTGTTCCAAGCCCTTTTCAGGGAACACGAGCTCTTTCAGCGAAGGAAAATAGAGCCAGAAGCATTTAGAAAAGTATAGCCTCTGCCTGGTTCCTGCTTGGGAACCTGGAGATGTTTCTCCTGTACATAACCTGGTATCTTCTTCATTGACCATCAGGTACAAATACAGCTTGACAGAAGCTCGTACATACGAACTGAAGCGCCATGATGTCATCCTGTGCACGTGCTCCGCCGCATCTGCCAACTCCCTGGAGGACCTCAATGTCAAGCAGATACTCATCGACGAGTGTGCTATGTCCACAGAGCCCGAGACCCTCATCCCCTTGGTCAGCCATCCGCATGCTGAGAAGGTAAGTCCCTTCCAAAGACCTGTCTCTAGGACGGCAGCTCAGAGCTCTTGAGTCTCTACACACCTTCCACCTCTTACCACAGTGCTCTTCCAAGTTTGACCAGTTTTTTAGGTTGTTCTTGGTAGCATCTGTGGTGGCGTACCAATGCTTCAGCCTTGGGGCAGTCTTTTCCTCTGGTGTGCAACTCTGCTAGCTATAATTAAAGTCCTGAGGCACAGAGAGGTACATAAAGTACATGAGTAGGCTCAGCAGGCACATGAGCCACGTTATCTGTTTGTGTTGCTTAAAGCGGACTCATGAAGACCTGCTGTAGGCCTGAAAGTTACAGTGGAGAACTATCGCATCTACTTGCTGCTCTGCTGGATCCGCTCAGCTCCCTGTCTTTAGTTAAACCCATATGGTCTCCTCTGAACTTGCACTCGGCTTTCTGTAGGGGAAAATACGTGGCGTGGATGTGGTTTTGGTGCTTCATTGCAGAGTGGGCATCACTGCCACCAAAATATGTGCTGACCTGGGTACAAAGTGTCAGTGTGACAAGAAGCATGGAGCAGACTTGCTATGTGACAACTTTCTCCTGCCAGATGGGAACTAGGCTCTGCAGTATCTGGGTCAGGATTGTTATATAACACCCAGCACAACCTGACTGAGGTTGCTGTAACTCTAACATAAATAAATATCAAGAGATGTCTGAATACAAATAGCCTTACACAGAGCTGATGGCCTTCACCACCCTCCCGGCTGAGGTGTCCATTCTTTGTTCCAGGTTGTTTTGCTTGGGGATCACAAACAGCTGCGGCCTGTGGTCAACAACGACTTCTGCAAGTCTCTTGGCATGGAGACATCGCTTTTTGAGCGCTACCAGAAGCAGGCATGGATGCTGGATACGCAGTACCGCATGGTGAGCTTTTCCTCAGGTTGATTCTCTTTTTTCCGTAACAGAAAATGTTGCTGTCAGGGTCTATCTCAAGCCACTGGGAAGCATATTCCCCACTTCCCTTCCTAGTAACAAGTAAGGTACTCAACCAGTGCCAGCTCTAGCATGCTGGCATCACAGATGAAAGCTGCCTAAAATGATGCTGCCGGTCGAGAAGTTATTTGTTTTTCTTTGTTCATCTCAATTTCTCCTTTTTTTATCTGCCAGCACAAAAACATCTGTGAGTTCCCATCCCAGGAGTTTTATGAACATCGGCTAAAAACGTGCCCCCAGCTTCAACGCAAACGCAGCGTTTTCTACCACAAAGACAACCACTGCTGCCCGATCATCTTCGGGCACATAGAGGGGAAGGAGCAGAGCCTCATGATTTCTACTGAGGAAGGAAACGAGAACTCCAAAGCTAACCCAGAAGAAGTGGAGCAGGCGGTGAGCAGGGTGCTGGGGAACTGCTGGAGATGCAGAAGGGAGGATGTTGTGTCGGGGGGGATTGCGGAAGGAAGGTTACATTGAGTGGTGAGATAGGACAAAGGTCAGCAGGGTGCAGTTTCTCTTCGGGTCCACAGCGTGCTGGCCGTGCTGTTCCTGGCGGGAGGCAGTTGTGTGGGACCATGACCCAGAGCAGGCACAGCCAGGCACCACCGCTGCCCGTGGGACAGCCTCCTGGAGGCCCACTGCCTCCGGCCGCCTTCCCAGGTGAGCAGGACCCTGTTCTCCCCAGGTGAGGACGGCGAAGCAGCTGACACTAGATGGCACCATCCTGCCGGAGAGCATCGCCATCCTGAGCCCCTACAACGCCCAGGTGTCCGAGATCAACAAGCGCCTCCTGAAAGAGGGCATCCGCGGCGTGACCGTCTGCACCATCATGAAGAGTCAAGGTGAGGCTTGGAGGGAGGGTTGGGTTGCTCCTCTTCTCTCCTGAGGACAAAAGCAACTTCTCAGAGATAAATCTGATAGCAGGGTCATTTAAGCCCTGCAGGAAGCATCCCTGGGCCAGGATTCAGAGTGATTTGGGATTACGATAAACCCTTTGGAGTGCCCAGGCAGGGTGAGGCTGATGAAGATAGGAAGGGTTTAATGTGGAGGATGCCTGAAGGGGGTGTCAAAGAACTGCCGTAGCAAGTGCTCCGTAGAAAGCAACAGCTGGGAATTGGATGGCCTCCAAAGCTGGAGAAACCCGGACTGTGGCTGCAGTTTTGTGGGTCTTGCCATAGAGAAATGGGGTGGCCAGATGCTTCCTTCTAAACAGTGTAGTCATTCATGCTTTCTAGGAAGCGAATGGAAGTACGTGATCCTGTCAACTGTACGCTCCTGCCCTCGATCTGAGATTGACAGGAAGCCCACGAAGAGCTGGCAGAAGAAGTACCTGGGGTTCGTTACCGATCCAAACCAGGTCAACGTCGGCATCACCCGAGCTCAGGAAGGACTCTGCATTATAGGTGGGTAAGCTGGGAGCGTGCACCGGCCTGCAGGGGAATGGCATGCTTTGGAGAAAGGGGTGGAGGTCTGCAGTAGTACAACCGATGGGCTTGCTTTATTCTTCTGCCCTTTAGACTGTGATTTTGAAACTGGGCTATCTGGGCAATCTGCACAAAGCAGAGCGCGTGTGTGGCTCATGTGCAGCATGTATATTCTCTCTTTAGTTTGGACCATGTTGTTGCCATCGCTTGCATCTTAGAGCTCTCTTCTGGCAGAATTTTGCTTCTCAGTTTCCTACTACTTGTGCAGATGTAGGCTGTGATGTGTAGGGAAGCTGCTAGCAGATGTGGCAGCACTGAAAAGGGAGCTGTGGTTTCAAAGAGCTCTGGCTGAACAGAATATCCCTGCAAGTTACCCAGCGCCATCAGGCTAGAAATGTTAGACCAAAGTGTCTCTGACCAGTCTGTGATGGTGTCATACGAGCCTCTTCTAGCCACTAACCTGTTGCCTCCCATCCCTGTGCCAACAGGGAACCGGTACCTCTTGGAGTGCAACCCTTTGTGGAGGAGACTGCTTCAGCATTACATGCAGCATAACTGCTATACCACAGCCCAGGAGATTCTTGTCAGGAAGACTTCAGCCTTTCGCCGATGAAGATGGGTTTTGCCTTGATACGCTCGTCTGTCTCCACCAAAACTGTGCTACGTGTGCCTTGGGAAGGACGCAAATCTTTCCATTATTTGAACATTGAGCCAAATGCACTGGGAGAGCCAGCATCTTTCCCTGCACATTGACAGCTCAGCCTCAGTATGAGTTTTGGTGTCTTTCTTTTTATATTACTGCAACGTTGGACAGGAATTTTCAGCTCTAGCAAACCAAAAAGCACTTGGAAGTGGGTAGGTGGGCGTGTGACTTTATTGATGATATTTTTTTAAACGAAAGATGCTCAGTGGAGCCACCATCCTATCTGTCAGTGCAGCTGTGCTTTGGGGACCAAATACACGGCCCATTCATTGCAGGTGGAATAACTGCACGTGGCAGATCTGCACAGCAAACTGTGATTTGCCGTATGGGACCAAAGCTTCTGAGTAGTACCACTCATTGTAAAATGAAGGCCAGGGAATTTTTAAGGCTTTTTTTTTTTTTTTTTTTTCTGCAAAGCAGAAAAACAATATTTTGTTTGTTTTTGTTTTTAAGTGAAGAAAGAAAGCAAAAAGAGAACCGTGTACCATGCTGTCTAGCTAAAATCCTGTTCTCCAAGCTTGTAAATACCACAGAGCCAAGGCCAACCTGATTTTGTAAATAGATTTTACATATTCTTTGTACAAAGGAGGTTGTCCTCACCTGTATAAAGTTAATGAAAACCAAGGACTGCTCCTACCAGGAAATGTTGGAATTTTTAAACATATTTTAAACCGTTCTGAGTTTTATTTGAAATCTCCTCCTGTGAAAGCCTCCCCCCCTTTCCTACCCTATATTTTTTAAAGCTGCTTCTAATTTATTAACTTTTAAATCTGTGAATTTGTTTCACAGTCTATGGCCTAAGTTTTTAAGAGCAGTGATGGAAACTTGGTAAATGTATCACAACCTATATGTGTATGATGTATTTTTTTTATTTTAAGTAGCCAAACTGCTGTGAACTGGAATTTGTCATTTTCCTAGAGAAGGTTGATTTTGCACAGTAACTTATGGCTGATATGGATATGTAGTGGTGAAGTGGTGCTCTCTACTGAATCATGGAGCTGCTTTTGAAACACGGTAGTTTTGAAGGAGAATGTCTTTACTTCATTTCAGTTCTGAATGTATGAAGTGCCTGCCTCAGCTCTCCCCGAGACCACATGCTTGGTTGTCTCTGGATGTTCACGTGGGATGGAGCCAAGATGCAATCACAGCGTTTTTGCACCACGTGTATATTGTTCCGGGACTCGAGTTGTCCTGACATATGTGAAGGGTCCCCATGACTTCACAGCACAATGGCAGGGATGAATTTTGTCCTGTGATTGCAATTGAAAGCGCTGCATGGCTCTTCCCAGTGTGAAGGAATGTGCAATAAGCAAGCTTTGTGTCTGGCAGTCCTTACTTGGCACTGTGTTACTTCTCATGCTCTGACTGTTAGACTTGACGCAAGAACTTCAGGAGCAATTCCGTTCCTCTCTTCCTTGTTTTAAACTACCTTCCTGCACTTCCCCATTCGATGGGTTTGATCTGTACATTAGAGACCACCCAGGCTTGCTGTTGTATTCCTGAAGCATAATAACTGACATATGGCTGCCAATTCTGGGGCAAAAGTCTTTAGGAATTAACTCCTGCTGGTTCTAAAGATGCTTGATAAAAGCTGGTAAGATGTGAAGTTCCCTTCCTCAAAGTCATTCCACCCTGGATCTTAATGATTCCACGCCAGCCTGATTTTGCAAATATTGCAATTCCAAAATAAGCTTGTATAGGAACAACTTTGTCAGCTACTGAAATGCAATCATCTATCTCAAAGATGATTTGGAGAACTGCAAAAGATGCTGGAACTGTTTGGTGCCGGCATCATTCTAACAAATTCATCTTGGTCGCTTTAGAACCAGTGGGCCTTGTTTTTGTTTTCTGATGTAACTGAAGAGTCTCTCCTCTGTTATTTCTGCTGTTTATTTCATTACATCTGACACAAATGAGGAGACTCTCCAAGCGTAGTGGCTTAGTCCAATGTTCTTGTGTGGGGTTTGGCCATGTATCTGTATAGACCAAGAAAATGACCCACAAAGCACTTCCCTTTACTCTCACCAGGAGAAAAAAAATGTTTACTGCTACTCCTTGGAGGGTAAAGCCTAGACTGAAATGTTTTGTTTAGTCACCTCTGTGTTGCAAGACAATACATAGATTTTTTATTTTTTTTTCTGTCTGAAGATGTATTTTGTAACTGGTGTTTAGAAAATGCTCCTGTAAATCACCCAAGCAGCAGTAACAGCCAGCCCAGGTGCTTTGGCTGTTTGTGCTGTGAGCAGGTGCCTGTAGTTGGTCATGTAGCTGTAATAGTCAGGGCTAGCAGAAAGTGCAATTAATCAAACTTTTTGTAGACTGATAGGTGTAGCTGAATATCATGTTCTTGCCCTTATGCTCATGAATAGAAGGAATCATAGAAATTAGCATAGAAAAAAAAGTGGTCTGGTTTCATTTGCATACAGAGCTTTTAATTTACTTTTGAATTAATTTTATGTTCAAGCAAACATTCTTAAAATACTTTAAAAAAAAAAAAAAAAAAAGAACAAAAACCAAAACAACCCACCTTGCTAATTCCAGTAGGAAACAACTGGCAGCACGGTGCACAGGGTATTCGGCTGGATCACAGGCTCTGTATTTTTCATAGCCCACAGACATAAGAACATTGTTTCAGGACACACGTCCAGCAGGATGACTTAATTTCCCCTGCACTAACTGGAGCTAGAGCCTGACTTCAACAACGGGAACCAGCACACACAGTAAGCGCTGTGCCAGGCTTCAGGCCGTGAGCGGTCTGTGCGGTTACCGCAATCACCTCGCATCCTGCTCCGACTGGCAGTGAAATTGCAGATGTGCAGAGCCAGGAAACCTCTCCTTGGCTCCAGCTGGCAAAGGAGAAGCCCCATGGACTGTTTCTGAGGATTTGGACAGATCTGTGTAGAACAGTCAATTTACTGCAATAATTATTTTTTTAAATAGAAATGAAATGTTAAGTGTTGTGAAGTGTAAATTAATGAACTTTAAATGTGGCAGGTTTTTATTTTTTGTATGTCTGTAACTTGCAGAAGATCTCAAATGACTCTTTGGATACAAATATTTTTACCTGCTTATAATGTTTGTAAGAATGAACCTCAACATTCATTTTTTTTTTATATTTAAGCCATAATTGTAAAAGTGATTTGAACTTACGTAAATAAATTTTATTACTGTAAGGTCTGTTTATGTGACAATTTGAATAGCATCTGTGTGGGAACACCTATGTTTGGACTGAACCAAATGTTAAAAAAAGAAAATTAACATCAACTGTGGTACATGGCAGAAAAGATTGCCTTCTAGATATTGGTCGTCTGGATGTACTACCCTTTCCTGTTTGTTTTATTTGTTAATTTTAAAAATCAGACTGAACTTTTCATGCTCTGTAGGGGGTGAACGTGAAATCATGATTAGGTAATTACAAGGCATAGGTGGGAGAGGATCCAGTGACGGTGACAAGGTGCGGTGAGTGATTTGAAGAGTTTGGGATTCCATTCAGGTATTCTGGAGGAAGGATGCTGGCAAAAATAAATTGGGGAAAACAAACAAACAAATGATCAAGGAAACAACCAAAAAAAACAAAAACCCAGCACTGCAAGAAGCCAGCACTGGGTGTCTTTCAGTGGAAGGCAAGCACTGGGTGATAGAGATGTTTCTACCTCCTGTGCTTTGCATCTGAGGTGGCCTGCAAGACTGCCTATCAGCTTCCAGCTACTTCCACCTGGGAGCTGTGAGCAGTAGGAAGTGAGCATTGCGTACTGAATGGTATTTATGTTATTTTTTTTCTGAGAAATTTGGAATTGCTTACTGTTAACATGGAAGGATTTGTGGAAGGCACTTACAAAGTTGCTGATGAAAACAGAAAAAAAAAAAAAAACAGATTTAGGCAGTGTTTTAATTTTTTTTCCTTTATTTATTTTTCTCATTTACCTTTTTCAAGTGGAAAAAATGAGAAAACATTTTCTGTCACCTCGTTCTTCTGGTTCACAGGTGCTGCTGTCTTCAGCTGAGTTCACTGTCATCAGTGTAATGATGTCATGCCATGTTTCATAGACTAGTGTGTAGGTCTCTGCTCTTCTAATTGTGAATTCGTATGATCTGTCAGGCAGCAGATCACGGACTATACATGTGTTGGAGCTGACTGCCACAATCCCCCTTTGTCCCACATCCGTCTGAGTTCCATGCATCAGTAACCTAAAATGCAGTTCATACTGCTCAAAGGGTGACTCCTGATTTTCAGTAAACCATTTGAGATGGGCCCAGTTCTTGTGAGCAACTGATTCTTTTCGATCAAACATAACTGGCATCTTTGTACGGAGAAAAAGCTTAATGTTTGGGATTCTGGTACCTTTCAGGTCTGCATGTGACACCAAACGGTGCTTGGCGTGGAGCTTTCCTGGGACTTGTAGGGAAAGGAATTTGTTCATCAGCTCAGAGAGATCTGACAGCTTCTGCATAACTGATTCCCATTCGGAGAGGAAAGTTACCATGTCGCTTGTCCCTACGTAGCAGGCCAGCTCCTCCCGACCTCGTTGCAGCTGTTCTAACAAGTCAGTTAAAAGTACCAGCTGGATTTCAGTCTGGGTTCTTGCGACCTTCTTCATCCTCTGCAGTCTCCAGGGGTCAATTATTTGGAAGATGTCAGTGGAAATCAATACACGGTTCTGGTCTCTCAGGATTATGTGTGAGGGCAGAACCTCAATATAGTAGTAACACTTCTTCAGAAGCTCAACTTTCTTGTGATGATGCTCAAGAAGCTGGGGGCTCAGGTCAGATTGCAGGAATTGTAGAACAATGCTTTTTCTCTCCATGTACATGTTCAAGATAGCATTGTCTTGTTCCTCTTTGCTGCACACAGTTCTTTCCAAACTGGATCCAAATTCATTTGGATTCACATTCATGATTCCAAAATTTGCTGTGTAAAAAGGACCTATAAGAAAATTAAGAACCAAAGGCAAAGCAACTGTGAAGGGAGCATAATCATGGCTGTGACTCCTCTCTTAATTAAAGCTTAGCTTATAAATTTACAGATGAGAAAGAACTATTAGACTAGATGTAGTTTTACAGGAATTTTCCTTTATGGTTGTACGGTTTCTAATGTTTTGTACAGTCTACTTTTATATATTCTAATCAATTTATCTCCTGCGACCCACTCCTGGAGAGGTTATACCTCTGTATAATAGATTAACTGTCAGGAATTATTCTCCAGTATACTCTACCAAATTGGTTCTCTATCTTTTCATCTTCTCTTTCATTTTAATTAGATGTGTTTGTACTCCTGTAAGCACTTTCTCTCCATTCTTCTACATCTCTGGAGATGTCTATTTTTCTCTTGTAATCTGCTGTGTTATTGAGGTTTGAGAGCCTCTAAACCACATTTTCTAAGCCAGTTCCTAAAGCTACATAATCACCTTGCTGATTCCTCCACGTGAGCAGGTATGCAGCAGGCAGAACCAGGCAATGCTCTGAGTGCAGCCTCACAACAGCTTTCGAGAGGTAAGCCTGCACTTTTCCTTGCGCCTCGGCTTTAAGCAGCTGCGGAACAGTCGTAACCTGGCAACGTGCACAGTGATGTATTGCTTCCCCTTTATTTGGTTGTAGTTTACATCATCACCCCGGCCCCTCATAGCAACTTGTTTTCCCTTGCCTCTAGAGCCATGGTGTTAGTAGTCCACAAGCAATTTATGATAAAAGGATGAAATTTCATGTAAAGCACCTTTGAACAGATAATGGTACACCGGTAAGGTGTTTCAGTAGTGGTCTTTGAAAACTCTGTATCTGCTCCCTTAGTCTTAGCTGTTTGGTTTACTGACAAAGATGTGTCCTTGGTGGTGCCAGCTGAGCCGAGGTGGGAAGTGGTTCTCTAGTGTGTCTTAGCTGAGGAGTCTCCTGCTCATGTATCATTGGCAGAAATTAGCTAAATTCTTATGTTCCCATTGCCACTGATATCGTAATGAGAACCCAACTTGGTACTGAGAATGTGGTTTTCACAAGCTGAACATGCTTGATTTGTAAAAGAAATAAAAGTGGAATTCTGAAAGCAAGTTTTTGTGGCCCCAGTCATGCTGCAGTTATGTGAGCTAGCAACTTGCTCTACGTAACTATCTAGTTTTATATAAAATATTGTAGTATCTAGCTGGGATATTTTAATCCCTGCATGTCTTGTAGAAGCTAGATGGTGTTATCTAGTTGACAAATAATTTTTTCTTAGCCTCTCTTTCCCTAAATAGATAATGGAACTAATAATACTTCCTCACAGCAATTTCAGGAGTTAGTAAACCTTTCAGATGACTGGCCTCCCTGCATTTTATACTAATTCACTCATCCACAGCAACTTTTTTTCTTTTTTTCTTTTTTCTTTTTTTTTTTTTTTCCAGGAAAGCTGTCAACTTAAAAAACAAGCTGTATTTTCTTTTCACTTTTTCTTTCCACAAAAATACCCTAAACCAAAGCAGTGACAGTTCTTGGCAGCCCAGTATGGAGTGGAACAGGGACAGCAAACGCAACAGGTTACACCACCCCGCTTTCAGAGCAATTTGGCTGTCTAGAGCAGTTTGTTTGCCCACAGACAGAGATGTGATTGTGGTTGTTTTCCTTTCTGTTTTTGTATCCTTTTTTTTTTCTTGCCAGAAATGTCTGTTTTTCAGTAGCACCACTATGCTTGCAAGCACAGAGGCTGCAGATGCACCAGCTTGGGGCTGTGTGGCCCTGGGCACCCCAAGGATAAGGCTGAGGGTGGAAAGGGTGAAACAAAGGAAGGTAGAGCCACCCCAACACCTTCCCCATGGCTGAAACCCAGCCCTGGGGAAGCCCTGACCCCTTCAGCAAGTGCCAAGGCCCCGTCACCAGCCCAGGAAGGCTGCAGCAGTGGGAGACTGGCTCAGGACAACCCCAAATCACATTGCCCAGCTCTGGGCAGCCCTGGCCCACCTTGCCCAATCTCAGGGATGTCCACTCTACCTTGACCAGCCCCAGGGAGTCCCGTCCTCCTTCTGCAGTCCCCAGTGGCCCCGTCCCAGCCTGGCCTGCCACCCGCGGCCTGGCTGCCCGCAGCAGGCTGTGGCGGTTGCCATGGTGGTGCATTGTGGCATATGGGGGCTGTTCCGGGGCCGAGGCCTGTTCCATGCCCATGGATGGGGTTGCGGGATGAGGATGAGGATTGCAATGTGAGGAGGTTGTTGGTTGTACAGATGTGGCAATAAACAGGGCGTGCTCCCAAAGCGCTGCTCCGTGCATTGTCCCCAGGCTGTGGGAAGAGCAATGTCCGTGGCAGGGAACCCATGGCTGGGTGCAGGAGTTGTTCCCATTCCCTACAGTCGAGTTGCAGCTGGTTTCCATCTCGTCTGTGCTGGTGGGGCCAAGTGCATGTAGTCCTGCTACTTCTCCCCCAAGCATCCCCTTTTTACAGAGGTGCTTTTCCTAGCACTCAAGTTGGGTTGTGGGTCACACCCTGGCTGTCTCAAGGGCTGAAGCATTAGGGATTCCTCTCCAAATCGTTTGTGTCCCTCCCTGTTCAATCAGCAGTGTTTATTTTTACTTTGGAATCAGTGCCTCAGGTTGCTTTAACAAGCCAGGTGCACAATGGCTGGTTGTAATGGCATCATGGTGCACCCCGTCCTGGGGCTTGGACTTGGAGGGACTTGGAGCCAGCTTTGGGCTGGGTTTTGTGTGCTTCCTCACCACCGCCAAGGGCTGTGCCAAGGAGTCCTGGGCTGCCAGCGTGGTTTCCTGGAGTGCACTGAAGAAAAGAGCAAGAGTGTGAGGGCAGCTCCCTCTGCCCTTTTCCGTAACAAGCCAGTTCTGTTTCCCTCCCATTTTGTGCCCTTGCTGTGGGCTATGGGAGTGCTCAGCCGATGACAGGACTGTGTTCTGAGGAGTCCGGCTGTCGTGGTTTAACCTGGCAGGCAGCTAAGTGCCACACAGCCTTTCACACGCTCCCTCCTGGGGGGAGAGAATCAGGGAAAAAAAAAAAAAAAAAAAAAGTAAAACACACAGATACATAGATTTAGATAAACACAGTTTAATAAGATAGAAAAAGAAAAAAAAATAATTACTATTATTATAAAGGAATATGCAAAGCAAATGATGCACAATGCAATTGCACCTGCAATTGCCACCCTCCCCAGCTGCTCTGCTTAACGCCTGCTCTGAGCCCAGAGTGGGATTTGGGATACCCATGCACATGCTTCAGGTCAGCTCTTTGCTGCTCTGTAGATGTTGCAGATGTTACCACTCCCCAGGAAAGCACAGGTGATTCGGGGTAACAGTGGGATCCGCTGGGCTTTATGACATGCTGTGCGGTGGGGCGGTGGGTATTTTCATTTTCCAGAGGTGAATTTGGCAGTTTTACAGCCAGACATACTGCAGTGTTTTGCTCTCAGCAGGGAGACTGAGGCTGTTTCACAAAGTGTCTAGGAGTTTTGTTAACTTAAACGCATAATCCTTATTAGAAAGATGTGTTGAAACAGGATATAAACTGCTCCATTAAGCAATACAAGCTTCCTTTTGGGTAGGAAGGGATTTTCCTGTTCCGCTTTGCTGAGGGACCCATCTGGCCAGTCACCTCTGTTTTATTGCAGAGGAGAGACAGGCTCGTCTGGTTCATGGCAGTAAGCTCGATACCACGACCAGTGCTTTCATCAGCAAACTGGACAGGCGTCCTGCGTCTGAAGGTGCTTTCATACTCCCCGTGATTAAGTCTTTGGGTCAGGGCTTAGCCTTAATGCTGTCTTGTATGCTTAGCTGGTGCATCTCTGCTAAGCTTTTTTAATTGAATGATAGTCAGAATTCATAACCCCGGCCCTGAGCTTGTGCTCGAGCATTGAGTGAGGACGCGATCTGTCATTTTAAGAAATCAATGCATCTTCTCAAGGCAGCCGGAGCTTACCGTTTCATTTCATAGCTGCCAAGAGATTAACCATACAATTGTCAGGTGTGATTCTGTAACAGACCTGGAAGATAACAAATGTAAGTGAAAGAAGGTTGATACCCGTGCTTGGAAGAGGTTAACAGAAATCACTTCTGTGATAAGTATGCCGAGTTCCTGCAGGGAATGAATGCACTGAGATGCTCATGTCATCGATCCGAGACCTGTCATTTGGGCAAAGTGTGCTCAGAGCTGGAGCTCAGCCTGGGCAGTCTGGGGACTTGAGGACGTAAGAAGAGTTGCACAATGTCCATCTCACCTCGCCTCCTGCTCTAGGTGCCTGGGGAAGAGTTGAGAACAGGGCTTACGCTTTGTGTGCAATTCCCTTGGCAGCCCCCCATCCAGTGATTTCTGAATATGGGAGGTTATCTTTGTACTTACGGCTCTCGGGGGAGAGCACGCCTGCCTCTGAGGTGAGGAGGTGCATAATGGGGTTGTACCTCAGAAGTGACCTGAAAAATACAGAGGTATAAGATGGAAGTATAGCACGACTGAGCCAAATGAAGTAGTTGGGCTTTTCAAACAGCAGAGGTGAAGTCCTGGGCTTAGTCAGTATTGCTCTTCCTTTAGGTAGGGGTAGATGCCACCTGAGCACTTTGCATGAGCACGGTATGGTGCGAGATTGAAACTGGGTTTATTGCTGACGTTGTGCAGAGACTTCTACACTCAGCTTTCTTGTGATTCTCATAGTTATACTTGCTAATCTTCATCCCAAATTAGCATGGAGAAACTGAACTCTTCTGGTTGCCCCTATCCTAAACAGCTGGCCAAGTTTCTGTCCTGACGTTAGGAATACGAGCATAAACCTGCCGATAGTCTTCGAGCTGTAATTTTAATGTTTTCAGTACCTTTACAGCAGGGCTTAATTCAGCTGTAGGTTTTTTTTTTAGCAGGCCATGAATTTATTTGAATTAATACACATACAAACGCGTTTGAAGCAATCGAACGCAATATACTCCTCTCCCCCCCTCTCATCAGCTGAGCTCTCACTGTGGAGGAGCTGACAGCTGTCGTCTGTCACGTTTGTCATTCTGCCCTGTCCTCCTGCCCACAGCATCAAAATAAAGAACTTGTTAGTCCTGTCTTTGAGATCAAGATATGAGCAGACAATTGATTTTCCTCCCTCTTCTCATTAGTGACTTCTGACACTTAATAAAACATATATTTCCACTCTCGGAGCAAGCAAAACACCCAGATAATGCCTGTCAGAGAGACCTGGGAGCTGGAATTCATCTTTATGGAAAATCAATAGCTGGAACAGAGAAATTGGCAAAATCCAAATTAAAAGTCACTGGCAATTTCTGTCTTCATATTTCACATCTATTGCATTATGAAATAGTAATCGGCTGCAAAGGAAGCCTCTGCGGGAACAGAGGGGATGGTGGGCTTCGTGATGAGTAGGTGCACGGTCTTCCTCTCTGCTTTCACATAGGGTCTTGCTGGGTGAAGGTGGGTGCCAGGGGCTGCCGGCAGCTTTTTGGGCAGCGCCTTCTGCAGCGTGGCCCCTGTCCTGGGGACAGAGCTCTGATCCCAAGAGCCAAGAGCGTGTCTTTCAGAGCAGAGCTGCCTGTCAGCCGGCTGCTCCCAGCTTCTTCGAATCCCCTTATCACAAGGGTGTGACTGATTTACTCACGGTTCCCCCTCCAAGTTTCAGTGGTGCCTCATATACCTGAAATAAATTATACATTCCAGCTGTATTATGTCCCCAAATCGAAATCATCACCACGCACCAGCGAACGTGGTTTGCTCATCAGGTGATTCAGAAGGCTCACGGTGAGGAGGAGGAGGAGGAGGAGGAGAGCTGGAACCTGGGGGGAGAACTGCTCTTCTGGGATACAGGAGCTCCAGCTGGGCCAGGCCAGGAAGGAGTTAATTGTGCCCTCGAGGCACCAATTATCTCCAGCTAATTGCACCCTCTGACTGCCCCCAGGGAGGGAGCCCACAGCTGGGAGGAGGCCGAGGGCCATGGCCTGTGCTGGAGCTGGGGGGAGCTGCTTGGTGGGTCTGGAGGTGATTTGGGGCAAAAGTTTCCCTGGTCTGGACCAGCCCCAGCTCAGTGCTCAGCCACGAGATCTGCTACGGGCAGGGCTGAGAGCTTGGGATTTCCTCGGGTAAGGAAGCCTTTGTCTCCTGGCTCTCATTTCCTCACTAAGGGGGTGGTGGTTGGGCAGGCTGGGCGGCTGTTCGGCACCGAAGGGGAGTCTGGGGACACACGGACCTTCCTTTCCCCAGTTGTTCACTGATTAATGTTTTCTCATTAATCTAAGACCTCAGCCACTTGTGGTGGATGTGAGAGATGAATGCTGGTCTGAGCTTCAGGCTACAGCAGAGGGTGGTTTGCTGGGGAAGATGGAGCAGGGTCACGGAGGCTCATTTGTCTTGCTGGAAGTTCATCAAAACCCCATTTGGACATCCTTGCGCTGTGCTGCAGCTTGCCGAACAGCCGCCCCTGAGCACGAGCTCGAGGCAGGCTGCCGTGTCCCAGATCCCACGGGATGGCTGGTGCTGGCAGGCTCGCGTGAGCTGAGAAGCGTGCGTGCCCCTTTTTCGTGAAAAATTCACTCCTTTAGCAGGACGTGGTGCTCCTGGAGAGGTGGCGTCCACGGCCCCGCGGAAGGTCCCTGCTCTCCCCAGGGCACAAAAGCAGCCCTGCACTCGTCCTGCTGGGAACACAGTGCCCAGCACCTGTAATACCGAGGGGCAAAGCACAGCGGGCAGAGCTGGAGCCCGTGCCATGAAATTTATCACCTGCCCAGCTTCCTGGCACTCCCTTCCTTCTCTCAGGGCTGGCACGTTAATCTCCAGCCCTGAAATGCTGCATACATCAGCTGAAAGCCTCCGTTCCCACAGAGTCCTCCGGGCTTTGCCCGGGGATGCTCACCCCGGGGGCTCATCCAGCCCTGCCGCTGGGCACGGGGACACGGCAGCTGCTTGGCAGCGGCACCACGCAGCCGGGTCCTTGTGGCTGATCCGCGGGGCCAGGGCGTTGCTCTGGGAATGCTGCAGGGCTCCGGCGGCAGGACGGCGGAGGTGAAGTCATGCCCGTGTCAGCTCATCCATCTCTTGCTGCTCACACGCCGGTCCCTGGGGAAGCGCGGGCTTTGGCAGCTCTAAGTGGGGTTGGAGGCGGATGTAATTCTGGAGAACAAGATTCCCTTGCAAAAACCTTAATGACAACAACAAAAAAAAATTAAAGTTCTCAGCTGAAAAGCTTGTTTAAAGATCCTTCTCTGGCAGAGGAAATAATGTCTTAATTTGCTCCCTCGCTGCTTGCCTCCCAGCGCGTCTCTGCGCGAGTGCTTGGTCCCCAGAGGAGTGCAGGCCATTAATTCTGCCAGGAAACAAACCGTGGATGAGAAGTGGCTTTGTCTGCGGAGCTGGGACCGACCTGAAGTGGCTGCATGAGAAGTGAAGTCGCTGGTGTGGGGACGGGCAGGTGGGGCGTGGGCACCCTGCGCGCCTCCACGCGTGTGCAATGGGATGGGGGCCGGGCAGAAAATGCATTTGGTTCCCTGACCTGGCCATCGTTCTTTTCCGAAGCCTTGGTTTCGATCAGGAGGTGGTTTGGGTGACGTTTCTCCCTGTGCTCCCTCTCTGGGGCTGTGGGAGTGGGGACAGGGTGGCTGTGGCCATCCCACGCCCGTTGCGGGCTGCGCTGCTCCTGTCTGAGCTGGTGCTGGAGAAGTGCCAACGTGCTGCGGCTGATGGGACCGGAGGAATTTAACGAGGGCTGGCTAATTGCCGTCCATAGCTCACCGGGGCTGCTCTGGCCCTGTGCTGAGCCTCTTGAGCTTGTCCCACAGCGGCACCGGAGGGTGCGGGATGAGGAGGCCCCGGCTGCGTGCGAGCTCAGCCGTCCTCCTGCCAGAGTGCCCTGGCGTGTCATTGTCACCTCCTCCTGCGTGAAGAGCTTGGCGTGAGTCATCTCCCAGCTAAATGGAGTGTGTGGGCTCGCTGTAGCTTCGGGCTGTTCATCCTCTGCTTCCTGGAGCCTGACACGGCGTAAAACAGCGATTCATCAGCGCGGGGACGAGGCGAGATGAATGTCCTGAGGCCTTGCTCCCTCCTACCCGCTGGGCCAGCTGCTGGCTCTCCCGGCGGAGTGCTCCAGCGAGGAGCGCTGAAGTGCTCGCTGCTGGGGAGCTCGAGAGATCTTGAAAGAAATACGGACCTGTGCTTTGCACCGAGTGACTTCATGCTCCAGCTCTAAAACAGCGCCGGAGCCTCTGCCGAGAGCAGGCTCTTGAAAATGTTTCCAGCACACGTGTCAAAGCGGGTCCGGGGAGAGGGGGAAAGGTGGGGGCAGCATCTCATGGATTAAATCCCTCGGGGGGGAGGTTGGTGCTTGCACAGACAGCACCGGGGGCTGGTGGTGGCCGTAGGTTTTTTTGCAGGTGCTTGTCCTGCCCTGGCCCTGCTGCCTTCCTCCTGGCCATGGCCTTGGCCACGTGCAGCTCCTGCAGACACGTGCGCCCTCCCGGTGCAGGGGATGGCTGGGGGCCGGGAGCTGCCAGGGTATTATTTTTTTTTTTTTTTTGTACTATCAAGCAATTGAAGTGTCTTTGTGGAGTTTAGCAGCCCTCTTTTGCATATGAAATAGGTCTCCAGAGAGCAAATCCAGAGTGAAACATCTCTCCTGGTGACTGACACCAAACTCTGCTAATGATGTTAAAAGCTTTTTGGCTGTCGGTGGCGGCGCGGACGCCTGCTCCTGCAGCGCGGGGGCAACACGTGCGGGCTGAGCCGGGCTCCCATCCCCAAGCTCCTGGGGACTTAAAACTTCGTCACATTTGCAGGGGCTGAGGTATCAGCACCAGGGTGTGCAGGGGCCACAAGGGATGCCACGTCTCCAGCGCGTTGTGCCATGAGCCCCTGCCTGGAGGCTGGCACCGTGGAGGGGCGCGGGGGCTGCCCTGCAGCGCTGGTGTCTCCTGGGACCCAAAGTCCCCGTGTGGGGGGCTTTTCTGGTGGGAAACGGGCCAAGTTCTCACTGGGCGAGGGGGGCTGCTTTGCTTAGAGACCGCTTTCACCTGGCACGTGCTGCAGGCAGGCAGAGTGGGCTTTTGTTTCCGACGAACCATTGTTCCAGGAAACAAAACAGCACAAAGCGGGGCTTTTTGAGAGCGGCGCGCTGAAAGCAGCTGCTGAAGCTGCGCCCCCGGAAGGCCTCGTGCCCCTCGCCCAGCAGAGCTGCCCTTTGCTGCGTGTGCACTTTAGCATAAGCAATCACCCAGCGGCACCGGTGCTGTAGGTGTTAACCACTGCCAGGGCTCCAGCCCCTTCCCCACCTGCAGGAAGGATGCTCCGGGGCAGGGCCGGTGGGCTCTGAGCACCTGGGGCTGTGCTCGTGGTGGGTGCCAGGTGCAGACCGTGTCCTTCAGCCCCGCGATTCCCCAGCTCAGCCCCCCCCAGCGAGGGCAGCAAGGCAGCTCCAGCCCCCCGGCATCGCTCGGGCTGGGACCAACCAGCCCCACGATGGCCCCGCCGGGCTGAAAGCTTCCATTTTAGGTCCCTGTCGGCAGCAATTACAGAGCACAATGGTGATGGGCGAATGCAGGGAGCCTGTGGCCGTGCTGCTGGCAGTGCTGGAGGGAGCAGGAGGGGAGGACCAGCCCCGGGCACTGCAGCTGCCCCGGGTCATGCGGGGCCGTTACACAAGGGCTGGCAGGCGATGCTGCGTGGCCCCATGTGCCGGGACACCCCGTGTCCCACACCAACCCCCCTGTCCTTGGCACTCAGGAAATCGCTGGCTGCCTTCCTCCGCATGAAGGTTTCTCGTCACCGCTGGACGTGGCTCATCCTCACTGGGATTTTTGGCTTGTGCATCTCAAGTGTTTGAGCAAAGAGAGACAGTACCTGCGGCCACTAAACCTCAGTTCTGTGGGGTATTTTCCTCGTTGGGTTTGGGAGCCACCTCTGGAGCTGGAGGAAGGATGGGCAGGAGGCTGCTCATCCTTTTTGGCTCCTCCAGCTGCTGGGAAGCAGAAGGACGGGAAGATTTCTGTGGGCAACACGCAAGGAGAGGCCGAGCTCACCTATACAGCTGAGCGCTGTGGTGCTCCGTGACTTGGCCTACTGGTGCCCGCAGCGAGAGCAGAGCTGCTCCCAGTGTGGGGTGAGGATAAATGGCCACAGCTGCCTTGGTTTAGTGCCCTAATCCCCCAGCTGGGACCACTGGCTGAGCCCTTTGGGATGGAGCCCGTGACACTTCACGGTCTGAGGTGTCACCGTGCCAGGCTCAGCTGGCTTGGGAGGAGTCACCGCAGCACCGAGGGGGACGGGTGATGGTGGCTGTGACAGTGCAGATGTTTTCTGTACCTTCATGGACGCGAGAAACACACAGGGATTTATCAAAGATTAAGCAGAGAAATGTTAATCCTGCTCTAAGAAAGGGAGAGGAGCACTGAACCTTAACCACTCGGTGCTGTCTTTTTGTAGGGCATCAGCAAACCCAGCTGCTGGCTCAGGAGGTCTCGGTGATCTGGCTAAAGGCACAGGAGATGCGTGCTGTTGTCTCCACACCTGGTTTCCACGCCATGGTGAGAACACGTGGGGCTGTGAGGGGCTGGCTTGATGCGGACAAGGACCTTAAAGCGTGCTGCTCGGGGACTGAGGACAAACACACAGAACTCGTGTTTCAAATCATGTGTGGCTTTTCAACCCCAAACAGCTTTATTCACACAAACGTCTCTTAATTTACAAGGCCTCTGCCACTCATACACATCAGGGCATCCACAGTGTTCAAAGAACTTAAATAGAACATCTCATACCAACCCGAGTAAACCAAGTACAAAAAATATTTATATAAAGTTGTTCACACGTAGGTCCTAGATTACCAGCTTCTGTGCAAAAAAAAAAAAATACAGATTCATTTGCTAACATCATTATCTTTAGTTGGGAGTCTGGGTTTAAGCCTTGCGCTCTCACTACCTTGGCCACCAGGAGCCCCCCTACGGCCCCTGCGCGCTCCCACAGCAGCTCAGCCCGAACATCACCCTCGGAGTTCAAATCCCCAGGGCAGGTGGCAGAGAAATGGGCAAATCCAGCAAAATCTGCTTCGTTTCAAGGCCAAGGCTGAAGCCGGCTGAAAGAAGGGGAGGCTGCTGGAGCTCCGAGGGAGGATCCAGCAGGGTCGGGCACAGAGCTCGGCCCAGGGAGCCGCAGCACCAGGCTTTGGCAGCGCGTGCCCCGGGCACCGAAGCAGAGCAGCAGCGTGCTTCCCGGCTCTCGTCACCCGTGGAAAGCCCAGGGAGAGGTGTCCCAGTGCCTGCCCCACGAGTTTAGCAGGCGTAAACCCAGACTCGGTACTGCATACAGAGAAGACACACAACACGCGCGATGGAGGATCTCCGCGACGATGGTAACGCTTGTTTTAAGTCTTATTGCTCCAGAAAGGCTCCGGGAGCCTCTGATATGTGAAAGAGCTGGGTCCTGAGGAGTAAAGGAAGACCACAGGGGTAACTCTTATCTGTCACTAGCACCGCTGAACCTCGAACACAGCAGCACGGGGACAAGGGGGAGCTAATCTAACCCCTCTAGGCTAGAGCCACCTCTGCTCTCTCCTCCCCGCGGACCGCAGCTGCCTGGGAGGCCCCACAACACCGGCGGCCTTGCTGCAGGCTGGTGCAGATAACGCGTTTCCCAATCCTCCTGAGGCTTGGCTTATCCCCCCCACCCCACCCCGCTTCCCTCTTGTAAACAGCAGAGTCAGAAGTAAACAGTTTCATACAATCACCCCCAGCACGGCTCCGGCTGTGCTCCACAAGCCTTGAGGGCGGTAGAGTTTGGGGAGAGGGCACTTGGCTCCCCCCACAACCACCAGACCCCCCCTCCGGGAGCTTCGAAGAGATGGAGATGGCCTGGCCCCGAGCTGGGCAATGCACTGCAGGCTTAGTGTTGCTTGCTTTAGCTTGAGTTCTCCCAGCAGCGCAACCCGGTGCCAAAACCATCCGCTGCAGAGGGAGCTCAGCCTGCAGGAGCCAGGCAGGAGGTGCCCGACAGAGCCAGCTAGGAAGGGACACCTCGACACCCCTCCTGCAGCACGCGCAGGTTTCAGCTGCTCCCAGCACAGCCCTTGCTCTGGAGAACAAGAATTTGGCGTGGGCCAACGTACCTGGGAGGAGAGATGCTAGGAGCTGTAAACACAAGGCAGCTTCGTCTACAGTCTGGGGAGTCGAGCACAAACAGCAGCAAAATCATCAGGGAGAAACGCTTTTAGAAGGACAAACTGAACAGGGAAACAGCCACGCTGGCCGAAGGCTAGCAGCCCTAGGACTCGTCCTTGGAAGTGTTTGCTAAATGCTAAGTAAGGCACTACGGTCTAGCTCACTAACATCAAGCTGCTTTAAAAACACATCTGCAATGCAAAAGCTGAGGTGGAGACGTGTGGTTGGAAGGTGGCTTGAAGCTGCGAGGGCCAGGAGGGGCGACCTTCCAGAGGCTGCTCCGGGGCCTGCCAGGCTCCCCAGGGAGGAGCAGGGTGCTGGCACCCGGCTCTCAGCAGTGCTCCTTCCACCTCCTCACCCTGCATTTCAGGCTTGCTCTCCGCACACAAGCCTCCTGCTCGGAAGCTCCCTTGTCCTGGCACGTAACGCCCAGCGAAGGACCCTTCCAGCACAGAAACCTGTGCGCAGGGTGGGAAGGTGAAGCCCCCCATGTCCACCAGCTCAAGCCAGGGTCAGGTTGTAACAGTCAGTAAGGAGCAAAAGCTCTGCTGGGTGGAGGAACGATAGGCCAGCGGTCAGGGCGCTGTACCTGTGAGCTGGGGGCTTCAGCCCTCGGCTTGGCTGCTGCAGGGTCTGCTGCTGGAGCACCAGAGCACACGTGGGCTGGAGCCTGCTGGCATCGCTTTCCTGAGGTGTTGGCCTCCCCGCAGCCATAGCCTCAGCGCTATGCCCAGTAACAGAGAGATGGAGGAGAAAAACCAGCCCTGTCCTCCTCCTTCCCTACTTCAGCTCTGCCTTAGCCCACACGGAGCCTACTCCGTTTCTGTTCGTTCCCAGGAGGTCAGGAGGAAAGCACACCGCTCGCCACAGGGAGCTGCCTGCTCCCCAGACGGGTGCCGGCTGATTTAGGCTGCTAGGAAGCATTTTAGTTAGCTCTGCCCCTGCAGGATGGAGAGGAGGTGGTAGAGGTGGTGCTGTACATTGCATTTACAGTGAGCAAAGTCTGAAGACCATCGAGACAGCCCCAGAACGTTATTAGTGTTGCTCTAATTACAGGCAGGGAGATGGAGTGCTAAGTGCTCAGCCTGAGGTTCCCATCTCCCTGCCTGAGCTGTACGGAACTGCAACCAAGTGACCAGAACTGAACAGCAGCGTTGCCTTTACTGTCTGGAGATAGTCACCTAGCATGAAGAAGCGTTCTGCAGGAGGCTAGAATCCAGCCCACGAGCCGTTCAGGCCAAACCTCCTCTTCTCCCAAGCGTCGCTCCTCACCACTGAAGTTTGGCAGTAAATGGTTCAGAGCAGTGGATTGCTTTCTGTTTCTCTCACACGCAGACAACGTCCACCTGAAAATGTACCTAGGGGCTCCCCGTAACCCTCCGCCTAGGACTGTCCACACCAAACACCCCTAGTGAGACCCAGCTGGAGGGGAGCAAAGGCCTGCCCACGGCAGGGGCAGAGCTCCCTTCCCGAGCACCTTTCCAGCTCGTTTACGCTACTCTATCCTAACGCCAACTGCCCACAGCCCAAGCAGCGTGAAGCTGCGTGGCTATGACATCGTTTTGCTGCTTGCAATACGCAGCTCAAGACTCACCTCTCCTAAAGCATTGCAGTCCCGGTGCAAACCCAGCGATTGCTTCGCTCCCGTTTCCAGAGGCAGAAGCAAGAGCTTTAAACCCCAAACCGTGCCCAGCTGGGCTCAGTGCTCGTGCCCGGCAGCTGATTGCCACCTCCTTACGGCACCAGATCTTCTTGATTAACATCTACCGAGTCAAGCTGCAGCACGGGGGACATGGGGAGGGCTGGGCAGGGGCAGCTCTGCTCTCTGGGTCTCGTTCAGGAGTAGTGAGCACGGTAATTGCCCAGCCTGTGCTCTTCTGCAGGCCCCCGCAGCCCTCCCCACCTCTTCCCAACAAAAAGTAACACCCACAGAATTCACATTGCCAGAGATCCTGCAGACCAGGGATCTGCTGCGTCGTCTGCTTCCCTTATCTTGGACATCCCTCGTTGCACGTAAATAATGGAGATTACGGGTCCCTGGTAAATAAACCTGCAAGAAAAAAAAAAAAAAAACAAGAAAGGAGAAACAGTGAGCAGGTCCGAGTGGTTTTGTGCCAGTTACTGGGCTGTGGCTGAGCACGACGCCCTGCAGCCTGACCCAGAATCACAAGTAGAATCACAAGGAAGCAGTGACTTTAACGGCACAGCTGCACTGGAGGAAGGTGATGGGCTAACCGGGCTGCTGCTGGGCTAACCGGGCTGCTGCTGGGCTAACCGGGCTGCTGCTGGGCTAACCGGGCTGCTGCTGGGCTAACCGGGCTGCTGCTGGAGTCACCCAGCTGGGTGGAAGGGCAGAGGGCATCGCTGCCAAGAGCTTCATGTCTCTTTACCTCTTTTGTTATCGGTCCAGCCCTGCTGCTGGGGTCAAGCCTCATTCTGTGGTCATTTTTCCCTCTTTTTTTTTTTTTTCTTAGAAGTGACTCAGACGGCCCTGCACGGAGCAGGCATCCTGCAGCCCCAACGCGGGGCTCAGCACCCCGTCCCACGGGGCTCGTGGTGACAGCCGGGCTGCCACGAGGCCGGGCACTCGGGGTGACAGCGCCCGTCCTTGAGGGCCCACGTGAGGCGCCGCCGGGAGAGGTGGAACACGCCGTGACTTCGGAGCCTCTCGCCCTGTGCGTCAGCAGCAGCTCGGGCTCTCAAGTGGCTCTGCAAGAGGCCGTCGAAACCCGTTTCAGCGCGACCGAGAGCCGAGCAGGACGGGCACGCGGCGCTGCCCCGCCAGGGTGCTCGGTGCCTGGGCCTGGGGGGAGCAGCGGGGGACAGAAGGCAGCGGCCGCCCTCTCCCAGTCTGACCCCACAAACCTCAGACCAAGGGGAGCGCAGTGCTTTGCACCACGTGCTGTGCACGGGGGCGATTTTCCTGCAGTTCAGGTCCCCTTCCCGTGGGGGAAATCAGCACGGGGGCGAGGGGGGGGCACGGCCAGGGCCCCGCCGGCACCGCAGACAAACGGAGCAGCAGGAGAGAGCTGCTGAAACCAAACTGCTGCTGCCCGGCACTGCTCAGATCCCTCAGTCCTAGGAAATCTTCAAGAAGCCCACACCTCAGAGCAGGTTTTAAAGGACGAGGCTGCCTCCACCGCTCGGAGCTGGGGCCAGGGCCACGCGCACGCTGCTGTTCGGGGGAGGCTGCCTGAAAACGCCTCCTTTGTGGGCTGCGGTGAGAAAAAAGCCTTTCTGCCTAACAGGGCAGGCTTGGGAGCGGCACCGGGACGTCAGGGCAGGGGCGACGGTGCGGGGAATTTTCTGGAAGATTTCTCCTGGGGTACAGCTTCAGCAGCAAGGAGGGCAGCGCTGCCGTTCACGTTCCCCAGAGCAGGAGTGGATCCAGAAGCTCCTCGTCTGAGCAGCCCCGAGCTCGGAGACAGGAGAGCTCACCGCATTGACGCACGCTGTTTCTGGGGCTTGCTGGAGAGCTTTTAATCCCTCCGCTGACGCCACTGGCAGTTTTAATCAGCTCAAACGTTCGCCCGGCATCAGCAGGATGTGACCGACAGCCCTGAGCCCTCATCCAGCACCTGACGAGGATGACACCAACGCGCAGATCACAGCGGGCAGGAGGTGGCAACGCGGTCCTCGTGGGAGCAGAGGGCCTCAGCCAAGGGAGAAGAGAGCCCAGCACCTGCAGAGGAGACCTCACCGACACAACAGCCTGCTCGCTGACAGCTCACGGCCAGAGATGTTTGTGGTCCGCCCCAGGTCCCTGCCCTGCAGACACGAAGCCCTGCGGGGCAGCGGGCCGGTAGCGGTGCTCAGCAGCCAGGCCCAGCCCCTGGCCACCTTCCTGCTGAGCGCAGCACCTCCGAACCACTCTGCGTGCACAGATCCCTGCCTCCCAGCCCGACGTCAGACCTGTTTAACCCACGTTTACACCACGCAGTCTGATTTACCAGAAGCTGCCTTCCACGCTGAGCAATGCCACTGCAGCTGGACATCGCACGGGAAGGGAGGGCAGCCAGGGCCGTGGCCAGGGGTTTCTGGGGGCTGAGGAAGGCAACAGAGCCACCAGGCAGAGCGGGACAAGCCGAGAGCCAGCCGCTTTACAACCTTCTGACTTAGGGGAAGCGTTCCCTTATCAGTAAGGAGGGTGAAATACTGCTCAAACGGCGCTGGGGCTGGCTTATCACGCAGCAATCAAGAGACCATCAGCAGGTGCCCAACACAATCCAGCTGCTAATTGTGCTAGTTCTGCACCCTTTGCCCAGAAGGCATGTTTGTGGAGCAGCAAAGCCAGGCTCTTCGTAACGCCCAGCCGCAGGGGATGGGGAAGCAGTCTGGGGAAGGGCAGAACCGTTTTTCCCCAGGGGATGCTGCCCACCTCTGCAGGACCTGCTGCCCTCGGGCCACGGGAACTGCTGGTGAGGATGGCACGGCGATAGGCAGGCTCGTCTCCACCCCGGGCGTTCAGCTGAAACCACGCCAGAAACACTTTTCCTGGCTGGGAATTGAATTTAATGCCTGCGTTTTGGAAGGGTACCGGAGCACGGAGCCTGCCGACTGGCAGCGCCCGTACCAGAAGGAAAGGCAGAGCTGCCGGGACGTGAAGCACAAAGAGGTCAGCGGCTTGGCACAGGATAAGCGAAAATCTGATTGCCAGGATCAGGGTTACAGTTTTCCAGGTTATGACGTGAGCCAAGCCTGAGCAGGGTGCCGGGGAAGGGGATGGCTGCACGTCCCTACACCCTGCACCCAAGTGCCACAGCCTAGCGGGAGGAGGTTACTCGAGTTTCAGCTTAAATTACCTGGGAGCAGAATTCAGGCCCTGCCCTAACCCCCAGTTTTAAGCTTCTCAAGCGGGTTTCTGATTTGGGATCTGCATTAAACAGAAGCTCCGTGCAGCCAGAGCGAGGCGGGTTTGAGCGCACGCGATGCATTAAAAGACCCTAGAGGGGAGCACACCAACGGCTCTGCTGCCCCACGAACGAAGCAGGGGAACGCTCCGTGCCGTGGGTGTGCAGGGACATACGGCCGGGCTCCTATCTGGGCCACGCTGCGTTATATAAGCGCAGCATCTCCGCTGCAGCTGCGTCACCGGCAGACAATCGGTGCAGGCTGACGGCGGAGGGAGGGAGGCAGGCGGGGGGGGGGATGGCTCGGAAGGCAGCTGGGTTTTATGCAAACAGCCCCGGGGTAGGACTGTCCCCTGCGTGTTTGTTATCCCTGCATGTCCTATTCTGCAGATAGGCGCAGGATGAATTCTCCCCGGAGGGCACGGGCTGCTTGCATAACTCAGCATCGTGCCGGCGCGGCGCACGAGCAGATGGCAGCGGCGAGCCCAGACCCTCGCCACGCAGCACCGGCTCCCAGCAGCAAGCAGAAATGCCTCCTCCCTCGCTCCGGGGCACGAGGTGGGGTGCCCTGCCCTGGTCCCGGGGCTTCTTTACGCTCAACATTTCTGCAGACTCACTCCCCCGCCCTGATCCGCAGCCCATGCTCACCCCAGGACCAGCGCCGAGCCCCAGCCCCTGGCAGAAGTTGTCAGGTCGCATCAATTATTTGCGCAGGAGAGCTTAAGGGAGCCAAAGTATTTTGTGGCAGGAATGTGAAGATGGTTCGTGGATCGGTTTGGACAAACCAGCAGTGACAGCACCAGACCCACCCAATGGACTTTTCCATTCCTGCGTTCGGATCTCCTTGAGCTTCACTTTGGGGGGGGCACAAACACTTGCTCTGCGCGCACACAGAGTTTGGGAGCCCCCCAGGGTGCCAGGAGCTGGGTAAGTCCCAGGAGCCCTGTCCCCAAAGGGTACGTCCATGAGGCTGGCTTCTGGAGCCCAGCAGGGAGAGCACAGCCACCGAGGGATGCTGGAGGCAGCACAGAACCTCTGGTCCCTCTGCAGAGCGGTGTGGGCAGGCACAGCACGGCATCCCACATGAGCTCGGGTGCGCTCAGGTGAGCTGCAAAGAGGTTTTTGAGCAGCACCCGCCCAAGGGTCCTTCCCTTCCCCATCGCACCCTGCAGCGAACGGCGCACAGGCCCCGATCGCAAGGCTGCCGGCCAGGGGTTTGCTGGCTGCAGCAGCGATTTTGCCGCTTTGCTGTCTTGTATCTGAGGCTTACTTTGATCCAGTGGGATCTGCTTGGTGTCTGCGTAAGGACTGGGGAGGTGCCGTGCCAGCACCTGACACAGGCGGGCTCTTCACAAGTGAGCAGCGCTACCCAGCTCCACGGCAGTTTGTGAAAGACCAGGGCTGGAAAAAAGCCAGCCTCGCCCCTTGTCATCTGTAATTTTTCAGTTTCATTGAAGCATTTGGCCGGGAGAACCCCTAACAGCAGCACGTACCCAAACCTGGGGTCAGGCGGTGCTCACGTGTCTCCCCACCACAAACCTGGCCTGGCCCTGAGGAGCAGGGCTCCTGGCAGCCCCGTGGCTGCGCCGGGGCTTTGGGCTGCACCAGGACGTGCAGCTAATTCTGCTTCCCACCTCTGCTTTATTTCTGCAATAGAATAGGTGGAAAAAGAGCCCTCAGAAACAGCGCTCTGATGAGTCACTGTAGAAATAGCTCTGGGAACATAAAAGACTCCATTGTGTCGCTACAAAGTGCGTTAATGGGCTGGTACAGCGGACGGAATACCATAAAAACGGCCGATCACTTACCCAGCTGCAAAGCACGGCGGTGCCCTGCCCGGAATTTAAGCAGCACATGTAACCTGGTCCATCCTGGTTTCAAGCTCAAAGGCATCAGGTCGATCCTGCGGGTTAGCAGCCAACATGTCTTTCAGGAGCTGCTTGATCCCCTCAGACATGGAAGTCCTGCGTTTCTGAGGGATGTGCAGCTCCATCTTTGGGTTTTCTAGCAGCGCTTCCCCAACGGGCACAATCTCGGTCCCCTGCTTGATGTAGGTCCCCAGCAGCTCCTTCTTGGTCTCGGCATCGATGAAGGTTATCCTCTCGATCATGGCCCAGATGATGATGCCGAGGGCAAAGATGTCAGCCTTGGCCGTGTAGTGTCCCTCCCAGACCTCGGGGGCCATGTAGAAGTCGGAGCCGCAAGCCGAGGACAGCCAGTACTTGTTCACATTCACATTTTTGTTCTCGTGGCCGCCCTTCTTGCCCCGAGCCGTGAGCCCAGCACACACCTTGCTGAGCCCGAAGTCGGCCACCTTGAGAACAGGGGTGCCGGATTTCTCGGTGATGAGGATGTTGTCCGGTTTGAGGTCCCGATGGACGATGTGGTTCTTGTGCAGGAAGGCGATGGCGCTGGTCAGCTGCAGCATGAAGCTCCTGTTCGTGGCCGGGTCGGGCCGTCGTGACAGCACGTACTGGTTGAGGTCTCCCCCCTCGCAGAACTCCATCACGAACCAGAGGTAGCACGGCTCCTCCGCGTAGCCCAGGATCCTCTCACCTTACCGAAAGGGAAAAAAAAAAATAAGAGTGGGTTTTTCAGGGACGTTACAGAGCACCCAGGCCAGCGCAGCAAGGCACGGGCATGGTTCACAAAGTCAGGGTGCCAGGAACGTGCCATGGGGCAATTCCCTCTGGGCTCTGAAAGCCAAAGCAGCCCAGGAGAAAAGGCACCGGGGGGGGGGGGGGCATCGGCGAGTCTACGGGACACAAACCGTGCCCCCAGGACAGCCGGAGCCCGCACACACAGCCACGGCCTCGCTTCGCTCCAGGAATCGGTTTTCCCTTGAGGACCATGGGGTAGAAGCAGGAGGACGCCGCTCGCCTCTGCCACAGCGAGCAAAGCCCGGACAAATGTGCTTTGAAGCCAGTTAGCTAACTCCACCCGCCTGACAAAGTTGTGTTGTGGCTTTTTTTTTTTGTCTGTGTTTTTTTTTTTTAAGCAAAGCCCTGGAGACCATCTGGGAAAGGCAACTTCCAGCAGCAGGTAAAGCCAAGGACTACCAGGGCCACCAACCCGGGCTCCCCCGGCGTGCAGCGGTCAGTGGTGAGAATTGGGGTTATTTGCACAAACAGTCTGTAGCCATGGCTACTGCTATGGAGATGAAACACGGCACAACACGAGGGGTTGGCTGCACCTCCCTGCCCTCGGCAGGGCCCAGGGGTAGGGCTGGGGGAGCATCGGCGCGGTGGGGGCACGGCGCTGGGGCACCGCGAGGGGTGAATGAGGTGGGGGGGTGTCACGCCTGGTCCTGCATGGTGAGGAGCAGCAAAGGACAGCTCAGCTGTGCAGGACAGAAATCTGCAGCTCCTCCGGGGTGAGGACATGCCAGCGGGGAGCCGAGGCAGAAGCTGCTCGTCCCAGCTCACGCCCGGGGGCTGCTGAACCCCAGCAGCAGCGCACGGAGCTCAGCCTTTGTGCTGCCCTCAGGGGACGAGGCTCCATCACCAGGGCCCCACTGGCTTCAAGGAGAGGCTTGGTGTTAGAGTGAAGTCTCAGATTTAAAACCTGGCCCCCGACCCTCTGCAGGCGCAGGGAGGACGCCGCTGACCCGGCGGTAGCCGCGAGCACGGCGCGCTTCGCCTTGGGTGGAGCGCTGCTGGGAGAGGTTAAAGCCAAGAGTAATATTTCCTCATTTTCTTCCTATACTCTGAAAGTGTTTTAGCTGTTAAATCATCTTCCTGCCTTCAAAACAAACAGCCTTAAACATAAAGAGCTGGCGAGGCGCTTCCGAAAGATGAGATTTTGGCAAGCCAGGCTGCCAAGAGCTGAAGGGATGCAGCCGAGGCCAGACCTGTCCTCCGAGCACCTCCTCACCACGCGGGCGTCCCCGCGCTGCCGGCCCCAACACCGTGTGCCAAGCCCTCCATCCCCGCAGCCCGCCCTGGGAGCTCATTACCAGCTCGCTGACTTGCCCAGCATCGCTGGGGGAGCAGCCTAACGACAGCAGAAGCAGCATCCCACTGCCTCCGAGTCCCTCTGTGCAAAGAGGCTGCGCTGGAGAGAAGCGTGCCGGCGGCGCCAAGCCGGGTGCTTGGACCCACAGGTGATGCCCGGGCACGGCGGTGGTTCAGAAAAAGGGGTGCTAGGAAGCAACCCCCTGCCCCTGCTCACCGAGAGGGGCAGCTCTGCCCATCCACCACGGGTCAGGAGGGACAAAAGGGGCACGCAGCCACGCACAAGCCCCGGAGGTGCTCACGCATGGGGGGCACCGAGCACATCGCTCACGTACCCGCCTCTCCTCGCTTCCTTTCGCATCCTGCCTAAAACGAGACGCAGAATCAGGAATTTAAAGTGACCTGGCATAGCCCGGCATCCCAGCAGTTACGCCCCCGATTCAGAAAGAGCCTCGGATTAATCCCCCCCCCCCGTGCCCTGAGCCGGGCGCCGGACACGGCATCTGTGCAGCCCGTAAATAGCCACGCCGCGGTCGTGCGGAGCCACGTGCCGGCACCTCGGGGAGGGAGCTCAGCAGCCCACCTAGCTCTGGTGTAAAAAATAAATAAATAAATAAATGCATTTATCAGCACGGCTTCGAACCCGGGGCTGGAGGAGGCAGCAGGGCCAGGGCGGGCAGAGCTCTCCGTGCGGGAGATGGCTGCGTGGAGCTCTCCTCGCTGCAGCTGGGCGCCCCAAACGCAGGGGGCTACGTGGAAAGTTGGTCCCTGTGCTTCTGCGGGGCGCTGCCTCGAGTGGGAGAGGAGGGAGGCCAGCATCGGGGCCGGGTGGGGACAGCCACACAGGTCCAGGCACGTCCCTGGGGGTTCGGGAGCTGCTGATGTGCTCTGGGGAACGGCCCCGCAGCCTTCCACGGGGGTCTGGAGGAGAAAGTCTGCGGGGGTGCGGGGCAGGCACGGGGAGACCCAGCTCCCCGAGGGGTGCAGGGGGGTCCCGGCACCTCGCAGAGGTTTGGGGGGTGTCGGGGTGAGCTGGCTGGGGGTGCTCGGAGGAGCACACGGAGGGGCTGCAGCCTCGGGGTGCTGAGGGATGGGACTGGGCATAGGGGAGGTCCCTACAGGGGGTGTCAGGGCTGCGGGGGGGATGCAGGGGGCAGAGCAGCTGGAGGTGGGGTGTGATGGAGAAGGGACACCCGGGACAGGGGCACAGGGAAGGGCTGAGGACAGCACACGGGGACGTCCCCAGGGTGCAGCTGAGCCCGGGGGAGAACAGCAAGGGGTCCCCTGGAAGGGGGGCACAGGGCTGGGGGGGGCTGCAGGGGGATAGGGGTCCGTGGGGGGTGCACGATGAGGAGGGGGG
>CM021716.1:13852422-13911948 GCA_011074415.1 Stictonetta naevosa
TGGGCAGCGCTGGGACACCCCCACCACGCGGGCCCCCCCCCCCCCCCACCCGGCCCCCCCCCCCCCCCCCCAGCACCCCCTCCCCGGGGCCCGTCCGCCCCGTCCCCAGCAGCTCCGGGGGCCGCAGCGCTGCCCGTCCTCGCCTTGAAGACGGAGCTATTTTTATCGGCGCTCAAGAGGGATGTTTCCCAGCAACCCGACTTTCTCCCCGGCTTCAACACCAGCTGCCGGACCCGGTGCCTGTGCTCAGCCCCCCCGGTGCCGGTGAGGGGCTCGGAGGCCCGTCGGCACGGCCGGGACCCTCGGGAGCTGGGCAAGGAGGCAGCAGGCAGCGGATGCCCACGGTCCCATGGCACCGGTGCCGCCTTCACTGGCCTGGGGCATCGCGCTGCACCCAGGAGCTCGTGGGATCTCGTGGGGGGGGGGGGGTGGCCCGGCCCGGCCGGGGGGGGGGCCGCGGGGGGGGGGGGGGGGGCGTCAGGATGCGGTGCTGGTGGGGCACGGCGTGGCTTTATGGGGGTGTCCCAGCGCTGCCCACCTCCAAAACGGGCTTGGAAAGGTGTGAGCTGGGGTCAGAGCCAAGCAAGGGGGCTGCAGGGGGGCTCTGCCTTCCCTCAGCCCCTTCAGGCTCAGCCTTTTGGGTTTGTTCCCGGGAGGAGGAGGGCACGAGGGGAGGGCGGTGGGGGAAGCCCGGTGGGTCAGCGTTGGGGGGGACGGGAGGGTCTCTGTGAGATCTTTCCTGCCTGATTAAAGCCGGGCTGGGTGGGGGGAGCCAGTCCCGAGCAGCTCCTCGGCCTCTCCCGGGGCACAAACCCACCCCGTCGCCCTCCCCGGTGCCTTCGGGTGGGCTCCTTCCTCTCCCCGGCACCGCCACGAGGACGGGGCTTCTCCGGAGCCCGGATAACGGGGCACAGCGCCGAGGGCTCCCCTAGCCCCCCTGCATCTCGGGCACGGTTCGCATTAACACCCTGAAGGGATTCACACCCGTGCAGCTGACAGAGACCCCTGCCCGTCGCCCGCCGCGTTGGGGACCCGCGTTCCCGCCCCGTCGGGGGTCCCCGGGGGAGAAGCAGGGGCTGCGGGGCAGGCCGGGGGGGCTCGCACCCGAATCCCCAGGGCTGTGGCGAGGCCGTGGCGAGGCGGGAGAGCCTGCTCGGGAGGTGGCGGGGATGCTGCGGGGCTGATTATTCACAGCTTCCCTCACCCCGATTGGCTCCGCGGCGCTGAGCGGAGCCGGGCCCCGCAGCAGGAGGAGACTCGGTGGCCATAAAAGCGGGCTTGGGAGCCGACGGGGCGGCGAGTCCGGCGGGCACCCGGGAGCTCCACGGCCTCCAGCCCAGCCTCGCCGCCGATGCCCGGCTCAGCCTGACGTGGGGAGCGCCGCCAGCGACCCCGGGTGAGGGGCTCCGCGTGCCCCCCAGCTCCGCAGGGTTTGGCCGAGGGGGAGAGCTCGGCGGGACGGGGAGCGCCAGCAGGTAGGGCCGGGGCGCGCGGCCGCGGATTCGGGGTTCGGGTCACCGCCTCGCTCCCCTTCCCTCGCCTCGCCGTCGTCCCCTCGCTGCAGCTGGGCATCGCTTCTGCTCGCGGGAGCGTGGCTCAGGTTGTTCAAAAACATCTCCCAAGCTGCTGTGCCGGGAGCATCTCGTGCTCCTTGCGTTTACACTCGGAAAGCGCGGCTGGGGCTCCCGCCTCGGCACAGGTGCTCCGCTCATCCCTCGCTTTGCCGGGGCTCGTTTCGATGCTGGTGCCGTGGCCACCTGCCCACGTGGAGAACTCGCAGCCCGGGACAGAGCCGAGGGCAGTGAGATGGCACGGGCAGCTGGGGAAATGCCGGCAGGGTGCCTCCGGCGGCGCGCCCTCGGCCAGACCCGGCCGTGCGGCGGCATTGCTGGGTTTTGCCGTGATTCTGGTCAAAAAGTCATTGGCTATTTCTTTTTTTTATTTTATTTTTTTGGAGAAACGTTGGCCTGAACTTGTCGTCGGGTCATTTTTAAAACGGAGAGGACAGGAGCTGCTGGAAGGTGGTTCTGCCTCTCCACCACACATCTGTCGGGTCCCAAACTGTCCGGGTTAGACTTCCCTAGGAGGAGAAGGCTGCAAGCTTTTCCGCACAAGCAAAACCTGTGTGGCATCAAAACCCTGAGCAGAAAAGGGGCAGGGACGGAGGGGCCATGCGGGGCACACGGGACACAGGTCGGGTGTGCTGAGGGCAGACGCAGGAGCCCGGAGCCACCAGGGATATTTCCAGCAGTGGCTGAGATCGTGTGGACGGGACGTGGCTCCGGGACACGAGCCCGAGCAGAGATGCCCAGCCTCGGGGTGCCCCCAGGTGCCGCGGTGTCACGCTCTAACCCCGCTGTTCTCCTTCCTCCCTTTGTCTCTGCTCCTTTTCACTTTTCCCTTAAGCTCTGCGTTCCCCCCCCCCTCCTTCCCCTGCCCCGGTACTGCCAGCCTCTCCTCCCTCCCGCCGCAGGAGCACGGCAGAGCGCCGTGGGGACCTTGGTGGCAGTGCGGGGACAAGGTAGGTTCGCGGTGGGCTGGCCGCGGTGCCGGGGGGCTGCAGCTTGTTCCCTGCTGCCGGACAGGCGTGGGGCGAACGCCCCGGGCTGCTCGGGGAATGCCAGCGAGCGGGGTCCCAGCAGCAGCGCTGCCGTGCAGCCGACGGATGCAATCAGTGAGCTTCGTTTCCCTCGGTGTCGCAGCTCGCGCTTACCTCGGTGCCTGGGGACTCCTCTCTCAGCGCCGTCTCGGTGGCAGCGAGGTGATAAGGGGCTGCCCGTGGGGTCTCGGCGGTGTGGGGCAGGGCAGCCCGTCCCGCCGTGCCCCTGTCCGTGCCCGTGCCCACCTTGGGGGCCGCCAGCCCCGTGCCCGCCGCTCTGCCGGGGCGAGTCGTGGAGGTGCTCGGGGCCGCGCGGAGCCGGCGTGCGGT
This sequence comes from Stictonetta naevosa, assembly GCA_011074415.1. Taxonomy (NCBI): domain Eukaryota; kingdom Metazoa; phylum Chordata; class Aves; order Anseriformes; family Anatidae; genus Stictonetta; species Stictonetta naevosa. The sequence goes on from CM021716.1 coordinate 13,855,352, forward strand.
GGGTGCAGCCGAGGAATGCAGCTCGCTTGACACACGGTGGTGCAGATAATTCAAATTAAAATTTAATTTAGCATGAATTAATACCGTGGCATTAACATTTCTTCATCAGTGCCAATTACAGTACATTAGCAGACGCTGCCGGAGAATACAATAGTCTCTGACATGCGTCATTAACGTGTAACAGATCCCTCTGGGTCATGCCTTTCCACCCCAGATAAAAGCAGCCACGGAGGCAGGAGGGTGCTTGCTGCCGGCGCGCCCCTTTGGGGTCAGCTCTCCCTCCTAGGGCCATTGTGGGCCCAGAGTCACCACCATTCCCAAGTGCTGCCACTGGTTATGGCCACCAGCCCCTCCAGCATCTCCGGGGGGTTCAGGGGTGGCATCAGGCGCTGCCACCGGCACAGCCCCTCTCCGAGCCGTGGCACGGAGCATCCAGCCCTCCTGGCCACATCCGCGGAGGCGACACATCCCAGCAGGGCTCTCGGTAGGCTGGTGAACGGCAATCATGGCTGGCAGGTGGGCTTCATCCTGAAATCAGCTTTTTCCCCTCCCTCCCGCCGTACTCCCCACACAGAAGCAGCGTGGCAGGGCGGGGAGCGGGGGAAGCAGCTCGGGGTGCAGCAGCGGGGTGAGGCCGTCCCAGCGGTGGGCAGCCCAGCACCCAGTCCTGCCCACGGTGCCCCCAGCCCCTTCTGCTGGCGGCTCCGCAGCTCGGCGTTGTTCTTCCCCAAGGCCAAGGGGAGAGCCGCTGATTCATCCCCTCCACGCCGCGCAAACGCGCGCTCGCAGCGTTGCAGAGAAATGCGACGCTAAAAGAAAAAGGCACTGTCCTCGCAGACAACACACAAGAGGTGATGGGGGGCTCAGGATGGGGCTTCGGTCCTCCAGGCTTGTGCAAAGAGCCAGGCTGCAGGCAGGGGCCGCGTCCTGCGGTGTCCCCGCGGGTCACTCCTGTCCCTCCTGGTGCCCAGGAGCAGCTCCCAGAGGTGAGTGGTGAGGGTGCGGGCATGGGTCCCGGCACGCATCCCCAGGAGCGGGTGGAAGCAGTAGGTGGCCTGCCCCATACTATGGGGTGGCCAGGGGCTCGGGGCACGGCGGGGTGAGGGGCTCTGGGTGCTGGACACGGGTAGGTGACGGTCCCTGTGCTGTCTCGCCCTCCCCAGGCAGCGGCTGCAGGGCAGGATGGCGCGGCGGGCGCTGGTGCTGGTGCTCTGCCTCTCCCTGGCTGCGGCAGCCTCCGCCGACTGCGCGACCCAGTGCTCCCTGTGCGCCAGCCAGGGACGGGGCACTGAGAGCAGCGTGCGGCCCCTGGTGAGTGCTGGTCCCGAGCAGCCCCCGGAATTTAGCAGGGAGGTAAAATACCGAGGGTCGGGGGGTTGCGGGACACGCCTGGGGACGTTGCAGGGTGACGATGCGTGGTCGGCGGAGCTGGGTGCTCGTGGGCTCGTATGGGTGGTCGCAGGCACCCAAGGGTGCTGGGGGTGCACAGGCTTTGGCTCCGTGCTGAGCTTGGCAGCGTGGCAGGCGCGGATCCAGGGGCTGGGGCGGTGGCACCCCCTGGCAGGGCGAGCACCGGGTGATGCCAGCGGGCACCGTGGCTGCTGTCTTGCAGATGTGCCTGCGGGAGTGCCAGGGCTCCTCGCCGCCTGGCGCTGAGTGGGAGACCTGCAGGAAGGCGCTGGCGCTCCTGGCCCCGCTGGTGGCCCTGGCCGAAGGGACAGACCCGTCCCCTTCGGAGGCAGAGGACGAGGCAGAGCCGGAGCAGGGTCTCAGCCCCGGGGAGCTGCCGCTGGCACCGGCCAAGCGCTACGGGGGCTTCATGAAGAAGCTGTCCAAGGGGAAGCTGCTGTCCCTGCTGCGCGAGAACGCCCACAGCAAGGGCAGCCTCAGCAAGAAGTTCGGGGGCTTCAGCCGCAAACCGGGGGAGCGGGCGGCCCCCGAGGACTACCCGGGGCCGGGGGACGTGGGCAGCGAGGAGCCCGTGGGCACGGGGGACGAAGGGCAGGAGCTGGCGGAGCTGCACAAGCGCTACGGCGGCTTCATGCGCCGGATCCGGCCCAAGCTCAAGTGGGACAATCAGAAGCGCTACGGGGGCTTCCTGCGGCGGCAGTTCAAGGTGACCACGCGGTCGGACGAGGACCCCAGTGCCTACTCAGCGGAGGTCTTAGACCTATAGAGCCCAGCATGGGACAGTCAGCCCCGCGGGTCCCCACACCGACAGCCCAGATGATGCCATCACCCCTACCCCTGTCCCCTGCCCAGCCCAGCGTGGCTGGCATCGTCCCCACCTCACCCCCACCACGGGGCACGGGCTGGGCTCCGCCACCCCCCAGTCCCAGCCCCACACACCCTATGGAGGTGGCCCCGGCTCTGTCCCCAGTTGTTCCTCTCCAGCTCATCTGCCCACCCCTCCAGGACCCCGTGCACCCAGGGGACGTTGTCACTCCTCCAGCTGCTGGTGGTGCAGCTGCTGGGCCAGCCCCTGTGCTCCCCAGGTGGCACGGGGGCAAAGCCACTGGGGATGCATCCCCTGCCCTCCCGTGGCTGCAGAAGCACAGCAGGGTCTGGAAACCATCACAGCTGACGTATGGGGCAACAGCTCCTGAGGCCTGAGAAGGATGAACCGGAGCAGGTTCAGGCCCTCCAGGCTGGGATATGACCCTTGCAGCCAGCAGGTCCCACGGGGGCTGCACACCAGCCATGGGGGGAGGCAGCTGGGCAGGGCTCGCACCACATCCCCGCCGTCAGGGCAGGCTGCTGTGCTTGGCCGAGCACCCCCGTCCCCTCCTGGAGCCGCTCGTTGTGTCCCGCTCATCCCAGCGTCCACCCAGCCCCATCACCTTCCCCGTTCCGAGAACACCCTCATGGTTTGCTCGTCCGGGAGCAGGGTCGGACCTGCTTCCCCGGCCCCCTGCTCCCCCCGCATCCAATAAAAGGCAGATGCCAACGAAGTCGTGCTGGTGCCGAGCGTCTGCTTCCTCCACGTGGATCCAGCCCTTGGCACGAGGCGATCGTGCACCCCAAACCGCGGCTGGGGGGGCCCCACGAGTGCCAGCTTTGATACCTGGTGTACTCCACGCACTGTGGGTGCCCCCAGACCCCACTGCCGCTGGCCCTGCCTGGGAAGCCCAGCAGCTGCCCAGGCTGTGCCAAGCCGTCCCCTTGCTGCTTGTGCTTCCAGGACAGCATGACCCCGCTGGCAGCAGCTCCGTGCCAGGAAAGCCAAAGCCAGGCAGCAAACGCCCTTTTGAACGTCTCCATAGCCTCAGCCCCTGTTCCAAGCAGGACACACCAGCCCCAGCCAAGCCCCCAGCTCCGGGGGGGGGAAGAAGCCCCATGGCAGAAGCTCGCCCACAGCACAGAACCGCCCCACACCCAGCTGGGGCTGCTCCATGTCCACGTCCCCTCCCGGGGCTGTGGAGCACCTAAAGATGTCAGGGCGGGGGGCACACCTAGAGCTGACCCTTCCTCACATTGCCCAGGGACCTGGCAGGGAGCACCCTGACCCCAGCCTCCTCACGGTGCTGGAGGAGGCCTCTCCCCCCATGGCAGGCCCGCTGGCCCCCAGCCCACCACCCACCCCCCCCAGCAGGGGACAAGGTGACCCCCCCCCCCCAAGCACAGAGACCTGCTGCTACGCGGGAGCAGCGCAGGACTTTTCACTTTTATTATAAAAATATCTCGCAAGCAAAAAGAAAAGAAAAACAAGTCGTGGTCAGTACAAGCAGTCACACAGATCCCGAAGCAGCGTCGAGGCTCCCCAGTGCCCCACATGGGCCCCGTGCTGCGAGGCCACGCGGGTACCGTGGGGGGGTGGCCCCATGCCATGTCCTGGGCTGGGGGGGACACAAAGACACGTGTCCCCCCCCCCACCCCTGGCTGCAGGGAGCTGGCTTGGCCCCCCAGCCAAGCTTGGGGGGTGGAAGGGGGCATGTGAGACGCTCAAGCTCTACAGGGTTTAGGGTTGTTTTTTTTTTTTAACGTAGGCCTCGTTCTTAATTTTGCACATCTTATTCTAGTGCTACATACACAGCAGTACACCCACGTACGACACAAGAAACATGGGGTTTTAAGCTCTAAAAATGAAGAGTTACATGTCAAACAGTCAAAACATGTTAAACATCGCCTAGGGGAACTGTGCCCGGGGGAGCGGGGCCTTGCTGCGGCCCCAAAGCCCGGCCGGGGCTGCGTGGCTGCGGAGGGAGCTGCACGCTTCATGCAGGCCCGGGGGAGCACGGCTCGGTCCTGGAGCAGGGCAAGGCTGTGCCGAGGAAGAGGAGGAGGAGGAGGAGGAAGATGCTTGGTGCCGGGGAGCTGCAGTGCCCCGGTGGCTGTGCCCCAGGCAGTGCGGTGGGGGAAAGACAGCACAGCCACGGCTGGCCTCGCACACCTCGCACACCTCCCCAGCCTCGGTGGCCGTGGTGTGAGAGCCTGCAGAAGAGACACTTGGGAAGAGAGAGGCGGACGCTCACGTCCTTCCTTTAAAGCCAGAGTTTTTCCAGGCAGGAGAGCCCCCAAAAGGCAGGGAGTGGGGGCCCCAGCTGCGGGAAGCCTTGGCAGCAGCATCCCCACGGCATGTGGCTCGGAGGCACTGTCCTGGTTTCCCCCCCAGCCCAGCCAGGGTTTCCTGACGAGCTGCAGCTCTCTCCAGCAATGAATCCTTGGGTTTTGCAAGCAAACCCAACGCACCACAGCTCAGGGGCCCTCTTGGCCAAGGGGGAGTCCCACAGGCAAGGAGTTCCCACGCTGCCCCAAAAATCAAGTCTGCCAACAGAAGTCAGCCCCCAGGAGCAGCCACAGTACCAAAGGCTGCACTTCCATCCCAAACCGCAGGTACCGTAGTGATCGGTGCTGCCGAGAAAGCCCCCCCAAGGGAGGACCTGGACCCCACGAGCCCCAGCCGGTGCAGCCCCGCTCACTGCCGCTGGATCTGGACGCTGGCGTACTCGGAGGTGGTCTCCTCGGGGCACGGGGCAGGCCGCCGGGGCGCCTTGCTGAGGTGCACCATGTCCAGGTCTGCATAGGTGAGGTTGTCGTTGCTGGCGGGCGCCTGGCTGCTCTGGATGCAGGCGTACTCCGACTGCTGGCTCACCTCGATGATCCGCTGGATGTTCTTCTTCTCTTTGGTGAAGTTCAGGTCGGCGTAGGTCAGGTTGTTGGGGTCGGACTCCTGTGCGAGATACCAAAAGGTTTTCCTCTGAGAGCACGAGCGAGGACCCCCCCGTGCCCACCCCACACCCCAAGGAGTCAGTCCCGCTGCTGCTTGCCCCGGGACGGCTCAGCCTCTGCTCGTGCAGCAGGAGCTGTGCCAGCAGCCAGCTGGGACAATCTTGCAGCAACGCTTTAACACTTCCCACCGTGTCTTCAAACTAGTGGCTGCTGACATGGCTCAGAGCCAGCAGGAGCCGAGAGCCACCACCGGGCCTTGCAGAGGTGTCTCCGTGGGGGTCCCCTGCTGCTGCCATCCCCATCTCCTCCATCCTGGTCAGGGCTGCACGCAGCAGCCCCCAGCCCGTCCAGTGACCCCAGCTGCACGCTGCCCACACGGGCACCGGCACGGGCTGGGTGGGACGGACAGATTGCTGCTGATCACGACATCGCACCCAACTGCGTCACCGAACGCAAAACTCCTCCACAAAGAGCCTCCTTTGCTACTGCACAGCTGGTTCCAGTCACCATAAACCCAGACTTTCCTGGGAGGAGGAGGAGGAGAGGAGCCAAAGGCAGTAGAGAAGCTGGGAAGTGAGTATCCATCCCCAGGGCATCTTCTCCTCCTGCTCCCTCTTTGGCCACAGCGTGGAGACACAGAGATTCTTCACATGGGAGACACTGAGAAGCTTCACGCAGGAACCACCAACGCCACCCTACACTCCCACCTCTGTGGCTGCTCGCCCCTCCCCGGGTCCCACAGGTACGGGACACACCTGGGTGGTTGTTCCGCTGCTCTTCTCTGGCTCATGTAACCTGAAAGGGGCAAGGAGACAGGTCAGACTGACCGAGCGCCCCGTTGCCTCTTCTCTAGTGATGGAGCAGATGAAGGGGTTCAGATGCAAAACAAGGTCCTTGCAGCAGCACCCGTCAGGATGCGTTCTCACCGGGGAGCTGGCATCACCTTCATGCCAGCTACGCCTCTGCAGGCTGCCGACCTGGCCCCCGTCAGCTTGTTCAGCCTCACCAAGAGCCAAGCATCTGGGTACCAGATCGCCACGTGAGCAGCAGTGGCAGAACAGCACCCAGAGCGGCCAGTGGCAGCAGCCACCTTTCCTTTCACTCTGAGCTTTCGTGGGCACCCCCATGTTCCCCCAACCCTTGCCCCAGCAACACGGTGTGCCCCCAGCGCCTGCAGAGGTGCCAGGGAAGCACCACTGGGGGCTGTCCTCAACCCAGCGCATCCCGTCTGCGGCTGGAGGCACCCAGCTCAGCACGCCTGCAGGTGACTCAGTGAGGGGAGAAGATCTGCACTTACCTAGCAGATGGCGAGCTTTTACCTGCCAGAAGAGAAATAGGTTAGGAAATAAATAGTTCAGGAAACAAGGTAAGCCCCACTTCCCAAGGAATGCTAGGTATATGCACAAAAAAAAACAATTTCAGTATCGAAGCTCTGATGCTCAAGAAGAAGGGGCTGGAGGCAGCTGCTTCCCTGCCACGCATTTGGTTTCCTTACCCTTGCTCTGCTTCGCCCGGATGAGGTAGAGAATTGCAACCACCAGCAGTGCCAGCACAGTGCAGACCACTCCCACCGCAACGTAGATGAAGAGCAAACTGTCTAAAACGTGAATCACAGGTCAAAAATATCATCGTGGGCCCAAAGGCAACGGTAGCAACACGAGCCCCTGCAGCCTTGCAGCTGGGGTCGGTGCAGAGATGCCCTAAGCAGTAAGGACAACATTTGGGTTCCCAGCAGCACCCCCCCCAAGGACACAGAGACCTCATGTCCTCGGACCGTATTCTGGTGGGACTTTGAGCTCTCCCAGGGGGGTGACATCCCACACCCATCCCCTCAGGGGCCACATCGCGCTGGCTCTCACGCACCGTTTGTGCTGGAGGTGTTGGATTCCTTCTGGCCTGAGGCAGCGACCCACAGCACGGCACTCCTGCTGATGGGGTCCTGGCCCTCGTGCACCACCCGGCAGGTGAACACGGAGCCGTTCTTCTCCTGCACGGTCTGCACCTGCATCGTGCTCCTCAGCTCGAACAAGCCCTCAGGGGTCTCCGTTGGCCGGGGGGGGCTCCCCGTGTTCATCTCCGTCCCATTCTCCAGCCAGGTGACGGTCACGCTTCCCGGGTAGAATCCCTGCACGTCGCAGGTGAAGCTCACCGTCTTGTTCAGCCCCACGGGGCCCGGAGGCTCAGCCACGAGCACGCTGGGGGGAACTGGGAAGAGAAGCAGCAGCTGGAGACGGCGTCCCCTGGCCCCGTGCCCGCGGGGGCCCCGTCCCAGCCCCGGGGCCGTGAGCACCGGTCCCCACCGAGCCCTCACCTCGCAGGATCTGGCTCAGATGGTAACTCCTGTTCAGCGGGGCCGTCAGCGTGGCGTGCTGCACCTCGCAGGTGAGCTCCGAGCGGATGTCGCCCTTCTGCAGCCTCACCGTCACGGTGCTGGACATGTTGTAGGTGAAGTTCGATGGCCCAGGGGTGACGTGGATCGGCTGAGATTGAACTGGGGTCCTGTCCTTGAACCAATTCACAGTGATCTCCCTGGGGAAGAACCCCCCAGTCTTGCAGGTGAAGGATGCTCTATTCCCCGGCTCCACTCGGTGGCTGGGCCCAGACAGAGTCGGCTTGGAGGGTCTGGCTGTGGGAGAAGCGTGGATCCATCAGCCAGGCTCTGTCCCCCGGCCCCGGGGCCCTCTCCTTGGGCCGGCTCCTGAGCCCCTGCCCCAGCCCCGCTCACCCCAGAGCAGAGCCCACGGGACGGGGGCTGACCCGGCAGGGCTGGCTCCTGCTGGGAGCTGCACCGGAGCCCCACTCACCCTGCACCAACACCACCGTGCCCTCGCCACGCCGATACAGCTCTTCACCGGTGGCTGTTTTGCGAAACTTCACACAGTAATAGGTGCCGGCATCCTCGGGGCGAACGTCCTTGATGAGGATGGTGAAGTCTGTGTTGGACCCATCCACTGTCCTTACCACGCGGGATAAGGACTGGTTTTTTTGGTCATAAATGATTTCACTGCCACTGCCTCTGTCCTTCAGCCACTTCACGGGGCCGAGTGGACCCCCTTCAGACACGGTGCAGGTCAGGGTCAGTGTCTCCCCCGCCATCACCGACATCTTCTCGGGCTGTTGCAGCTGGAAGCCCTGACCCACCTGGGCACCCGCACCTGGGGACAAACCAAACTCCGTTAGGTCCCTTCCAACTGCAGAAGTGGCCCCATGGCCTCCAGCCCAGTGCCTGTCCCTCGGCAGCAGCTGACACCCCAGTGCTGCCCAGGCTCTGTGCCTGTCCCCACGGCACAGGACTCGAGGGCGGCTCTGCATCGCACCCCAAGGAAGCGGGGCAGAGGGTCGGGTGCCTGGGGAGCAGGCACCCTGGCGGTGCCAGCTGAGGGGCTGACCAGAGCCCAGCTGCACAGACGCGTGTCACGCTCTGCACAGCCCAAACACCGAGCCGAGCCCCGCTGCCTCCCCCTCCTGGCGCGTCCCGCTGCCATCAGCCAAAAAGAAACAAGGGCACGCGATGCCAAACGCTAAGCAGCGGTCTCCCCTGGCGGATGCAGATCTACCACCACATTCTGCACTGAACACCTACGTGTGCACTGAATTCCAGCCCTGACTCGCCCTAGCAGAGCCCAGCTAGTAGCTGAAGCCCGTGCCCCTGAGGCAGACGCTGTTCCTCCTCGTCGCCGGCAGAGGAAACCCGTCGCCTTCGAAGCGGCTCCGCTCCGCGGCGCCCTGACGCAGTGGACCCCGGCGCAGTGCCCCTGTGCCTGGCCGTGTGCCCCTTCCTGCACGCACCCTCGGCAGGGCAAAATCCCCAAGGGCTCCAGGGGAAGGGCAAAAGCTCTGCTCTCCCCGCTGCCGGGCAATAACCGCAGCAGGCACGGCTCAACCCAGCAGGAGCCGGCCATGCCCCTGCTCCCCGCCGGGCGAAGGAGCCGCAGCACCGCAGGCAGAGCCCCTCGTAGCCCACGCGGCTCCTCCACGTATTCATTTTGCAACACTTGTCGTACAGCTACAGTTGCTGCAACTGAACCGAATGAGCGCCTGAAGGAAGGTTTTTAAGCAGCGCAGAGGTGGGAGCACTGCCTGAATTCCCCTGCCGATAAGTGACGGCCGGGTGCTGCTGACCACGCCGTAACCCCGGGGCTGGTGAGCGGCGCGCAGGAGCGGTGCCACGGCTGCGCAAAGGCTGCCAGACTTGGGCAGGTAGCTCCTGCTGCAGCTGCCAGCATTGGGAGCATACGGACGGAGGCCACGGGCCTCCGGAAAGGACTTTGTACGAGCTGTGGTGCAACCAGCCCAGCCTGCTCGTCAGCTCCATTTGGGTTGCAGCTGCTCCCCAACTCTTTTGCACCAGAAAATCCCAGGGCAGGGGCTCCCGCGAGGCTGCCAGGCACCCCGCAGCCCCACGCACCCCACTCCCACTCGGGAGCAGTTCCATACCAAGCCACAAGAAGAGACGAAAGCCCTGGAGAAGAACCACTGAGGAAAGAGCTGCTCTGACCCCTAAGGCCACCACCGCTCCCACGCCACGAGGGGACGGGGTTTTGGCAGCTGCCGATACTCCTGACCTCCGGTCTCACCGATGCAGCCGCAGATGTTGTCGCTCTCTGCGCCATCGCTCCGTCTGGCCGGAGGTGCCGGGACCGCGGGCTCTACAGGCACGGTCATCTCAGCTTTGAAGCTTTTTGGCCAGGGCAGCAGCTTGCTGCAGCCCTGCACGGGCTGATGCTCACAGCCAAAAGCTTCCAGCCTCAGCATTTCCCTTTGGAGCCACAGCAAGGCTAGCGTGGTAGCGGCACGCGATGCCAAAACAAGCTTGTGCCAAAAGACAAACGTGGAAAGGTGGAAAACGGGTTTGTGTCACACCTGAGCGCGCCGCCGTTCAGGCTGAGCCTCCATTTCCTGCCTGAGCACAACGGTCCGGGCTTCTGCAAGCAGAGCCTGAGATTTTGGGGTGATACGTGGCTGGGGGGGGGGGGGGAGCAGCCCCAGAGCAGAGACCCTGCCCCCAGGGAGGGCCAATACACGGCACAGCTTCTGGTGCAGCTTCTCCTGAGCTTCTCCCAAGAGAGAAGTCCCAAGACTTCTGAGCAAGGCACAGAAGTTGGAAAGCGTCACCTGCCTCCAGCAGAGCAGGGACGGAGCACGGACAGGGCAGCTCCAGGCACAGGGACCACCACCCCCAGCGCAAACCCCCGGCCCCTTTGCAGACCCAGGGCAGGTGCCTCGCTCCAGGACGCGTGCTGCTATCTGCTCCCTGCCCAATCTGGCCAACGACGCCCACGTTGCCCCATTGCTCATCAGCACGGGGCACTGCAACGCAGCGAGGGCCGGGCACCCGTGGGCGGCTGTGGGGTGGGGACCGGAGCTGGGCCCCCTCCGCACCGCGTGACGAACGCTTTGCTCACTGCTCCCCGCTGCAATCCTGCCTAAAAGCAGCTGAGCAGTGGGGCAGGGCTCCCCCATCCTCATCCCCATCGGCACCCGGAGGGCCCCGTGCGCTGCAGGAGCTGCCCAGCTCTAGGGGACCAGCACAGCCCGCGCAGAGCCACACGCTCGCTCTGCATCCTCCCTCTCTCCATCTGTCGAGCTCTCGGCGAGGCACGCGCCATGCCCGGAGGGGAGGAAGGCGGCGGGGGAAGAACGCCCGCTTTGGGGTCTGAGAGGGGTTTCAGATCGGGGTCGGGGCACGGGCATCGCTCAGCTGCAGAGCGCATTTCTCGGTTCTGCCTCCTCGCTGGGCAGCGAGGCGAGGGGCTGCTGCTGGCCCTTGGCACCCGAGAGCAGCCAGGGAGCACGGGGCTCTGTGCTGCCTCGGGTGCTGGCAGCTTTCGGTCTTGGTCGTTACATAAAATGATTCACGGCTCCAAAATAGCCCCTCCGACAGGACCGAGATGAGGCTTTTTGGCTATTTTCCCCCCCGTGAGTTCTGTTGTGAGGCACTGTGCTAATTTAGAGATTTTCACGCAGCTCTGCTCGGCTGGCGCTCCTCGGATCGCCACACTCGGGATTCGCAGGAGATTTATTATGCATGAGCTTCAGCCATGATACGTCGTGTTAACACCACGCCGCCCTAACGAGATGCTGGGAGCCCCCGGCAGCCCCTCGAGGCGCCGTGCAGGCTTCCCTACGGCCCCTGCCCGCTGCCCCACAGCCCCTGGCCAGGCACAAACAGTTCCCAACATCGGCAGCACCCCACGGAGCCATGCCCCCACCCGCCTGTGATGGGAAATCACAAAGGGGAAGTTGATTGAAAACCCCAGAACACGCAAGTTTGAAAATGCAAAGTTTCCACCGAGGCTCCTTCTCTCCCTCCCCCTGAGGGCAGCTTCCCCTCGCATCACTTAAGAGATTTCAGATCTCTCTCCTTCCTCATTCCGGAGCCGAGCGCAGCCCTCTCCCAGCAGGCAGCCACCCGCGGCACGTGCCACCCCGTGCCCTTACCTCTTCCCACCGCGTTTCGCTCCATGACGAGCAGCAGCTCAGCAAAGCCCGCTTCCTCCCTGCCGCATCCCGCAGTGCCACCCGATAAAGCTCCTTTCTTAGAAGGCAGACAAGCCAGACCCCAAACCTCCTACAGGCGCAGCGCAGCCCTCCCCTCTTGCCACCAAGGTCGAGGGGAGTTCAGGTGCTCTGCCCTTGTCACCTGCTCTGTCCTACACTCCCGAATTACCAAAGGGTTTTTTGCAGGCCCAAGGAGAGGGCAGGAGCACAGGCACCGTGCTGCCTGGGCTGCTGGAGCCCTCGTCCTTTATTTGGTTTCAGTCAAGAGCACAACACCACCTCGCTCTCCCGCTGCGGTGAAAGTTTTCCATCTCGGTGACACATTTTCCTCCAACTCCACCTTTTGAAGTATTTGATACCGAACAGATTGTAAGAGGCCAGGGTTTAATTCAAGCGAGAGCGCTCGGGTGAGTCCTGGTAAAAATAGATTTTCTTCAGAAGGTGCCGGGTGAGGCGTTTTGGGATGGCGAGGGGAGGGCCGCGCGCCGAGAGGCACCGTGCAGCTGGCCACCGGCATCCGGGCGCCGCGCACTGCTGGGCAGAGGCACCCCAAAATAATCCTGCTGGAATTTCACCTGCAGCAGGGAGGCTGCCAGGGAAACTAACAGGTGCCGGCTATAAAAAGAGCCTGGAAGCTGCAGTTTGGGGGAAGATGAGGAAAGAGGCCGTGATAGTCACCCAGCGCCGCGCGGATCCCAGACGGGCCCGGGGAGGGCTGTAGTAGGGCTATATTTTACATAATGACATCAGAGGAAGCCTCGGATCACGCACAGCCATCACTTGTGAGCTTCCCTCCTACAGCGTTAACAGAAATTCAGATTTCATGCCAGAGCCCCGCGACCGAACAGATTTCCTCCTCGGAGGAGCCTCCAGGAAGCGCCGCCGAAGCCCTTCGTCGAGCAGAGCCCGCACAGAAGGGCTGGGAGCAGCTGAGGTTTCGCAAGGGGGCTTTGCAGTTGGGCTTCCCAGCATTTTGCTCCCCTCTGCCCTACAGAAAGGCATCCTGCAGCATCATCCCTTTTCCCCTTTGCTCGGCGATGGCTTCCTGCAGCAGCAGGAGCCTGTGCCAGCTCCTCCAGAGTTCAGGCTCGGTTTGACCACGGGGGCAGGTGAGTTCCCTGCAGCGTCTCCACCGAACCCACGTGGAAAGAGATTTGCATGCCTGCGCCCAAAAGCATTCACACAAACCACTGCTCTCACCAGCTGGCAACCCAGCACTTTATGCCCTGTTGGGAGGCCAGGACGTTTTTTTTTTTTTTTCTACCACTGGCTTGGAAAAAAGGGGTTCTCCCTCCGGGGCAACATTTGATTAAGCTCGACAGCTTTGCTCGAGCCATTCATTTGTGGCAGGAAATCGCAGCGGTTCACTGAAGCGGAGCTCACAGCCAAAGCCTCGCTGGCTTTCAGCAACCAGGAGTTTCCAGCTTAGGGCCAACACTCCTCAGCTGCGATCATGCAATTGAGAAAACAAGCAGTGCTGCGTCGAAAGCATTTGCTTTCCGTTCAAGTTTGCGCTCAACTCTCTGCCGAAGAAAAGCTCCGACAGCAAACGTCTCCGACGGGCCCTGGGGAGCTCCCCCTGCGCAGCACCGAGGCGTTTCAGCCGAGCTCGAGGTGGGCAATCCACAGGGGGCTCCAGCTGAGGGGTGCAAAATCTGGATGGAGCAGGTAAAAGACCCACTGGGGAGACGCTCCCAAACACGGCGCATCGCTTTCGCCCCACGAGGTTCGCATAAAATGCCCTGTTCCTCCCCAGAGGTGCAGAAAACACCAGGCCAGGAGAGCGATCCCCCAGCAGCGTTGCTGGAGATGAACGGCACTGAAATTAAATATTCTAGAAATGAAACATCCTTGAAAGCAGCATCCACCACAGGGCTTCCTCCTGGCGGGATGAGAAACTTCCCACCCGCACGAGGGAAGGGAAACAGCCAGGGAGCGGCGCGAGCTCTGCCCCGCTGGCCCTTCCCGTGCTGCAACCCCAGGCTTCTCCCAAGGACCGGTGCGAGCCCTGGGGAGGGCAGAGACACCCCCAGCAGGCAGCAGGAGCCCGAGGGCACCCGGAGGTGGCCCAGGCAGGAGGGCTGGGAGGCGTGGGGTGCCCGGCATGGTGCAATCCTGCCGCCCTGGTGGCTCAACACTTGGGCAGAGCGCAGCAGGAGCTGCACGCAGTCACGGGGGGGGAGCACGGGGGGGGGGGGGGGGGCAGCAGGGAAAACGAGGTCCCTGCAGGGCGAGCCGGCAGCCCTCAGCGGAGCCTCCCCACCACCTCCGCCGTGCTCCTCTGCCGCTCCGGGAGGCCTGGGAGCGGCAGCTCCGGCTGCTCGCCGAGATTTGCTCGCCGAGGTTTGCCTCTCCCACGGCTGGCAGGGGGTGCTGGCAAACGGGTGGGAACAACATGCCTCTCCCCGCATCTGCCCGGGAAGGGGAACCAAGCACCGTCTCCCTCCAAGTTTGCTCGTGGAGGAGCGAGGGCCCCGCGGGACCCCCCCGGCCCCGCTCGCCGCCGCCATGGGCGCGCTCTAGGTCACCCGACGGAAAGGTCAAAGCCGGCGCGGGGAGCGCATGGCGGGGCCGCAGAGGGGAAGGATGAGGACCGAGGGGAAGGGAGCTGGCAGCACGGCGCTGCAGCAGCCGGGAGGGCGCAGGGGAAGGGAGCGGGGCGCAGGCTGAGCACCTTACCTGGCCAGGCGCGCAGGCTGAGCAGCACCAGGCAGGTCAGCGGCCAGGCGGGGCGGCGGGGCAGGAGCTCCATGGCCGGGCTCCTCCTGCGGGGGGAACAGACACGAGAAGGCTTCAGAAGGCGCCCCGGGGCTTGGCTTTGGTTTCTTTTTTCTTTTTTTTTTTTCTTCCCCCTTTTTTCTTCCCTTTTTTTTTTTTTCCCCTCCTCCTTTAAAACGCCGAATTGCACTTCTCAGCCCCAAAATGAGGAAGGATGGCCGTGCCCCCCCCCCCCCCCTCCCCCCCCCCCGCCGCGGCGGCGGGCCGGGCGGGCGCGCGGCCCCCCCCCGGCAACCCACTCCCCCCCAACCACGGGCACCGACCTGGCCGAGCCCCCCCCCACCCCACCCCGGGCGCGGGGCGGCCCCGGGCCGTGCCGTTCCGTGCCGAGCCGCTCCGAGCCGTGCCGTGCCCGAGCCGTTCCGCCCCTGCCCCGCCGCGGCGCCGCCTCCGTTGCTTGGCACCGGGACTGGGGCCGGCCCCGGTGGCGGAGGGGGGGGCTCCCAGCAGCCCGGCCCCGCCTGGCTCCCGGAGAAGTTGCGGGGGGCAGCCCGGTTTGCACGCCGCCCTCTTAAGGTGGGCTGCGGAAGGATCCGGCCCCCTCCCCGGAGCCCCCCAGGCCGGTCCGGAGCCCCCTCGGTCGGTCCGGACCCCCACCGGCCAAGGTGCATGGGCAGCACCAGGGGCGCTCATCCAGGACCGGGGGTCGGTGGCTGGAGCCCCCCCAACACGCAACCCAAGGCGGAACTGGGGGGAAAAAACCCGTGGGGGCTGCACGAGGGGTCTGGGGGCTCCCAAGGGGTCTGCACAGGACCCGCTGCAGGTGCACGAGTGGGTGTCCGGAGGTGCCACGTGGAGCTCGGCGCATTGGGGTCAGGATGGGGACCCTCCTGGAGAGGGCTGCACCCATCCCTGCAGAGCTCCTGGGAGCAGGGGGACAGCCCCCCCACGGCCCCTCGGTGGGGCAATGGGCTGAGCAGGACGAGCCCAGCTGATGGTAGGGGATGGGAGCCTGAGGACGCAGCGGCAGCGATGGGAAGTGGAGACGAGGGAGGGAGCAAAGGAAGAGGGCGCCTGGACGTGAGCATCCCCAGGACGCGTGTCCCCACACAGCCCTGCGGCTCCCTGCTTCTCCCAGGCACAGAGTTCCTCCCAGGGGAGGCACAAGGACACGTCCTCCACAGCCTGCTCCTGCCACAGCTTCTCCCAGCACCCGTGGGCACTTCGGCAAGGCCAGGGACCTGCTCTGTCCCCAGCACCCTGGGCAGCCACACACGACACCGGCAGCTCCAAGCAGGAGCCGCAGCAGGTCCTGAAGACAATTCAGTCCCCCCGGGACAGGTACCAGCTCTGCAGGCAGGAGCTGAGCAGCAGCACCCAGCCCCAGCACCGCAGCAGCACCCACCCACACCGCGGCACCGCCAGCAGCACCCATCACAGCCGAGGGCTCTCTCCCACACCAGGCTCGACCCCGAGGGCAGCAGCCGGGGCTGTGCCGGGACCACTACAGGCACCAGCTCCTGCCTTCCCTCCCCGGCAGCCGCTGGGGCTGTCGGCTTTATTTAGAGCTCCACATAAACAAACAGCAAAGATAGCTCAAGTGACTTGGCACCGTCAATCTGCGCACGTCTCAGCCCAGGCGCGTTCTCGTCCCTGTCGCTGCGAGCCTCCCCGTCGGCCCTGCCGGGTGCAGCTACGCCCACGTGTTGCATCCAGTCCTGTTTTAACTCAGCTGGGACCCGGGACAGACCCCAGGGAGGCTGCGCTGTACCTGCAGGGACCCCCCCCCTCCCCAGACCCCCCCGGAGCAGCTGGGGGCTGCTCTCCTTTGCTCTGGCCGCTGCAATTCCCAGGGAGCCCGGGAGATAACACGTGGCCACTGCTGTCCCCAGGAGCCCAGGGCAGCTGCTGCTTTTATTTCCCCTTCCCACATCTGGCGAGCACGTGAGCAAGCAGCAAGGGCCCGGAGGAGCCGTTCGGTTTGCCCTTTGGCTTGCTGCACAGGCGGGGAGGCGTGGGGATGAATAATGGCTCTGCATGGGGGGAGGACACGGGATCAGCTGCGGGTTGTGGAAACCCTGCAGCACCGTGCAAGCCCTCCCGGCCCGCGTCTGGGGGCGGGCACCCTTGGGCGAGCGGGAAGGTGCTGGTGGGACACACCGCAGCCCTTTTGTGCTTCCCTGGTTATTTTTAAACGGCCGCCCAGCTCCTGGAGGCCTGGTGGGTTTCAGCCTGCCTGGGCTGTTCTCCCGCTCAGCACCAAGGGTTCAGACAAACCTGTTGGGAGGCGACTGCAGAGCGCAGACAGCCCGCGCGCAAGCAGCCGCCACCGCGGAGCGCTGGGGAAGGAAAGTTAGGGCTTAAAAAAAGCTCTGCGAGAAGAAGGTACCGAGGCAGAGCAGATGGCGCAGCGCGAGCTTCCCGGGAAGAGCTGCTAGTGCTCCCCATTAGGGAGCATATGGGCAGGCTGCGCTGCCCCCCCTCCTGCCCACGGCCCCTCCGCTGGGTGCTGGGGGGCCTGGAAGGAGCCGCCCCGGGTGGGCAGCCCCCACCCCGCAGCGAGGGGAGAGGAGCAGGAGCTCGGCGTTTCAGAGGCACGACGCCGTCACGCACGGCTCCGTCTGCTCCAGCACCCACGCGAGCACCCGCAGCGCCCGCGTGCCTCCAGGCAAAGCCCTGCTCCAGCATCCCATTTCAGAGCTGGGCGGAGGGATGGGGAAGGATTTCAGCAGGGCTTCTTGGGGATGGGCGCTCTTCTGGGGCTTCGAGGCGCTGGGCGGCAGCACCTCGCGGGGAGGGTTTGGGGCAGATCCTTGAATCAGAGCCCAGCAGCACCCAACGGGGCCGTCCCAGACAAAGGTCTTGCAGCACTGGTTTTGCCCAGGCTCTTTCATCCCCTCGTCAGCAGCCTGTCTGATGCCCTCTGCCCGGTCTGCATGACTGCAGCTCGCCTGGCTGGAGGGAAATTCAAAGGTGACCGCGATGGGAGAGGTTTCAGTTCCAGCCCGCAGTGCCAAACACGGGCCTGGTAGCGAGCCTTGCTTCACGATGGAGGTGGCAGCAGACCATTAGAAAACACCTTGAGCAAACATCCAGCGGCAGGGTGTGGGCTCACAGCTGTCCCCAGGCAGGTGACAGCCACCGATAACGCGCCCATGGCTCCCCCCAGCAAGGTGCTGAGGTTTGCAGGGACCCCCCCGCCCCATCACATCCTGGCTCACACCAGCCCTACGACCACCCAACGGTGTCACGACACTGCCTGGTGCTCCCGCAGCAGAGCGAGGTGCTCAGCCACCCCGCAGCCCGCTCAGCACCGCTGTCCGCCAGCTCCAGCCCCCAAAAGTCGAGCCCCTTCCAGCTCACAGGATGGGAGCACGTCCCGCAGACCTCCTGCCTCCCCCCCCCACCCCCCGAGCTTCGGATCCTGCACCCTCCCAGGGCTTCCAGCTCGGAGAAAAACACACAAATGGCTTCTAAAGTAGGTAGCTCCAATTACACCGCTGATATTTAGGGCTTCCAGCACAACAAATGGAGCTTCAGCTTCATTAGGTACCATGCCAACTTAGTCCAAGACATCCAGTACAGAAAGAGCTTAAATTAGTTTGTCTGATGTTAACTTCTAACGAGCAATATGCTAACACGGGTGGAAAGAAGCGACCTTCAGCCTGCTTGCAGGGAGCACCACGGACACAGACCCAGCTGAGCCAGACCCCGGGAAGGGACGAAGGCAGCAGATGCTGTAGGGGAGCACCCCGGCCCCACAAGCATCGTGCAAGGGACCAGGGGGCACCGTACCTGCCTGCTCACCGCATGCTCCTGCTGCAGCACCCACCGCCAGCACCACACCGCTGCGAAAGGGAGGGGAGAGCCCCCAGGCACCCCCTTATCCCCAGGGGCAATGAGCTGCAGGTGCCTCGTCAGGGAGCAGCTGCGGTGTCCAGGGGCGGCTTCCTCCCGACGCGGTGCCAAGAGCTTGGCTGTGCCCGAAAAGCAGCTCGGGGGCCTTGCAGGAACTGCTGTAGCTTTGGTCAGGTTTTATGGCGTGATTTGGGGCTCAGCTGGGACGTCGCAGCCGCTCGCCCGAGCTCCCTGCGCCGAGGGGCCGTGGCGGTGCCGGGGGTGCCGGGGCTGAGCGCTCTCGCAGCCCAGCGGGGCAGGGGCACGTTTCTAATCACGGCCCGATTAATTGTAGTGGCGCTCGAGCGCTCTGCCAGGATCAGGTGGTGCCCTTGAAGCCCATAAAGTGACATTTATGGACCAGTTTAGCTCTGATTGATTCGTGCTGCTCTCTGCGTGTGGAGGAAGAGGGGAGGAGGGATGCCGGCGCTGGGAGCGATGCTCTGAGAGCGGCTGTGGGGTTTATTCACCCTCGCCCCGTTCAGATCATCCCCGCCGCTGGCTGCGAGCAGAGGGAGCAGTGCCCCCGTGCCGTGCCATGGCTCACCCGTCCCCAGCTCCCATGGGATGCTCTGGGTCTGCAGCAGCACCCAGTGGGTGCTAGAGCAGGGTAACTCCGCCGGGCGTCCTTAACGCAGCCCTGCACGTTTCCTACGGGGAATTCCTGCCAGGCTGTGTCACAGCAGGAAAGGTGGTTTTATATCCTGTGCCTGGCCTGGCAGCCTGCCCCGGGCCGGACCTGGAGGCGATAGGGCAGGGAGCTGGACAGAGGGACAAGGGGTTCGGGGTGGAAATGCTGACACGGTGGGAAAAACAGGCTGCAGGCGGCGGGGAGGGACCTGGCAGGGTCGGCACTCGCTGCCTGGTTGGCTGCCGGGAGCCCTCGGTCGTGCTCAGTTGCGGGCAGGATCCTGCCCCTTGCTCCGGAGGAAGTTTTGCTCGCCGGCTGTGGGTGCTGCGATCCCACGGAGCCCTGCCTGCGCCCCGTGAAGCCAGGGCAGCTCACCGGGAGAGCACGGGGGGGGCCCAATCCTGCATCCCTCGGCTGCAAGGCTCAGGGGGGCATGGAAAGACGGTGGGGGGGGGGGGTTGCCTGCACCCCCCAGGGCTGCTCGGCCCTGCGCCCCCCTGGGGATGGCAGAGGGGGCAGCCCCGAGGCCGAAGGCTCCTTGGGGCTGCGGGTGGGAGGACGGGGTGCAGACGGGGTGCCCGTGGGGACAGCGGGGGTCCTTGAGCCCACTGCCCCTTGGAGCGATGCTGGAGAAGACCTTGGTCACCCCTTGGCGGCACAGTATCTGCGACAGGGTGAGGATCTGGCCAAGGGAGGAGCAACATTATCTTCATTTTCTTCTGCCTTTTTTGTTTCTGTATCCTCTCAAAGTTCTTTGTTGATTGCAAATTGTTATCATGAAAGCGCATCCAGGGCTGCAACAGCAGATAATGCTCAGCGCGCTCCCGGGCACGGCTGCTGTAACTCGTTGCTGGCCGGGCTGCCTGACAAAGTCCCACAGCAGCTGCAGAGGAAAATAAAAATGCTGACGCCGGGGGATTTATCACGTTAGGCTCTCTCTGCCCATCGCTTCCTGCTCGTCACAGCTCTCACTGGAGGTGCCGGGACTGCTGCAGGACTTGAAGTTGGGCTTGGTGGGGGGATTTGTGCTGGTGGAGGTTTAGGGGGGCAGCTCTGGCCGTGATGGGGAGCTGGTGAGGGTGGGAGGCCCGCTGTGCCCCCCCGGCGTGTTACCGGGTGCTGTTAGAAGGGTGCCAAGAGATAACGGAGCTTGCTCAGAGGTTATTCACGAGCCCGCCACATCCACCGCATCGTGGTGGAGATGGAACCCGCTCCGCAGCCGGGATGGACGGCGTTGTGCCTGCCCGAAACGGCCGGGCCCAGCCCTGAGCGGGGCTGCCCCTGCCTGCGCACCCCTCCGCTGGTGCTCGACCAGCCCCTGGCACCGCCGGCACCGCCACCAGCCCCGGCACCGGTGGCCCCGTGGTTGATGGCCCCGTGGTCGATGTCCCTGCGGTCGCTGCCCCCGCAGCAGCCTTGCAGCTCGGGGGCCGTGTGCTCGGGGCTGTTTGCTTTGGCCCCAGCGAGATCGGGCACATCCGTGCTGCTGCAAGCATTTGGGATTTTGTCTTCTTTTTTTTTTTTTTCCTTTTAAATTTCTGTTGTTGTTGTTTCGAAGCCAAAAAGCGCGCCACGATCAATTCCAGCTCTGCAAAGCCCACCCGTGCTCCTGGTGCCTGCGCTGGTCCCTGTGGGCCTGAGGAGCTGCCAGTGGGAGCTGCACAGCACCGCCATCCTGCCCGGAGCTCAGCACCGAGGCACACGGCAGGGCAGCGGGGCTGAGAGCCGGCTCACGGCCGGAGCCGCCGAGAGGAATCAGGGGTCAGAGGGCCGGTGAGATGCCCAGCAGGGCTAGGAAATATGGCCCAGGGTTACCTGCTAGCGGTGGTGGCCTGAGCCCTCCGAGCTGAGGGTCAGCACCAGCTGAGGGCTGCGGAGGGGGTGCAGCGTGTGGGGAGCCCGCTCTGTGCGTGCGTGTGCATTGCACGTGTGTGCGTGCGTGTGTAAGCGTGTGCGTGCACGTGCAGCCGCGACAGCTCCGGGACGGGGCTGTGGATGCAAACCCAGGCCCGGTGGTGGTGATGCAGGGTCCGGGCCTCGCGGGGTCCGGCTCAGCACCTCTGGGCCCTCGCCTCGCCGTGGGGGCAGGAGGGACATCACCGGAGCCAGGGCACCGAGCTCCGTCCTGGGGAGCGAAATTCACTTGCATCCGACACAGCGAAACGCTCCAGTGCTTATCGCAGCGCAGCCCTTCAGCAGCGGCTCCTGACCGCGAGCCTTAATGACATCCACCCAATTAGCCGCTGTGAGCTCCGGGTAGCCCGAAGGATTAGCAAATGAAATCATCATCGAGAGGCGTAAGCAGTTAACACCGTTAATTAGTCAGCGAGTGAATCCTCACCCAAACACCGAACCTGTCCCAGCGGCCGGGCGCTGGGGCGAAGGCGGAGGGAGGTCGGGTGCTGGCGTGCCCGGAGCGGGGCCACGAGCACCGGCGGGCCCCGGGGTGCTGCCACCCATGGGAGCACGGTGGTGGTGGTGGTGGTGGTGGTGGCCGGGTGAGGCTGTGCCAGCCCCAGGGCCGGGACTCCCCCGTCCTCGCTCCCCTGGCTCCTGGAAACGGGCGATGTTTACGGGGAATTCGCCCTGCTCGGAGAGACGTTATTTTTACACGTCGCCATGGTTACTGATACCATTATAAAATTAAGCCCGAACCTCGCGGAAGAAACGGATCTGTCAGAAGCAATTACTGCGCAGGGCGCGTTGCTTACCCGCCCCGCGCCCCCAGCCCCAGCAGGGCCGCGCTCCCCACCGAGGGCCTTTAGGGGCCGCATCCTGCCCACGGGGCTCTCGGTGCATGCCTGGGCCCAGGCGCCACCGGGCTCATCCATCCGCACCGTGCCGGGAGCTGCCGGCGCCGGCACGGCCCCCGGGGGCTGGCAGCACCCCCGGGCATGTCCAGGGCCAACAGCAGACGGGCCAGGGCGGCCGATGCCACTGAGAAAGCGCTTTCAGCCTGTGCCTTGGCTGCCTCCCGCAGCTCTCCTGCCTCTCTAAATATTTTTTTCTTCCCCTTGCACTTCTCCTGAGAGGGGCATTTGTGCTGGGCTCCGGGCGCTGCCAGCACCGCGGCTGCGGCCAAGCGTGGCCGAGCTTTAAGGTCGCTCTGTGCCGGGAGGAGCCGGAGCCTGGGGTCCCCCCCCTCAGCCTGCTCTCACCGTGGGTGACCCAAAAGCATCTCCCCAGTCCGAGCAGCAGCCCCAGGATCTTTTCCCTGCATAAATCCTGTTCACGGTGCTGCAGCCCCACCAGGGGCTGAGCCCCAGGAGGCTGAGCCGAGCCCTCGCGCGTGGCTCCTTTGGGGCACGATGCACGTGGGGGTGCTGGAGGGGGCGAGGAGCACCGCAGTGTGCCACCTTCAGCTGATCCGACACGAGGGGCACCACCGGAGCCAGCGGGACCCCCCCCTGCCCACCCTGCCGCCCTCGTGGGCGCCGGCCCCATGCAGGGGCTGCGCTCCCCGTGCTGGCAGCGGTCCCTGAGCAGCGGCCCGTCAGATGCCGAGAGCACAAAGCGAGTCTTCCTTCAGCACTGGATGTTCCCGCTCGTCCCACGGCCCTGGAAATCCCTCCGTAATCCTTGCCAGCTTCGTGGCCTCAACGACATCCTACGGCGAGGCAGCACCAGGCTAAACGAGCGCTGGGTGTGAAGGATTTCCTTCCATCGCCGGCTTTAAATGGGTTTGACAGCTTTCGTTTTCACTCTCTGTCCCCTCGTGCCTGTGTCAGGAAAGATGGAGAATGGCCGGAAGGGCAGTCCCCAGCCTGTCCCCAGGGAGGTCACAAAACTGCCACCAGGTAGGGCAGGGAGGTTCCCAGCAGCAACAGCTGCAATGGCACAGCCTCCTATCAGACACCGGAGAATCCACAGGGATGAGCAGCACCCTCGGGATGCCCACTTCGCTTCTGCTCAGCTCGCAGCCCTGGGGTCCTGCTGATGTCCCCACGACCGAGGCTGAGCTTAGGGGCTGGAAAAATGTCTGGTGTGCCAGAGAGAGCCGAGCCCCCACCGCATCGGGAAACTGGGGGGAAGGATAAAGCTGGCACTGAGGCTGCGGCACGGAAGCGGTTCCTATGACAACCCCAAATCCCAGCCCTGTTTATCCCCTTTAATAAAAACCCCCAATAACCATGAAACTGGGGAATGAGATTCAATAAGTAAGACACGAAATAAATCAGGAACAGCATAAAGCATGTCACCGCTTTCCTTCTGCTTCAGTCCCCGCTTTCCAATTAAAATGCTGCCCTGATACATGGAGAGCTGGCGGGTTTCGAATTGCTCTGCCCCCTGAGACGGCAGGAACAGAGCCCGGCGGGCGCGTGGGGACAGACAGCAGCGTCACACGAAGGCACGCCTGGGCAGCCTGCGCTGGGCATCGTCGGCACTGAGCCCTGGGCTGGATCCCAGCCCTGCTCTCAGCATCGCTCCCACCTGCCTCTTGCCAGCCTGGCCCCAAAAGGGAGCTAAGGCTGAATGTGTCCCGGTGGGGTGCTGCAGGCACCCCAAAACACCCCGTGGACATCGGTGTGCACAGGGCCCTGGCCGTGCAGCATCCCCGTGCTTCTCCCAGCAGCAGCATGGCCCCAGAGAGGCAGCAGGCAGATGTGAGACCTGCGTGGTTTTTCTTGGGGACCTTCGACATGTCCCTGAGATCCTTTTGCCCTTTCCTTTTCCCTCAGGGAACCCCAGGCATTCCTCCAGCTCCTGGTGCTGCTCCCTGTCGGTGTCCTGGCACAGCAATCCCAGAGCACTGCAGGGTCCCTGTGGCATCGCAGGGTCCCCACGGCACCGCAGGGTCCCCACGGCACCGCGGGGTCCCCAAGACAGCACTGGGACCCCAAGACATCTCTGGGACCCGATGGCAGGGCGCCCTGTGGCTTCGGATGCTGGACCGTCCTTGTTCGTCAGCTCTCCCTCAGACTACTCGCTGTCTTTGCGTGCTTGCTGCCGCAGGCCCGCGCTCCCCGCTGGTTTCGGCGCAGCCCGCTCCTCCCACGCTGGCTCCGGCACAGGCGCGCAGCCGCCCGGCAGCCTCAGGAGCCGCGTCCCTGCTCCCAGGGCTGGGAGCGGAGCAGATGCTGGGGTAGCCCCCGAGCATCCCCCGGCCCTTCCCTAACCCCCTGCTTTCTGCCTCTGCACCGAGCGGGGGGCTCTGCAGACCCCTCCCCACGGCGCAGCCTCTCCCCAGCCCCTCTGCTCCGCTCTGCCTCCCTGCAGACAGCCCCGCGCTGCGCTCCCGTGCTCACCAACCTCAGCTGAAGCACACGCACGTGGCGGGGCCGTGGCCAGGCCCCTTGGCCCCCGCTGCACCCTGGCCCCAGCGCGGCACAGCACAAGTCCAGGCTGGGGCTGGGGGAGCTGCTTTCCACCCTGCACCCAGCCAGCATTTCTGCTCTGCCTCCCGGCCATCCGCCTCCTCTCGGCCCCGGCACCAGCTCTCCGGCACCGCCTGCACCCACCGAGCTGCTTCAGCCCTTGCAGCTCTCAGGCCGGCTCCGGCACCTGCGTTTCTCACCCCAGCACCCAGCGTGTGACCTAGCAGGACGGGACACCTGGCAGCACCACAAACCGCGGCAGAGGAAGGATGAGCAATAAGTCCCACGTCCCGGCACTGCCAGCGTCGCCGGACCCCCCGCTGCCACCCCCCGAGGCGCTGCCCGGCGCGGTCCTACCTTGGGTCCACGCTCGGGTGCTTGTTTGTGCTTTCACTGCCGGCACACTCCAGGCTGATGGCTTAAAGGATTTTCCTATAATAACCACCAAATCCCTCTCCTGGGCTGTAAGCCGCAGACCTGGGCCTTTCCTAGGTGCACAGTGCTCCGCGGCGCCGTGCTCCTTGCTGCCTTACATATGCTCGAGTCAAACTGGATTTCCCCCCTCCCGGCCCAGCCCAGTGCTTCAAAAGCCCTAAGTGCCCTCAGATTTCATTTCCCCTTGTCTGCGAGGTCTCTCCCCGGTTTCAGTCTCACCCACACGTTTTACATACTCCTGCTCATGATCATTTTTGTGACTCTCAGCACCGTCCCCGCGCAGAGGCCTCAGGTTCTCCCCGAGCATGGGGCCGGGCAGCTCTTGCAGCCCCGGCTGCTGCCTCGCCGTGAGCTCCACTCGACCGCAGAGCTTTGTCCCTGCTCCCCACTCACCCGGAGCCACAGCCCCGAGTGTCCCTGGGGCTTGGGCAGAGGGGTCTGTGCTGGGCACCGGCACTCGGGCGGTGCTGGCGGCCCCCTGCCCTGTGCCAGCCCTGGCAAAATGCCCCCGCCATGCCCAGGGTGCTAGGTGCCGAGTGCCTCCGGCAGTGCTCCTGAAAGAAATGTCCTCAAACTGCCCCCGGGGCAAGTCCCCTGGTGCACGGGATGCTGCTTCAGTCATGCAAATTAATTTCACAAGTGGCTTCTCTCCCCCCACAACAATTTGCCCCTTGATAGGATCTCTGCGCAGATAAGGCTCCCCTGTGCACACAGGGGAGCCGGCCACTGTCCCCTTTCAGTTTTCTTTTTTTTTTTTTTTTTTTTTTGATTTCGCAGAGAACAACAGATAAAGTAAGCTGGAAGCTGGCAACTGCAAACAGATCTCAAGGCCAGAGGCAGGAGCGATGATTTCTCTGCGGGAGAAGTGTGTTTAGCCCCTAACCAAAGTGTTTGAGGCGGGGTGCCTGTGCGTGGGGGATCCGCGCCAGGGCACACCCGGCCGCCGCAGCTGCACCATGGAGCGCTCGCCAAGCGGCTTCCTGCCTCGCTTCACCCTGTCCTCCTTCTCCCGGCGCGTGGTCAGAAGAAGGAGGTTAAAAATGGCTGAGAATAGGGAAGGAGTGGGTTGAGGAATGACTGTCACAAGTCACAAGTGCTGGGGCTGCGGGGTTGGGGTGCCCACCCTGCCCCTCGCCCAGCAGCCTCGCACTTGGGGCGCAGGTCGGAGCAGAGCTGGGGTCCT
Organism: Stictonetta naevosa; assembly: GCA_011074415.1. NCBI lineage: Eukaryota > Metazoa > Chordata > Aves > Anseriformes > Anatidae > Stictonetta > Stictonetta naevosa. Next base: position 13,881,201 of record CM021716.1, read on the forward strand.
GCTCTTCACCCCCAGCCTGCTCCGTTTCATCCTGACCCTGCTGGGCTTGTGCTGGGCTTGGGAGCTGCCCACGGGGAGGCTCGGGGCGGAGGCAGCTCGGCACAAAGCCGGCAGCGGTGAGCGGGCACGGGGCTGCGGGAGCCCCGGGTGTCCCAGCACCCCGCAGGCCAGGAGCATTGCTCTCGCTCTCACACGGCAGGACTGGGCGGCACGGCTGCTAGAAGGCTTTAATGAGGACGGGCTCGGCGCGATGATGACACTATACAAATCATGGATCTGCTGAGCCGGGAAAGTTCCAGTGGCCTGTTCTGGCAGAGACGGGTGTGCATGAAGTCCTCGCGGAGCCGTCGGCACCACACGGCTCGCACAAGGCAGAGATGCTCAGCACGGTGCCCTGATCCTGCACTCTAGGTGGCTGCTGGTCCCCGGGGTGGCCTCTGAGAGCCTGGGCAGGGCAGCTCGGGCACTGAGCCTGCCTCCCCCCGACACAGCCACCGAGATGGGAATGAATTAGGAGAGTTTTGAGGCTCGGATGCCAAGCTTGGGCCGGCTGCGCTGCGCAGACAGATACACTTCTTCTTTCTGGTGCCCTTCAGGAACGTCTCTGCTTCTTCCCCCGGCAATGGCTCCTCCGCCCCCAGTGGGACCGTGGCGGGGCCGTGCGTCACTTGGCAGCTCCCCTGATGCTGGCGTACTCAGAGCGATCCACGCCGGGGCTCCGGCTGCGCTGCGACAGCTCGGGCATGGGCTGCAGGTCAGCGTAGTGGACGTCCTTGTCCTGCTCGCTGCTCTGCTGTGCAAACGGTTAATGCCATCAGTAGAGAACCTTGCAAAAAGCACCCTCATGGCAGCTTCCTACTGGGACGGCACTGCCACAGCCACACAGACGCCCCTCACCACGACGCACAGCCCCCCTGCAGCAGCTGCTGCTCGCCCAGCGCCTGCCCTGGCCCCTGGGCTGCGGCATCCCCGGGGCTCCTGGCCAAAGGCGCAGGTGCCCAGCAGCTCGCCCACGTCGGGGCATCGGGGCTGGGTGCTCTGCCCTGTACCCACACCTCGCTCCTACCTGGTGGGGCAGCCTCGGGGTCTCTGCAGCCCGGACTTCGCTGCTGGGGGAAAGGAGGGCTGTTAGAGCGAGGGCCAGCCAGCCGCCCTCCCCACCGCGCCCACGGCAGACAGCACACGGGGACAGTACACAAGGGCACGATTTCTCTCCCGAATTTCAGCTAGACTCCCCGGAACACAGCTGCATGGCACCCATGGTCTGAGTGCCCAGGCTGGCCTCAGACCCTGCGGGGACTGGGGCACAAAACACCAGCCGGCCACGGACACAAGGGATGCAATGCAGCGCAGCGAGGCACCAGGGAATGAAAAATCTTTTCTGGGTAAAATTAGTGCTCGGGGGGGGGGGGGGGGGGTCAACACACGGGGCGGGGGGGTGGGAGGCTGTTTGCTCACCTTCAGGGTGCAGAGGAAGGAGGTGGGGGTACCAACCTGGGGGTCCCAGGGCTCCCTGCACAGCACGGGGCACAGATGGGTGAGCAGCCACCTGCGGGTGCCCCGGCTGCACCCTGGCTGTGCCCCTCACCCCGCCGCTTCTTGTGGTACACGCAGAAGCTGAGGATGAAAATAAGGAGGAGGAAGAAGAGCACAGCAGCTGCAACCTCCACGCTGGGAAATGGAGAAGTCTCTGCGAAGACACAAGGCGGAGCGGGGAGAGGGTGGTGGGCGCAGGGCAGCGTGGGCCTGGCCGCAGGCAGGGCTGGGGCCAAGCCGGGGTGGTCACAGTGGGGTCGTGCTGGGCTGGGAGCCCCACTCACCCTGCACCGACACCGCTGTTCCCTCGCCATGCCGATACAACTGATCACCAGTGTTTGATTTGCGAAACTTCACACAGTAATAGGTGCCGGCATCCTCGGGGTGAACGTCCCTGATGAGGATGGTGAAGTCTGTGTTGGACCCATCCACTGCCCTCGTCACGCGGGATGAGGAGGGTTCTTTCTGGTCATAAATGGTCTCATTGCCACTGCCCCAGCCCTTCAGCCACTTCACGGGGCCGGCGGGACCCTCTGCAGACACGGTGCAGGTCAGGGTCAGCATCCCCCCCACCATCACCGACATCTTCTGGGGCTGTTGCACCTCGAAGCTCGGATCTGCCTGGGCACCCGCACCTGGGGACAGCGACAGCACAGCAGGGTCTGAGCTCCCGAAGGAGGCGAGAGCTTGCTCTGTTCCCCCTGCCCGGCACAGGCACAGCACCCACAGCTTGCTCAGCGCTTTAGCCGAGAAATTGTGCAGCATGTGGGGGAGAAAGCAGCACTAAACGGGAGTGGTGGAAGCCAGCCTCAAAACGGGCAAGGGGAGAGATTCCTCCCCACTGTGCCACTGCTGCGAGGCGCCAGAGCTGCAGAGGGAGACGGGGGAATTCCAGGCAGGAAAAACTCTCAAGCGCTGCGAAACTTGTGCAACAGGAGCCCGGCTCCCGCCCCTTGCTCCCTCCTGCCCAAAGCCTCCGGCTCCCTTTCCACACGGGCTCCCCCAGGGCAGCAAAGAACAGCGCCCGGCACCTTGCACACCCCTCACCGTCGGGCACGTCCCCGGGGCCGAGCGCCACGTCCCGGCGCTGGGGGAAATGGCCAAGGGGCTCCACAACAGGCGGTGGGCACGTCAGGAGACCACCGTGCCCCAGGCAGCCCCACACGAGCCCAGAGGTGGTCGCAGGAGGAAAGCCCCCGCACGGGGATCGTTTCTGCGGCCGTGCACGTGGCAGCGATTTGCTGTGGTGGCCGGGTCACCCACCCCGGCCCCCCGAGAGGCAGCAACCAGCGAGCGGGGACGGGAAGCGAGACACCCGTGCGTGGCCCCCGCCGCGGCGCTGCCCCGTACTCACCCGAGAGCCACGCTGGGACAAGGCTGAGCTGCCCCAGCAGGAGCCGAGCCATCAGCGCGGCACAGAGCGGAGCCATCGGCGCTGCCGAAAATCTGGGCTCTAGCTCCAGAAGGAAAACGAGAAGCTGCACAGGAAATGGAAACGGCGCGTGCTGTTAACGCTTCTGGTGCCTGCCCCTCTGCCGGGACACACGGGGCAGGAGCACAGCGGGACTTAACCCCTGAAACGCGTCCCAGCTTGAAGCGCCCCCTGTGCTCGCCCTGATGCCTGCACAGAGCCAGGGGCTGGAGGGGCTGCGGTGGGCACGGCGTGCCCCTGCTTTCGGCAGGACAGCCCCGGCTTCAGGGAGGCTCCGACGAAGCCCTGCACGAGGGGCAGAGCAGCCGTCTGCGCCCGGGGCGCGTGTGGCTTTGGGCCCCCTCTCTCCTGCTGCCCCATGCCGGTGGATGTGGCAGTGCCGCCCATCTGTGGGCTGGCATCGCTGGTGAGGAACAATCTCATGATGGCACAAACACCGAGGGAGCGGGCACCCCCTGGGCTTGCGCAGGGCGACATAGAGGAGCACGGCCACAGGCAAAACCCAAACCGCTTCCTTCCCCTTTGGCAGGAAGGGTTTCCAGGGCCCCACGAAGCTGAGCCACACCGAGCCGCACTTTGGAGGGAGACAAAGCCACTCGCCATGGCTCCGGTGACACAGGCTCTGCCTCTTGCCTGCCTGATGCTGCTCCTGCTCTGCAGTGCCCCGGGTGAGTGCACAGCCCTGCACAGCCCCAGCGCCTGCGGGGCAAGGGACAGGGATGTCACTCTGTCCCCAGCTTTGGGCTGGGTTTGGGTGAGGCCGCATGCTGCGCCCTGGCTCCAGGGCCCCTCACCAGCCCCAAACCCTCCTCTCGCTGTCCCCAGGTGCGGGTGCCCAGGTGGGTCAGGGCTTCCAGCTGCAACAGCCCGAGAAGATGTCGGTGATGGCGGGGGAGACACTGACCCTGACCTGCACCGTGTCTGAAGGGGGTCCACTCGGCCCCGTGAAGTGGCTGAAGGACAGAGGCAGTGGCAGTGAAATCATTTATGACCCAAAATACCAGTCCTTATCCCGCGTGGTAAGGACAGTGGATGGGTCCAACACAGACTTCACCATCCTCATCAAGGACGTTCGCCCCGAGGATGCCGGCACCTATTACTGTGTGAAGTTTCGCAAAACAGCCACCGGTGAAGAGCTGTATCGGCGTGGCGAGGGCACGGTGGTGTTGGTGCAGGGTGAGTGGGGCTCTGGTGCAGCTCCCAGCAGGAGCCAGCCCTGCCGGGTCAGCCCCCGTCCCGTGGGCTCTGCTCTGGGGTGAGCGGGGCTGGGGCAGGGGCTCAGGAGCCGGCCCAAGGAGAGGGCCCCGGGCCGGGGGACAGAGCCTGGCTGATGGATCCACGCTTCTCCCACAGCCAGACCCTCCAAGCCGACTCTGTCTGGGCCCAGCCACCGAGTGGAGCCGGGGAATAGAGCATCCTTCACCTGCAAGACTGGGGGGTTCTTCCCCAGGGAGATCACTGTGAATTGGTTCAAGGACAGGACCCCAGTTCAATCTCAGCCGATCCACGTCACCCCTGGGCCATCGAACTTCACCTACAACATGTCCAGCACCGTGACGGTGAGGCTGCAGAAGGGCGACATCCGCTCGGAGCTCACCTGCGAGGTGCAGCACGCCACGCTGACGGCCCCGCTGAACAGGAGTTACCATCTGAGCCAGATCCTGCGAGGTGAGGGCTCGGTGGGGACCGGTGCTCACGGCCCCGGGGCTGGGACGGGGCCCCCGCGGGCACGGGGCCAGGGGACGCCGTCTCCAGCTGCTGCTTCTCTTCCCAGTTCCCCCCAGCGTGCTCGTGGCTGAGCCTCCGGGCCCCGTGGGGCTGAACAAGACGGTGAGCTTCACCTGCGACGTGCAGGGATTCTACCCGGGAAGCGTGACCGTCACCTGGCTGGAGAATGGGACGGAGATGAACACGGGGAGCCCCCCCCGGCCAACGGAGACCCCTGAGGGCTTGTTCGAGCTGAGGAGCACGATGCAGGTGCAGACCGTGCAGGAGAAGAACGGCTCCGTGTTCACCTGCCGGGTGGTGCACGAGGGCCAGGACCCCATCAGCAGGAGTGCCGTGCTGTGGGTCGCTGCCTCAGGCCAGCAGGAATCCAGCTCGGAAGGTAACGGCACCCAGGGGCTGTGGGGCTGGGGGCTGCATTCCCCACCCCCTGCGCTCACTCCCGTGCTCCTGCAGGTGCCCATCTCCTGTCCAGCCCCGGCCTGTGGCTCGGCATGCTGCTTGAGAAGGCGATCCTCAGCCTCGTCCTATTCTTCCTCTTCAAGCGCTGGCAGGCCTGACGAGGGGCCAGCAAGGCACAGCGAGGCCGCCGAGATGGAGCGATGCAGGACAGCGTTGTCAGAGCTCTATCTCCTCTGAGCCGAGCGCCCCAAACTCGGGCCGGCGGCACTGAGCGAGCGGACCCACTGCTTCTGTCAAGGGCCCTGCACCACTGCCCCTGCTGCCTCCCCCCGCTGCCTCCTCGACCCCCGGTGAGGCTGTGTCCCTTGGCAGCTCCCTGGGCTGAGGGTCCCGGTCCCCCCTGGCTGTCCCCGTCCCCCCCTGGCTGTCCCCGTTCCCCCCACTGTCCCCATCCCCTCGCTGCGCTGCTCCACACGTGGTTATCGCCATCAATACAAATCCTTGCAAAAAGCACCCTCACGGCACCTTCCTCCGGGACGGCGCTTCCCAGACAGGGCCAGTTCCAGGCAGGGACCCCCCCTGGCCCCCACAGGTCCCCCCTGGGCTGCTCGGCCTCTTCTTCCTCCCCGGGGGAAGGGGCCGCACTGCGCCGCCTGTGTGGGGAATGTGGGGCATGGCTCGGAACGGGGCAGCACGGCATGGCATGGGGCAGCAGAGCATGGCACGGGGTGGCATGGCATGGCACAAGGCAGCATGGCATGGTACGGGGCATGGCACGGGGCGGCATGGCTCCACACGGCATGGCATGGGGCGGCACGACACGGCACGGGGCGGCACGGCATGGCAGGGGGCAGCACGGCTCAGCACGGCATGGCACAGGGCAACACAGCTCGGCACAGCTCTGCACGGCATGACAAGGGGCAGCACGGCTCAGCATGGCATGGCACGGGGCTGCACGGCATGGCACAGGGCAGCATGGCACGGCTTGGCACGGCACGGCACGGCTCAGCAGAGCTCGGCACGGCTCGGCTCGGCACGGCACAGGGAAGCAGAGCTCGGCACGGCTCAGCAGAGCTCGGCACGGCTCAGCTCGGCACGGCACAGGGAAGCAGAGCTCGGCACGGCTCAGCAGAGCTCGGCACGGCTCGGCTCGGCACGGCACAGGGAAGCAGAGCTCGGCACGGCTCAGTAGAGCTCGGCACGGCTCGGCTCGGCTCGGCTCGGCTCGGCTCGGCTCGGCTCGGCACGGCTCGGCACGGCTCGGCTCGGCTCGGCTCGGCTCGGCACGGCTCGGCTCGGCTCGGCTCGGCTCGGCTCGGCTCGGCGCTCCGCCGGTCCGCCGGGGGGTGCTGTTATCGGGGCGGGGCTCTCGGCCTCGTTTCCCAGCCGGAGCTCTTTGCCAGCCGGGCCGGGCCGGGCCGTGCCGGGCCGTGCCGGGGCGGGTCCCGGTTAGCGCGGTAAGATGGCGGCCAGGGAGGAGGCGCTGCGGGAGTTCGTGGCCGTGACGGGCGCCGAGGAGGAGCGGGCGCGGTTCTTCCTCGAGTCGGCCGGCTGGGATCTGCAGGTAGCCCCGGGCCCGCCGCGGCCCGGTCACCTCGGGGCTTGTCGAAGGGAAGGCTCGGCCCCCGCTCCCCGACCCCCTTGTGGCTTCCCCGCCGCCCCCCCCCCCCCCCCCCCCCGGCCCCAAGGAGCCCCCGTCTGCACCCATGGGTGCTGCGAGGCCGCCGTTTCGGGACGGGAATGTGCCGTGGTGGTGGCTGCCCTCGCCTTAACAAAGCCAAACGGGAGCTGGCTTTGCCAGGACTTCCAGAGGGGCGAATCCCATGAAATGGCTTTAGGGTCGACGTCCCTCGAGAGATCCAACGCGGCAGAAGCTTCGGCTGTGTTGTGTGCGTGCGTTTGAGGTACGGCTCTGGGGTGGTTGCTGTCATCCTGGAAGACTCCGGTGGTGTTTCTTTGCAGATCGCGCTCGCCAGTTTCTACGAGGACGGGGGCGACGAGGACATCCTGACCCTTCCCCAGCCGACACCCAGCTCCGTATCCAGAGGGACTGCAGCCAGGTGAGGGGAGAGCTTCAGCTCAGGCTGATGTGTTACCAAGGCCTTGTAAACCTCGCAGTGAACATTAATCCCATCAAAACCCGTGCTCTGTGTAAAGCACGGGTGCTAGCCATTTATTGCGAAAACCTGCAGTGCTTTTAGATTTGATTCACTTTATATGACTCTCTAGAAATTGCGAAAATATCCACATTTCTACATCGCAAGCACAGGCATTATTCCACAACTGATCTATAGACCGGTCAGAATAATTTGCTCCGTTGCTCAGGAAAAGCTTGATTTGTGTTTTGAGGTGAGAAGACAATCAGGCGGTCGGTAACACTTGCATTTAAGCAGGTTGTATATCCCCAGGAGAAATATCTTCTAATTTTGTGTTGTACCTCATCTAACCGGGTTAAGTGTTTGACAAAATAAGTTAAATAATTTGTCCTTACCAAATTCCTGTGCAGGAGAGGAATGCTACTTTTAAAGAGAAGGAGTTACTGACTGTATTGTGAAGACAAAGCGCTCTTATTTCAGGCTTTGAGTAAATTCCATATTGCCGAAGAACCTTTATTTCACTTTAGACCACAGGAGCGTTGTTGGAGGCTGGCCTTTACTGGGGCCTGGCAGAGCAACCTGGGTCTGTACAGGTTTGGAAATGACTGCTCTCTGAAGGAGGCAACCAAATCCATTACGTGACAAAGAAGATGACTGAGGAGTTACCTCATCTGCTGGGCCTGCAGCCACCTTCCGAGCCTCCTCCAGTGCGCTCGCTGTTGTTTTTGGTTGCCGTGATTGGTACGGATGCCCGAGAACTTTGTTCACTGCTCGGTTACACCAGCGCTGACCTGTGATCTCATTCAGACCTTAAAGTAGAGCAGAGTCAACCTAACGTGCCGTGTTCAGCAGCTTTTGCTCACGTGGCTGAGCTGTGTCATGGGGCTGACGTGCTTTGATTGACTTTTGCAGTGACCATCGAGTAACGTCGTTTAGAGACCTTGTTCATGCACAGGAGGATGATGACGAAGAGGAAGAGGGACAGCGGTAAGTTTTCAGCTAAAGAATTAAACCCCTGCCTTTTTTTTTTTTTTTGATGGCTTGCTGCTTGTGTACAGATTCTTTTCCAAAAGCAGATTTAAGCAGATACGTCATTGCTGTGCAGAAAAATCTCAGGTCTGACACAAAGTTTGGCCAGTGCAAATTCTGTGTGCAAGCATGTGCTCAGTGTTGCTGTGTAAACACCTGTTTTCATCTCTGGTTTGTGCTGTTGAAAGTCTGAGATAGGACCTGGGAGCCCTTGGTTAAGAATGGGAAAAACCCCCCACATCGTCACTTGTGTCCCTGGAGAACAGAAATGTGGGAATAACGCAGGGACTGTTTTTCTTTTTGCTTGTCTGTGTTGGTTTTTAAGTGCAGCTTAAGGAGAACGTAATGGAATGTGGAGGTGGAAAGGAAAAATGTAGGTCCCTTTTTCAGTGGGGACTTGGCCCACTAGCAGAGAAATCTTCCCCTGTGTCAGCTGTTAGTTGCAAACACTTCAGTTTAACAGGCAAGGTAAATTGAATGGAACTGATGTAACTAAAAGTGGCTCGGTATAGGTAGGCCACCTGGTCTTCTGCACTCAGCTGTGAGCTCTGTATGTGTTGCAAGCCAGCTGGCATCTAATCAACCCAATCTTCCAGAAGTGTTTAATTGCACTTCACTGAGTGTGCATTCATTGCTTTCTGCTCAGTCCTGTCCCATGTGCTCTGAACTTTCAGCACAGAATTAATACGTGCCTTCCCTCAAAATACCAGTTATTTCTTCAGTGTTTCCTGTAGTCATTGCCTGCCTTCTTCATCTGACAGGTTAGAGACTTGCTAGGAGTCTTGTGTGAAGTTAGTAGCCTAGCTGGGACTAGCACTGGAAGAGCTTTGTCAGTCTAGACTGTATCTGTTTCTAGGTCTGAGGGAGTTGTTATCATTTAATTACTGCTGATCAGTGGATAACTTTACAATTTGCTGTGGTGCAGAGACTTTTTTTCTTTATATCAGTTACTGTAAGTGGCAGATGCACTGGTCACAACTCATATTTCTAGATTCAAACTGTTTCATTAAGCTGCACAAAAGCGAGCAGCGAAGTCCTGGTATAAAACCGCTGTCTCCTGCAGAAGCAGTGGTCCAGACTTACCCAGCAGCGGTGTGCTTTCTGTTCAGGTTTTATGCTGGTGGCTCAGAGAGAAGTGGCCAGCAGATCGTCGGTCCTCCAAGGAAGAAGAGTCCCAACGAGCTGGTGGAAGATCTGTTCAAAGGAGCGAAGGAGCACGGTGCTGTGGCGGTTGATCGGACAGCCAAAAGCAGTGGCGAGACTAGCAAGCCTAAAGTGAGGAGTGATGAGTTGCTTTTTTTTTCCCCTCTTTCAGTTGTTTTTTGTTGTAGTCACCTGTGTGTGGCTCCCACCGTGACAGCTGTTGGGTACGGTGGAGTCCTGAAACTGTCTTAACAGAGCAGTGAAGCCTGGACTCTGCTGTTAGTGCAGCTCTAGTTCATGTGTCACAGCGGCAAGAAAAGTCACTTTGTTGAGCCATGTTCAAGCTGGTCATTGTGCCCGCAGGACAGCAGATGTTGCTGCTACCCTGAGGCCCTCCCCGTTCCCTCAGAATGGTGTTGGGGAAGGAGAAGCAAGCTGTCCTGGGTCTGTGTCACCCTGCAACCTCTTTGCCTGTCTCTCTTACAGCCTTTTGCAGGGGGAGGATATCGCCTTGGGGCTACTCCAGAGGAAGAGTCTGCCTATGTGGCAGGAGAGAGGAGACAGAGCTCTGTTCAGGATGTGAGTAGCTCTCTGTTCTGTTTTATAGATGTCACCGGGGGGATTTCTCTGCTATAGCTAGAAAGCTTGTGAGCCCGATAATTGTAAAGCTTGACAGTAATTCAGGAGGATGGTAAACCCCAATTCTTGTGGGATTTCTGACTGGGGGAAAAAATAGCAGATACTTGAGACTTGGGTAAGCAGTTTTCTGGTGAACTTCTGGTTAAGAATCTGAGTGTTCCTTAGAAGCATGGGGATCTTTTCTCAGCCTCTGTAGTGTGATTATATGGATTGTGAAAAGTACTGTGCAAAGAGCACTGTACAGTAAAGCTGCTTCATTCATTGAAGAGATGCAGAGCTAACAGTATTGGTACAAGATCCTCCTGCGCTTGGTTTGTGAGCAAATATCCTTGGTGAGAGCTTGGTTTGGGCTCATTGTCTAACACACCTTGGGCTCTTCAGCCATATTCATCAAAAAAGGGATCTGTGTTGTCACCTTCTAGGAACTGATGCGTGACCGTTACATAGCCAGTGCTTCAGTTTTTTTCCTCACTGCTGAATGTCGTGATCAAGACGAACCTTGCTGGAATGTGTTCTGCAGCTTGAAATTCCCTGCCAGTCGGCAGCTTTTCTCTATGTGTCCAGTTACTCTTACTAAGATGTTTAGTGAGGCTGATTGTTGTGTGGGGACTGCTGCAGGTGCATGTTGTACTGAAGCTCTGGAAGAGTGGATTCAGTCTGGACAGCGGAGAGCTGAGGAGCTACCAGGATCCATCCAATGCCCAGTTTCTTGATGATATCCGCAGAGGGTAAGTAGCAAGAGGGCAGTGAAAGAACAGCTGTATTTTGACACACAGGTGTTTGTGGAATCCAGGCTGCTGAACCAATGGTGCATTTGTCCTGAGCTTTCTTACGAGGGCGAGGTTCTTAATATGTAAACTAAGGGAGGGCAGACTTGAAGATCTACTTTAAATGAATTGGGAAGTGGCGCTGGTTTGTATGGGGCCTTGAGGTTTTGAAGTGAACAAAGAGACTTTGGTATTTGGGCTGAGAATTTCTGATATGAGTGTCACTCCTGGTAAGGGCCAGGGAACAGTAACCTTTAGCTTGTACCTGTCAGCGGGGAGGTGTGCATCTGCTTTGTAAGTTAGCAGGAGCACACAGTAATTCCTGAAATTCCTGTGGCTGTACTGGGTTCCGTGGCAGGTGCTGTTCCTGACTTGTTTTTTCAGGACAGTTCTGTTGGACGCTGTCATTGCAGGGAAGTCCCAGCAGAGCTGCGCAGGTTAGCACGAGGTGGACAAGTGAACCTGGATATGGAGGATCACCGTGATGAGGAGTACGTGAAACCTAAAAGTGTCTTCAAAGCTTTTACTGGAGAAGGACAAAAGCTGGGCAGGTGAGAAAACAGCAGCGCTGTTTTGGTGAGTGCGTGTGAGATGTGAGAAAGTCCCTTCAGATTTTTTGTGGGATGAGCCTATTGATTTGTCTTTCTGAAGAGAAGGTACTCAGTGCCTGTGGTATGTGAGGTGTTCACCTAAAAGAGAAAATGGAGCTTGGCAGATCTGTGGGCTCGCTCTTGCAGTGGCAGGAGGCAGTTCTCCGGTTTGGAACCACTACGGTGCGTCGTGCAGAAGCAGGGCGTGCTGGTTATAACGCTGCTGTTCCTGCGTGGCTGTGCAGAACCAAGATGTGGTGCTGTGAGAGGTGATGGTAGGGATGAAGTCACAGACAAGCGCTCACTGACTTGCCAGCTAGCTCGCTGACTTCTGAATTCTCATTTCCAACTTACACTGGCATCTCTTGCTTAGGAACCCTGGCAGTTGGGCCCGGCAGGTGATAAGCTCACTGCCTGATTCCTGGCACCCTGCAGCCAGGTGAGTGGTTTGGTTTTTAACAGCTCTCTTTGTGTCTTCCTGTTCTCAGCACTGCACCTCAGGTGTTGGGCACCAGCTCGCCAGCCCAGCAGGCAGAGAATGAAGCCAAAGCCAGTTCTGCCATCACTATTGATGAGTCGGAGCCCGTCACCAACATCCAAATCCGGCTCGCTGATGGTGGGCGACTGGTCCAGAAATTTAATCATAATCACAGGTACAAAGGCAACAGGAAACACAGGTTACTAACTGGGAAGGCCTGAATGACACTGCGAACTGTGCACAGATGGAGCAGATGTTAGAATCCTGACTAGCCTGCTAAAGGGAGCTCTGGGGATCCTTCTGTATAGGTGAATAGGAATAAAATTATTGTGGGGTTTTAAGGCAGATATTGACTGTCGGAAGGATAGGATTTGCTTTCCAGATAGTGATGGATTGTAGCCAATGATGCTGTGTCTGGGAGCTTCAGTATTAAAGGCAGAACTTTTGTTAATGTCAGCTATAAGAAAAACTAAACCTATTCAAAGGGCTTTAGAATCTATCAGATAATTAGGAATTGGTTTTGTTATTCTGACTGTCAGTTCATACTTCTGCTGGGCTTTCTCCTGTACTGATTGCAGCACCGAGGCATGCTCTTAAACAGTTTGGTTCGCTTGGACAAGTTGGCTTCCATACCCTACTGATTTGTTAAGAGTTCTGTCTTAAAGTCCTTCTCACCTACCTGATCTTGGAGAACGTGGCTATTTGTCCGAACTTGTTCTTCTTATCTCCATAAGAGAATCAAGTACGCTTCTGAAAGTTACAAAAACCTTCCTCTGGGATCAGGTGCAGGAAATAGATCCAGTGTCACTGTTGTGACTGCTCTTGGGAGCTGAAACCATCTAGGTTGTGCTGTGTGTGATGAGCACAGCTGCTTACAGCAGCTAGCATCAAACAATCTATTAATCTGTTCATTTTGCGGGGCTCGAACCCTTCAGTTTCAAAGCTGCAGAAGCTGGGCAGTGTAAAAGAACATTTTGCTGAGATCCTTTAACCTGTAAAGCAGCTTATTTCATTAAACAGGAGCCTATAGAAAAGTATCTTGATCATAGAATTGCCTGGCTTTGGTCTGTATTGTTACCTGGAAAGCAAGTGCCACGAGTGCAGGGTTGCACACTCTGGAAAGGGTGAATTTAGGCTTTTGTTGTGCAATTCTCCGGGATGTTCAGTAACAGGATTGCCCTTGTGCGTTTGATCCCTTCGCACAGGATCCGTGACATCCGGCTCTTCATAGTCGATGCCCGGCCAGCAATGGCTGCGACCAGCTTCGTCCTGATGACCACCTTCCCAAATAAAGAGCTGACTGATGAGAACCAAACCCTGAAGGAAGCCAACCTGCTCAACGCTGTCATCGTTCAGCGGTTAACATAAAGGAACCCACCTCCCGCCACACGCCTGCTTGCAGTGCGCATGCATCGTCTCGTCCTGTGCGTGCACCTGCGCCGTGCAAACACAGGCTCACACCTACTCATAGCTCTGGGTTCTTAGGTCTTGGTTGGACTCTTTTCTCTTTAGTTGCGTTTCCCATTTGTTTTGTTTTGTTTTTTTTTGGTGATGATCAGTGGACTTTAAAATAAATAAACGAAACGAACCCGTTTTGAAAGGAGCTGCAGCCTATTGTGCCACACGTTCTCCCAGGAGAGTTGAGTTACCTTTGTGGGTTGCGTTTCTGTGCTCTTTGGAGGGGAGGAAGGTACGGGGGGAAGGGAGCTCTCAGGGAGCAGTTTCCTTCCATGCCAATCAACTCTTCACAATCTGTTACTCTCCTCCAGGGACTGCTGCAAAGTACTCCCTTTATTTTTGCACATTAAATATAAACTATACAGGAATGGGTGATATTGTCAGGATGATGGCTACACTGCTGTAAAAAGCGTTGTGGGGGAAATGTTTGTTAAACAGTTATTGCTCAGTGTGGAGAAAGCTCTGATGCGTGTGCGAGTGCAAAGGTTAGCACTATTCCTGGCCTTTTCTGGAAAGTCCTGACTTTCCTTTCCTCAGCAGAACTCGTAGCGGTGTTCACTGCAGCACCCACCTGCTCTGCCTGCACTTCCTCCAGCAGTCCAGCCTGACTGCAGTTTTAATTTGCTGTATTGCATTTCTTTGAGAAATCCAACATGCTGCTGATTTATTTCAGAGAAGGCACAAAGCTGAATCAGCTTGAAGTGACTGAAAGTACAAGGCAAGCAGTCTGTTGTACTGGAAAGCAAATTTTATCTTAAGATGAATTATCATTGTGTTGGAAACAGTTCAGGTGAAAAACTCAAGGCTGTAGTAGATTTATCTAGTAGATTTATTTCCTTTCATCTGCTGAGGACCACATAGCTGAACACCTGGAATTTTCCAGCTTTAGTCTGTCCACTGGTAGTGTTTTGGGCTCAGGTCTCTTTTTTTTTTTTTAATTTTCTTTGAAGAGAATCCTGTGGGTGAATTCATCGCTCTTAGACTTGAGGGGCTGGTAGCTCTGGCATAGACAGCATCACACGTGCGAGTTGCCATCTAGTGTCGTGCCACGGCACTTTTCACTGATCCAAAACACGCTTACTGTCCTAGCCCCAGGCTTTGGAGCTTGAGAGCTGAGCTGAACCATAGGTATCCAGACGTCAGCCGACCGGGAGCTGCGCTGCCACCAGCGGTATCGTATGAAAGGGGCTGGCTTGCAGCCGTGCCAAGTGTTAGAGCATGCAGTCCCTCTCCTGGCTTAGTCACCCTGGAGCCTTGCGGCTCCATCCCCTTCATGCTCTGAACTTCCAGGTCCTCGCCTTGGCGCAGCAGAGGACAAGCTGTGGGTGCTTGCAGTCTGGGGGAGGGCCGGCGGGTTGGGCAGGTTCGGCACGAGGAACTCGCTTGGCTGGATGTATTAATGCAAAGCTGCAGGAGCAGGTACCAGACCTTAGCAAGGGCATTTTTATAGCAGTTTCTCAACTGAGAGTTGAATTAACTTACATTTTTCATTACCAAGTGGATATATAATGTGCGTAACAGCATATTTGTAAATTGTGAAAATGATCATTAAAGCCCGCAAAATAGGAAAACGTCGTTTGACCCTTTCTGATAACGGCTGCCATCTGTTTGTTCTCTTATTCTGGACGATGTGTATGCTGACGTCTGCTCTTACTGCTTCGGGTTACCCTGCTAACAGGCTTCCCAGTGCTGAGATGTCTTCAGCTAAATGAGGTGAGTCTGGGCAGCATTTCTAAAGGTCTTTTCCGACGGGTGAACTCGGGCTTTGCCCACCTGCGTCACTTGACGCTCTGTGTTATGACCACTCAGCCATCTGTGTGAACCAGCACAAGAGAATTCAGGGTGTTTCCCTCCCAGCTAAATATAGTCGTAATTGCCTCGTGGCAAGACACTCACCTTTAATTGCTCGTCGTCAGAGTTGTCCCGATCCCCACGAGGGCTGTTTTGGGGACATGGGTCAACGCCTTCGAGTCCTGGACGCGGTGCGCCCTGAGAGCCAGGAGGGAAGCGAGTACGAATCGCTTGACCCCTGTTAGCTGGAGCCTTCGCAGGGTTGGGGTGGTGGCAAGCTGGCCTTCGGGGTCTTGGGTGGACGAGCTGGCCGTGTTGGCACCCCAAATGAAATGGGGGTTGGCAGGTAGGCAGCAGCCCAGGTCCCACCGAGGATTTCACCGCATGGCTTCTGCTCCACGCTGGGGAGGTTGACGGCCGGGTTTCCTCTCGCTTCTCTCTGCCTGCGGGTTAAAGCGTTAAATTCAGAAGGACTGCAGGCTGTCAGCCGCTCCTCTGCCTGGAAAAGCGAATTTCAGCCCCGGAGCCGGAGGGTGGCAGTGCTGCAGAGAAGCCGCTCTTCCCCAGCACGGCTCCTGCTGAGCCTGGCTGCCTGCGGGGTTAGGGTTAGGGTTCAGCCCCTGGGTGACCGTGAGCCTGGTGGGGATGCTGCCGCCACCGCCTTCCTCTGGTTCTTGGGTTTTGTTTTGGTAAGTAATGAGCTGCCCTTATCTGCTGGTGAGCAGGGCCGGCTTTGTCCGGCCGCAGGGCTATCTGAAGCACGCCGAAGTGGGATCAGCAACCACGATAGGGCTCTCTGCTCCCAGAGCGCTCTGAGAGCCCGTGGAAACAGCAGCAAGTATCGCTGCGTTAAACGGGCTCCTGGGAGCTGGTGGAACGACTTTCAGTACAAAATAAGCTCTAAAGGAAAAAGGCAGCTGGGCTTCTCGATGGGGAAGAGATGCAAGAAGAGGAAAAAAAGCGGATGGTGGAACAGGACGCCCTGATTTTGTGAGGAAGGGCGTGAGCAGGCTCAGTTGTCACCTGCACCTCCTGCAGGAAGGTGAAAGCTCACTTCTCACACGCCTGTACGTCAGCGTTACTGATAATGAGATGGTTTTACTTTTTAGTAAAATCTCCTTCATAACCTTTTTTATTTTATTTTAACAGAGTCATTGGCTGAGATTTGGCTCTTCTAGAACTGACATTTGCGTCTGTGAAGAAGTGATTTTTTTCTCCTTTGCACCAAGAATTTTTTCACTTTTGGATTTTCTTCTCTAATTGTTCCCTCCACGAGGGAGCTTTGCCTGTCTTCCCGGTCTTTCACACGCACAAAGCAGAGCTCTGTATCTCATGAAAAATTTCAGTTTCTGTGTAAGAGGCAGCTCAGTTTTATAACTGTGCTGTCCTGCCTGCGGCTGATGCCTTTCCCTGTACCCGCGGTTTTTGCAGAGTGCTGTGCCGGGCCACTTTTCACTTCCTCAGCCCGGTAGCTGTAGGATTTCCCTGTTGATTTTTTTTTTCCTTCGTACCCAGCTCATTGTTTCCTCCTCTTCCTTGTCACGTCTGCGTTGCTAAGGTTTAGTTCCTGTGTTTTCTGATAGCGTTTCCTCTCCGAAGCCTGCTTTGCACGATTTCCTGGGAACGCTGCCTGCCCTCTGTGGCGCTGCTCTTGCTGTCGGACGTTTCCTGGTCCGTGTCTCCTGCGCGGTCAGCGGCTCGCCCGCCTCGGAGCTTCTGCCCCGGCGCCTCTGGCCGAGCACTGCTCAGAGATCTTGGTGGAGCTGCACCCGCGTCGAGGTACAGCCGTGCCCTGGGATGCTTGTTTGGGTAAAAACATGAACATCCCGGCTCAGCCACTTGTTTTGGCACAAACCAGCTGGCTCGGCTGGCAGGTAAAAGGCGGCAGCAACCAGAGACAGGGATCAAGATATCCCAGGGGGGGCACCTGCGGCTGGAAGAGGATGGCTGCACATTTTGGCCTATTTTTGCTGCTGCTGGTGGTCATTACAATCTTCATTTAAGCTTTGCTCCCCATTGCTGGACAACACTAAATGTTTCTGGGAGGAGGGAGTGACTTGCATTCAATGCCCTGTTCCTGGGTGGGTCCTCAGCTCCCCGATGGGTTTGTTCGAGGAGTGATTAAAAGGCCGTCAGTCTGCTCCCGGGATGTTTTCGGACGCCTTTTTCTTCTGAAAGCAGCACTGCTCTGCACATCCTTTGTTGTCAAGAAAAATGACCTTGCGGTGACGTTTCTTTTTGCCTCTGTAGGTACAGTGGAAAACTGGCTTGGGGGATTGGTGTCGTTGTCACACAAAAACCAGACACATGTGGCTGTCTTCAAAGCTCGCCACCCCAGGGGGAGGCTGCGGGGGCTCCGTTAGGTCCCTGGGCAGGAGCTGGTGTTCCAGTTCGCTGCTCCAGGCAGACCTGCGCGGAGAACTGCTTTGGGGAGCAGGACGGCGCTGCCCCCCGCAGCCTCTGAACGGTCCCATTTCTGTTCCTGAACCAGAACACTGACGGATGGAGACGGGTAATTTTAAGCGACAGGTCTAATTAGGCAGCGAGGTTATTTTTCTTACCAGGCCGTGGGCTCCCACCGGTGCTCGTACCGTAAGCACCCGGCGCCACCCAAGCAGGCGCTGCCAGCCGTGCCCGTGGTTCCCTGCCATCCCAGCCGTGTCCCCAGAGGATGGGGACAGCCCTTCAGCTCCTCTCGTGCTTGGAGCCTCACTCCGGGCTTCTCGGAGCCGTGCACTTCCTACCCGTCCTGCAGGCACAGCGGCAATTAATGTGTGCATGTGCTCTTGGGGGGGGGGGCATCGCATGCGCTTGCCAAATGGTGCAGAGCAGGGTGCTCTTGTTAATGAGGCGAGGCCGTCCTGCTGGCTTTGGGTCTTTTTTGGGCAGTTTCAGTTCACCTCAGGAAGGAGAAAAGCCTGAGGTTAGTCGATGTTAGTTGAGGGTTCGGCTGCAGCTCCTGTTCTGGCTCCGGTAACTCAGGTGTGTGCTGCGCCGCAGGGCAAAACGGCTCCGGGAGCGTCTCATTGTGGGGTGCTCAGCTGGGGGCTTCTGTGCCCAGCGGAGGGCTTTGTGCCCACGAGGCTCCTGCCGCTGTGCCGGCCACAGGAGGAAGCAAACACGAGCTGCCCAAAGCAAGGGAGCTGCCTTGGGGTGGTCGGGCTGGCAGCAGGAGCCCGTGGAGCCAGGAGGGGAGACCCCTCCTCAGCACCTACCGGCAGCTTTCCAAACGAATCCCACGTTTCCCAGTTACGCACTTATACAGAGAGCGGTGTATTGCTAATTATGCATTAGGCCCACGTCTTCGGCAGCTGAACAGCTCCTGTGTCAAGCACCTCTCAATTTGCTGATTTATCCTTTTTTTTTTCTGACTTATTTACCGCATTCCTAAACACTTACCTTACTCGCCGTTCTGTCTTGTCTGTGCTGAGCCTGCCTCGCAGTGCAGGGAGCTCCTGAATAGGTTCCAGATGGAGCTGGCTTCAGTTTTTTTTCTTTTTTCTTTTTTTTTTTTTTTTTTTTTCAATGGGGCTGCCTTGCCTGAGCAGCCCCTCTCCAGCTCACAGCACCCTGCGAAAAGCTGTTGAACCAGCACGCCTTGGCTTGGGGTTGTCTGAATCACGCATTCCTGGGCCCTGGGCTGCCGTCAAGAGATCAGATCTCCTGCTCCTGCAGCGGGGAACAGGGTCTGGGGAAGGGACCTTTCCCTGGCAGCGAGTAACTTCCAGCACGACCCCGGTCCTTCGGCCGCAGAGCTCTGGCTTCTCTCGGCACAGGGCTCGGAGTTTTTGTGCAACGCAAAAAGGGCGCAGCTGCAGCACTGCTGAGTTCTCTCCCTCCTCTTTCAAAGCCTATTCCTAAGCAACAGATCGGTGTAGAGATGGAAAAGGCGTCGTCCTTTTGCTCCAGGACCCTTGGTGCGAGCGGTGAGCTCGCTGGGTCAGGTTTTGGGCTTGGGTGCACGGCGTTCTTGGAGAGCTCACTGCCTGCAGCAGCTGTTAACAGCCGGGGAGGTGGGTGCTGTGCTCTGAAATCTGTCTGGCACAAAGCTGAGCCACGCTCTGAACGCAGCGGCAGGACGAGAGCTCCCCGTGCCGCACCAGCGATCAGGACGTGCTCTCTAGACGAGACGGGTAACGCCGTCTTGCGCAAGGCACCGGGCAACAGGAGAAAGGGCTTTGGGAGGATCTGAGCAGAGCGAAAATAAAGCTTTCCTGTGTCGGAGAGAATTGTGCTCTGAAACAGCCAGGGAGCAAGAGGCGCAGCTACTCTGGGAGGTGGCTCGGTCAGCTGCTGGCTTGCTGGTGCGTATGCAGAAAATGCAGCTATTTGCACCTGGGGAGTAAATGAGTGCCAAAGAGCAGAGGATTAAGTGCCGAGTACAATTGCAAAAGGTGCCTTGTCTCTGCCCAAATGTAGGTTTGCGTACTGAGCGGGTACAAAATGGCCTAGAAAAATTAAAAAAAATATTAAAACCCAGGCTTTTGTGTTTCCTTCTGAGTTTCCCCTTTCCTCTCGGGTGGGTATTTTGCTTTCTTATGGAGATGTGTGCGCAGATACGCTGGTGGGAGACAGCGATTTGGCTCCCACTGTACTGGCTGTGGCCCAGCGCCAGCGATATTTGTTATCGGAGATGTCAGTGAAATAGCAGTGAAAAGAGATGCCGCTGACTCAGTCGTGCTGCGGCTTATTAACCAAGTTCTGACTCAGCCTGCAAAATTCGTTTTTCTTTTTTTTTAGATTAACCCCCGCTGGACAAGGCAAGGCTGAGCTGGAGATGATGCTTTTTAATTAATTTATTATTATTTTTTTTTTAACAGTGTGTTGTTGATGAGCCTTGCAGAAGGGGTGTTTGCATTCCCCTTGGGAAGGGCTCTTGGTGCCCTGGGCAGGAGCAGGGAGAGGCTCCCGCGACCGATCCAGGGCAGCGTTTGTAAAGAGCTGAGTGCTGAGAGCGGGTGGCCGAGCACAAGGCTAGGGGGTGGCGTGTGGTGGGACCCCCCCATGTCCTGCCCGCCTCCTCAAGCTGATTTCTGCCTTCTCCTGCCAGGCTGTGTGCTGTGAGCGCTCCCACGCAGCCCCCGGGCTCCTGCTGCTCCTAATGCAGGGGTAATTTTTGGCTGTGGCACCGAGACTGCTGGGCCCCACTGCTGGGCTGCGAAGGGGCTGTGAAAGGTGCCGAAGAATGGCAAATTTCTCCTCGCTGGGCTCAAATTATGCTCTGTGGGGTCTGCATTGCCGCGGGAGATCTCTCAGGAGCTCAGACTGAAAGAGGCTGGTAATTACTGATCTCACTTGGTAGAGAAAGGAAAACGCGTCCCACGCCTCCTGCTCTGCGGCATCGTCCTGGGCTGGGGCAGTGCCAACGTCTTGCACCCGTTAAGGAGAGGGCAAAGAGAGGGGATGAGGGTTGTGCAGCCCCGGCTAAGAAGCCAGAGCTGGGCTCCTGCTCTTGCTGGAGCCCCCGGGGGAGAGGAGCTTTGCTGGGGAGAACCCTGGGGCGAGAACCTCCCTGGTCCTGCTGCGCTCTCCCTGCTTTCCTTGCCCGTGCTGGGCTTTGCGCGCTGGTGCTTGCTGTCGCTGTGGCTGGAGCTGCTCCCGGGATGGATTGGAGCTTGGGCAAGCGCCTCCTCCTCCATACCCCCAGCTCTCGGTGTGGCAGCAGCCCTGGGATAGGGAGAAGGTGCCAGACCCAGTCTGACAGTTGAAGAACACCACAGTTCTCCATGTGGCTGCAGAAACCCTGGGCGCTACAGTCCCGCCGCCACATGGGCAGGCTCCGGCCACGCTCCTCCCTCGGTGTCTCTCGCTTCTCCTCCATCACCCCCCCCCCCGGGGGCCTCTCCCTGTTGCATCTTCCCTTGCCAAACCTCCATCTCGCTCTGATCGGTGCCTGTGGTGCGCTCCTCGCCGCCTTCTTCCTCTCCCTGCGCGAGGAAGCCTCTGCCACGCGCGGGCGAAGGACGCGGTCATGCTTCCCGGCGCTCGCGGAGATGCTGAGGTCCAGGAGGGAGCAGTCCCGCAGGGGAGAGGGTCCCACGGCGAGGTAGGAGCAGTGGCCTTGGGGTGTTGTGGCCTCACGCGGGGGAACGCGGCTCACACGTGCAGGCCAACCCTCGCGAGCGCAGGCACCCCCGCAGCGCCGCACGGCGCGAGCAGCCGCGGGCTGCGGGGGTGTTTCGGAGCGTTTTGTGACTCAAGCTGGGGAAGATGTTGTTAGAGCAAGGCTCTGCCTGGCGCTGCTGCTGCCGCTGCTGGATTTCAAGAGAAAGGGGCAGAGACGTGCGGGGCGCCCTCCTACCTGCGGAGAGCGTCAAGGGAACAAAAGCTGCCGCGGAACGGAGAGAAATGCCTCTGTGGTTTGAGACGCTGAGCCGCTGCGGAAATGGTGTGGTGTAGGAGCAAGGGCTGCTCGGCGGTGCTGCAAGCCTCGCAATGCAGCCGGCCCCGCGGGGTGAGGCTGGAGCCTGGCGATGTAGGCACGGAGTGGGGTCCGTGGAGGCCAGCGGGTGCAGGAAGGGGCCGGTACCCCCCGCAGGCACAGCGGTGTCGGTGCTTTTGCCATGGCATGGGCTGCAGAGGAGCTGCTGGTAATTGTTGCACGAGGGGAAGGCGCTCAGGGCCTCCTGGAACGCTGCTCCTGGGGTCCGGGCCGTGTTTTTGGGGGCTGCCCCCGAGCACCGCTGTGCAGAGGTCCATCAGCCCATGGGGACATTGGTCAGCGCGCTGCTGTCAGCATCGCAGCGAGCCCGCGTGGGCTGGGGAGCTGCAGCTGCCCTCTCACCCCGCGGGGACCGAGGGCACGTGGGAATGAAGCGATCCCTGGCTTCATTCCCCTCTGAACCCACCGCTGGCGTGACCCCGCGGTCTGCTGCTCCATCCAGCTGCCTCCGAGCCAAGCTCTCGTCCCTCGTGACGCTCTGCTCTTCTGCTGAGCTCCTGCTGCAGGAGCCCGCGGCCTTTTATAGCCACGGCAGGATGAGGCCAGCATCTCCCCGATAGTGCTGGAGCTGCTCGGTGCCTTGGGAAAGCCCAAATCGTGTTATCAGCCGGGCCCCGATGAGCGTGCCCACCCCAAGACAGCCTGCGGTGGGGCTGGAGGTCAGGCCAGGCGCCTGCGCTGCACCCCAGCGCTGCTCCCCTGGGCACAACGGGACGGCCACCGGTGGTGGTTTGCTCATGAGAGCCAAGCAGAAAGCTGAGCCCGGGCTGGCCTCCTGCTCCCCATGGTGTCACCCAATATCCCGCTGCATGCTCCTGCTCCACGTGGTGTCACCCCGTGTCCCGCTGCGTGCTCCGTGCGGTGCAGAGTGCGCGGTGCCGGGCGGCAGCTCCACCTCGGGGCTGGAGGCGGCCGCTGGGAGCCTGCCAGGCACTTGAGAGGCTTGGTACGGTATTTACGGACGCTAACCACGTCCGAATAAAATAGAGGCTTTGCCATCCGCCCTTTCGCCGCGCACTGAAGCGTTCCCGGCGCTTCCCCGGCTGACCCATGGGGATCCCCGGGTCCTGGCCCTTGCGGCCGGTCTCTGCGCGGGTGGCCTCTGCCGCAGCCGCTGGCAGCGTGGTACCGTTTGTGCTTCTTCTTACCGAAGAAGTTAAACTCTTTTGAGCCGTCTCAGTTGCAGGAGGAGCCAGGCCTACCGCTGTGCAGGAAGCTCTGCTATGCCGTCGGGGGCATCCCCTACCAGATGACAGGCAACGCCCTGGGGTTTTTCCTCCAGATCTTCCTGCTGGACGTCGTGCAGGTGAGCGCCGCGTGCGGTGGGGTTATCTGCGAAGGGGCTTAGCCTGAACCCGGCAGGCTGGAGCAAGGGTAGAGTTCGGTAGGTGTCCAAAGCCTCTTCAGAATCAGGCATTCAGACTGAATAACAATTTCTTGATGCAAATACCGTTGGTGGGCACTTGGGAGGTGTTTCCAGGCCATTTCAGTGCTTGAAGTGGTCTCCAGGGGATGCTGGCTGGAGCGAGCTGCATCGTGCTGGCTGCTCGCAGCTTTCCACCAGGACTTCTTTCTCCTTTGAGCCGTGCTTTCCGTTTCCCCTCCAGCTGGAGCCATTCCACGCCTCTCTGATCCTTTTCCTCGGAAGAGCCTGGGACGCGGTGACTGACCCTGCTGTTGGCTTCCTGGTCAGCAGGAGCCCCAGGAGAAAATACGGCAAGCTGATCCCATGGTGAGCGTCCATGCTGCACCTCGGGGGTTGGGGATTTGGGGCTCAAAATCCTCCCAGGGAGGCAGCTGGGATGCTGCTCTGAGAGTTTAACGTGGTTGTGGCTTAGGGAGAACGACAAAAGCCGAACACCCCCAGGCACTGACGATGACGCACCTCGCGGTGGGTCCGTGTGTCGCTGCAGTGACCGGAGGGGCGCACTGCACCCCTGTGTGCTTGCTGATTCCCCGAGGCCTTACGTGGCTGTGGCTGTGGCGTTCGGTGCCCTGGAGCCCTGCGGGGGCACGCACAGGTTTCGGCAGTCGGGCTGTGCCAGGAGCTCTCCGCCAGGCTCTATCCACGGGCACATCTTGCCCACGGAAAGCCCTCAGGGTTCTGCTGCAGGGCGAGCCAGGACTTCGGGAGTTTCAGCGGAATAAGAAGCTGTGAACAACTCGGGCATTACTCTTTGTCTTTTTTTTTTTTGTTTCTTTTTGTTTTCCACCCTCTCCTCCCCCCAGCCCGAGTCACGTAGGTGCCCTGGAGCAGAGCTGCCCCTCGCAGACCCCCACCTTGCAGCCGGGCTGTGGTTCGGAAGCCGGGGACGAGGCTGCAGCTTGTGCAATGGGAAGCCTGCCCGCTTATCCGGAGGCACATCTGACCAGCTCTGCTTCCTCCCCAGGATTGCGTGCTCCATGCCATTCGGGGTGCTGTGCTACTGCATGATGTGGTCCACCCTCGCGGACGGCGCCCCCGTCTCCCTGAAATTCCTGTGGTACCTGTTCACGTACAACTTCTTCCAGATTTGCATGACTGTAAGGAACACGGTTCCTTCCTGGGGCTGTCGTACACATCATCCTCTGCTGCGGGGAGTGGGGCACGGTCGGCTGCGGTGTCCCGGCCCCAGCCTCTGCTGCGAGGGACCTGGAGCTGGGTATGGGAGAGCGTTAGCTGGGGAGCAGGGATGGGGAGATGGAGCAGTGCGTTTTAATGATGGGGCTTCAGCTGGGCTGCCTGTGTACGGTGACACAAACCTCTCCATCGCTGCTTTGGTGGGAAAGCAAAACACAGAAGAAGAGGGTGAAAAGCCACCCGAGAGCAGGGGTGCGGGGACGGGGCGGGTTGTGACGGTGGAGCAGGGAAGCAGCCGCCGGAGCTGAGTGCACGGTGCTCTCCCCAGTGCTACCACGTGCCCTACTCTTCCCTAACGATGTTCCTGGGAGGAACCCAGAGAGACCGAGACTCGGCCACCGCCTACAGTAAGTGTCCGTGTCCCTGCAGCCCGGGCTGCCTGCGTTCCTGGGACACCCTCCCACGAGCAGAGGGGAAGGAGTTCTGGCTTTGAACAGGCTACAGAGTAGGTGGGGTGAGCCAGGACGAGATGAGACCAGCGTGGTCTTCTGCAGAGGATTTACCTGCAGAAGCCCTTCTTAGGCGTGTGTCATCCCCAGGGGGCCCAGGACCCAGATGTATTGATTCATTAGGAATCATAATAATGCTGGAGCCAAGGGGGGGAAAACAATCAGAGCGGGTAGAAACAGGTCTCTTCTCCTCCTGGGACAGCTGTGGATGTTGGTGCCCCCAGTTCCATCCCCCAAGGTGGTCTGTGGTCCTGAGGGCTGTGTTGAGCAGCCAGGGCGCGGGGCTGAGGTTCCTCTCCTGGCCGCCCGGCAGGAATGGGGATGGAGGTGTTCAGCACGCTGCTCGGCTCAGGAATCCAGGGGCAGATGGTGGGCGCTTACCACGGCCGCATGATGAACGGCTGCTTCGTTGGGAACGGGACCCTGCCCAACAGCAGCACCCCCAGCCTCGTGGGCTCGCTGGAGGGCACGGTAAGGACGGTCCCGACGCGGGGCCGGCGCCGCTGGCTGCGCCGCCTGCGGTACCCGCGGTGCCACCGCGGTGCCTCTCGCTTTCCAGCGCAGAGCCTACGTGTCTGCCTCCCTGGTCCTGGGCTCGATCTACTGCCTCTCCTGTCTGATTCTCGTTTTCGGGGTCAGGGAGCAGCCGGGTAAGTCCATGCGGGTGCAGCTGGGTGGCGAGGGTGGGGTTGCAGAGGTTCTGGGTCCCTAGGGGTGGGAGCAGGGCCAGCCTGAGCGCGGCCTGCAGAGAAGCAAAATCCTGCACGGGGCTGAGACCTCTGCTTCATCTCCGCACCGAGATGTCAGACTCCAGCTCCTCGCCCAGCTGAGCTGCACCCAGACACGGCGGCACGGTCCCCCTGTGCCTCCCATCCCCGCCCGTGTCCTGGCAGCCCCCGTGCGACCCCGCTGTCTCTCCCCCAGGGCCCCTCAGCCCCCTGGGGAAGGCCGGGCTGCCCTTCACGAGCTGCCTGAGGACGATCGTGGGACACAAGCCCTACACCCAGCTGCTCTGTGGCTTCCTCTTCGCGTCCCTGGCCTTCCAGGTGCGAGAGCTGCCTCGGCAGGAGGAGAGCTGGGGGGTGAGATGTCCGCGCACGTTATCATGGCAGCGAACTCGGGACCCTACGTATGTCCCCGTGTCGCCTTCCCAGGTCATGCAGGGGATTTTTGCTTTCTTCTGCACTCACGCCGCGGGGCTGGCCGGGAAGTTCCAGCATTTGGTGCTCATCATGCTGGTAAGCGGGCACCAGCCCTTCCTGCTGGGGGGGGGCTGATCCCTGCATCGCCCCACAGCCCTCGGCACCGCTGCTCCTGCCCATCCGCGAGGATGTCACCAGGACAGAGACCGGCGGTCCTCGGGGACATTGCTGAGCCTCCCCTTCGGTTCCTCCTCAGGTCACAGCTTCCCTCTCTATCCCCCTCTGGCAGTGGTTTCTGGGGAGATTTGGGAAGAAAACGGCAGTGACGTTGGGCCTGGCGGTGAGTTTGCCGCCGGTTGTGGCTGTGGATCGAGGAGCCGTGCCCTGGCTGCTCGTGCTGCCCGGGGAGCGGGGCTGGCTGCCCCTGGGGGGGGACAAAGGGGGGCCCAAACGCAGCCGCCTCTGCACTGGCGCAGGCCAGCAGCTGGCTGCAGCTCTGCCTTTCCTCGTCACCACGTGCAGGGAGGCTGCGGGACCGTCCCTGGGACACTGGGGAATTTTGCGAGTGTGTGCGTGTGCGTGCAATCACCCAACCAAGAGCTCAGGCTCCGAGCTGTGGGTCTGGCGAGCAGCGTGTGCTCGGGTGCTGTCCTGATGGATGCTGCGTGCACTCCAACAGCACCCCGGGGCCCGTTCCCAGGACCTCACGTGCCTGCCACAAGCGATGCGAGCCCTGTGGGGTGATGGAGGGCAGGGGGGCAGCACACCGGGCACAGCAGCGGCAGGGAGGCCTCCTGATCATCGGGCACACCCCAGCTGCTGCCTGGCTCGGCACGCCAGCAAGAAATCCCATCTGGCTTTTTTTTTGTTTGTTTGTTTGCAACGTTAGGTGCCCAAATCCCGTATCCCCAGACGCCTTCCTTGCAGGCACTTGGTTCAAACACAGCACATCCAGCACCAGCACAGCAGCCCCGTTGCCCTCTCTCAGACCCCTCTGAACCCACGAGGAAGGCTTTGCTGCTGCTCACAGCCTGCCCGGGGCTTTCAGCAGCTCCCGCCATGAAATGCATGGGGCAGGGGCAGTGCGGCTCGAGGTTCAGCAGGGCCATGAGCAGCAGAAAGCTCCCACGTGCTTTTGTTTCTCCTCTTCCTCTCGCTTCCCCAGCTGATCATCCCAGCCCTGGTGGCCATCACCCAGGTGAGCCACAACTTCCCGGCCTTCGTCCTCCTGATGGTGATGGCAGGCTGCAGCATGGCCGTGCTCTACCTCCTGCCCTGGTGAGCGGGGGCACCTCCGGGCACGGCTGGGGGGGCTGTTGGGAATCGGCTGTTGGTTTCCAGAGTGGTTTCTGCAAGGGATTTCCCTCTCTGCTGCTTGGAGAGCTCTGGGAGAGGTGCTGGCCGAGCTCGGGCAGTGCCATGGGTTTCACCGACACGTCCGCGGGGCTGTCTGCACCCAGGTCCATGCTGCCCGACGCCGTGGATGACTTCATGCTGAGGAACCCCAGCTGCCTCAACCTGGAGGCTCTCTTCTACTCCTTCTACGTCTTCTTCAACAAGTTTGCAGGCGGCCTGGCCGTGGGGATATCGACGCTGGGTTTACAGTGAGCCCCCACCGAGCACTACCTCCCCCCCAGTTTTGTCAGCCCAGCACAGTTTTCTGGAGTATCCGAGAGGAGATGCTGGAATGAATTGCAGGCATACCCACATTTGCCTTTCCGACGTCGGAAAGGAGCAGAAAAGAGAGGGAATTTCCCCAAACTGGCCCTCCAATACAGCCTCGGAGGTGCCCGCTTGCCTTTGTGCAGGGGCTTGATCTATTTTTGGTAGGGAAGGAAAACCGTTCCCTTTAGTTTTGCAGGTTACCGCGCCGGAGACTGCACGTACAACCCCTCCGTCACCCTTGCCCTGAAGCTTCTCATGGCCCCGGTCCCGATCATCCTGCTGCTCATTGCCATAACCATCTTCTGCCTCCATCCCATCAACGAGGAGCGGAGGAAGCAGATGAGGATGGAGCTGGAGGCGATGGGGTAAATTCGAGCTCCCTGAAGGGGCCGGGGCACGCGGTGTTAGGCTGGGTGCCTGCGTCGGTCCCAGCCCCGCAGAGGTTGGGTGCAGGGGAAGGACCGCGTGTGTCCAGCTCTCTGGGGGTGCCTTCCCAAGGGTTTTAGGGTTATTTCGGGGGCTGCTTCCAGGTTTCACGAGCGCTCGTGTTCCTTTTAACAGGCATCAGGCGAGGCAGGGCAGCTCAGAGCACCACCAGGGCTGAACCCGGGTGAGTTCACCGGGACGGATGTGGGTTTGCTGTGCTGTCAGGATGCGCTGGTGTCGGGGACAGCCGTCGTTTCCTGTTGTTTCCCATTTCCATGTCCCAAAGGCCAGGCTGGCAGGGGTCCTGCTGCAGCCCCAGCCCTGCCACCGCGCGTGCTCCGGTGCTCGGCCTCGCCGGTCCTCCTGCAGGTCCCAACAGATCTGGGCAAGATCCACGCTCTCTTTCTGCTGTGCAGGGGAGAAGGGGCCCCCCGCCAGCCTCACCGCGATGCTCAAACGCGCTGCAGTGAGGAGGTGGCACCTGGACATGTGGGACAGCCTGCACAAAGATCACAAGAATCGTTTTTGAGGGAAACTCAATTTTTAGGGGAAATACTACCTGGATAGCGCGTCTCTTTGTGCTTAGGCTGCCCTTTTACGGGGAAGGGTTTACCATTTCTTTGAACGTGGGTGAAGTTCAAGCCAGGAGTTTAAAGCTTGTGCAGGAGCGATGATACCGGGTGGAAGGCAGCTGTGCCTGCCCGAGCCTCGATAGCTGAGTCACGGCTGGGAAATGCGGAGCTGCTGGGTGCGGGAGGCTGCAGCAGTGGGCTGGCAGGGGTGGGGGCTCCTGGCAGCTTGTCCCCCCCTTGTGCCATGTCGGGAGGTTATGGCAGGAGTGTTGAACGGACGTCAGGAACAGCTGAGTGGCTTTTAAACCAGAGCCCACAGCCACGTCTCCCCCAGCAGCATCTTCCGAGCGCTTCTCGGCACCCCCACGTCTCTCCTGGCAACAGTGAGGGGGCAGCAGGGGGAGAGCAGGATCGGTCCTCCTGCTGCCAGCACCAGCGCTCCGCTCAGCATCGCGCCGAGGCAGCAGGAGAGGCCGATTATTTTTAGGGCTAGAGCTGCGTCTGACCGCTGGTTGACCTTGCAGCTCTCCGGTCCGGTGCACACTGGCAGGATCTGAGCAAATTACTCCCCAGTTGGGCGCTGAATTAATCTGAAGCCTTGAGCCTCGCGGCACAGCTTCGCCATGGCTGGGGGAGATCGTGCTTTAGAGATGCGTCAGGGCATCTGCAGGATCATCACAACAGTCCAGACTCAGAGTAATTTGTCAGAAGCACAAAGTGCTTCCTTTTTCCTTTTTTTTTTTGTTTTGTTTTGTTTTTTTTTTTAGAGTGTAAAGGATGTTTTGTGGGAGTGCCCGAGTCCACGGCCGGGTGCTGGAATGTGCTGCCCTCTGCCACCACGTTGCTTTCCAGCCTTGCTGCCTGCACTTACCAACGAGCAAGAGCCTTTGAACGACGAGGCAACACTCCACTTGCTGGGGTTTTTAAGTCCCGCAGCAGGCATGAATTACATTTGAAGGCACACGTTCCTTGGGCCAGAGGCATGGGCTGATCGGGGGCTCCCACCCCGCAGCATGTGCGGGCAGCGGGCTCCAGGCTCCTGCAGCGCGGGACCCAACGTCCAGGGAGGCACTTCTATACACCAAAAAAAAGTCTCATTTATTTTTTACACTATTAAATCTGAGTGATCACGCTTTTCCCTCCTGGTCTTTATTCCTCTGTGTGTTCTGCCAGAAGCTGATCCAAAGGGCAGAGAGAGCTCAGAGCAGAATTAATGTGTTTTTTGGGGGGGGGGGGCTGTTGTGCTTTTCCCCAAAGTTCAAACACCAGAACCTGACCTGAGCCTTCCCTTGCTCTGGACCAGCTGGGCCCTGAATGCCAAGGGCAGGTCGGACCCAGGGGATGCGGTCTGCCCCTTCTCCTCCTCGTTTATTTTCTTCCACCCTCGTTTATTTTCTGCCCTGCTGCTGGGGGTGTTCCAGGAAAGTCACAGACCACGGGTAGGAGCTGCACCTTACGCGTTTAATGTAAAATAATAACGCTACAGCTGAAAGCAGGTAAAAAAAAACAACACATGCAATTTGGTATTTCAGTATTTAAAAGACGCAGGCAAGGAATAGAAGCAATTAAAACCTGCTTCATCCTATTATCTAAGTGTCTCCTCGTGTCCCATTTTCACACGCTTGCAGAAAATCCTGGGTTTTTGTTCGTCTCCCGGCTGTCCTTGGCACTGCTGTTCCCTTGGGGCCGCTCGAAGTAAGAAATGAGGCCGCTCTGAGGCAAAACCTGTGCCCGGACAGATTAGTTTTATGAGCAAAACATACGTAAGAAGAAATCAAGCTGTTTCCGTTCCCGTTAGAAAGCCCCTCTGAATTGCCCAAACCCACGTTTTTAACGTGGAATTGCCCAAACCCGCGCGTGTCCCCGCGGCAGCCAAAGCCCCGAGGGGCCGCGGCAGGGCGCAAAGGGGAGGAGGGCGAGGAGGAACGGGGGGACACCGGGGGGGGGGGCGTGGGGGAGCTGCACCGAGCCCCGGGGCCGGCTCCGTGCGGGGATCCCCGGGGGAAGGCCGCGGCCGGGCCCGAGCCGCTGCCCTCGGTTTCCCCGGCAACCGCGCCAAGATGGCGGCCGGGGCCGGGCAGGAAGGAGGAGGAAGGGGGGGGGGGGAGCGGGCAAGAGGGGGGGGGGGGGGGGGGGGCGGCGGGCGGGCTCCATGGCGGCGGCGGCGGCGGCTGCGCAGGCGGGGCCCCTCCTCCCTCGGGCTGCGGCCGCTGCGGGTGCGCGACGACCGGCACCGGCGGCACCGGCGGCACCGGCATGGGTGTGCACGTGGAGACCATCGCCCCCGGCGACGGTGAGCCCCGCGCTTTATGTCCTCCTTTTTTATTTTTACCACACCCCCCCCCC